>CM052545.1:39962373-40007444 GCA_028533065.1 Trachops cirrhosus | reverse complement strand
CTGGTGTAGCTTAGTGGATTAAGCGCGGGCCTGTGAACCAAGAGATCACGGTTCGATTCCCAGTCAGGGCACATGCCTGGGTTGCAGGCCAGTTCCCAGCAGGGAATGCACAGGAAGCAACCACACATTGATATTCCTCTCCCTCTCTCCTTCCCTTCCCCTCTGAAGATAAATAAATAAAATCTTTAAAAAAAAAAAAAAAGAAAAGAAAACTATAAGGAAAATATTCATTGTATTTTTTGAAAAAAGTCTGCATATGTAAATGAACCCATGCAGTTCAAACCCATTTTGCTCAGGGGTCAGCTGTACCTTTAATTCTGTTGTTATATATTGGCAGCCGGGTGGCCATTAAGACTGGGGGGCTCTGGAACCAGATGGTCTGGGTTCAAATGCCGCCTTAGCCACTCACCAGCTGTGACCTTGGACATGTGACTCAAGGCTCTGTGCCTCAGTTTCCCATCTGTAAAACAGGCTTAATAACAGCCGTGCCTAGTGGCTGTGGAGCTGAAACGATGTGTGGTTCTTTATATGGCACTTGTCCCTTAGCTGTTCTGGGTGGCTGTGGGCGCTTGACTGTCCCTGGTAAGCAAAAATAGCTGATGTTTACTGAGCTTCTGCCATCTGCAGTCACTCGTTCTTGACCACTTTCCAATAGGTTCTGAGGGGATGCTCACAGCATAAATGTGGAACCTGCAGGCTGGGGGCAGGAGCCTGGACGTTGAGAACCTGGGCCTGGTCTGTAACTAGCAAATCTAGTGATTGGCACAGAGACCTCTGCCCTGAGGCTGCTGGGACTGAGGTGCATGGGTGAGGGCTCCAGGGCCCTGGAATCCGAAATCAGCCCCTTCCTGGCTGTGTGACCTGGGGCAAAGGAACCCCTTTCTGAACCTGTTTTCCCATCTGATATCCTCTGTGGGCACTGTGGATTGGCCTCCACAGGCCTCAGTTCTCTTCCATCATCAGGATGCCCCTGCTGGGTGGTATGAGCATTACCCTGCTCTGGTGAGGTGACTAAGGCTTAGAGTCAGGGCACCCCCAGGGCTCACACAGCAGGACTCCACTGTCCCTTCCCATACAGATCCTTGCTGCTGATGACAAGGAACTGAACCGGTGGTGCTCCCTGAAGAAGACCTGCATGTATAGGTGATGGGGTGGGGATGGGCCAGGTGTCAGGGAGGAGGGGGCAGGCAGGCATGCATGGGCACTTCCCAGAGCACCCAGTGACAGGTGTGTCTGCTGGATGCCCAAAGGTCGGAGCAGGAGGAGCTACAGGACAAGAGGGCATATAGCCAGAAGGCCCAGAACTTATGGAAAAAGAGGCAGATCTTCAAATCGCTCTGCCCAGAGGAGTGAGTGTTGCTTGCCAAAGGGAGGGTGGGCTGGGGAGCCCACTGGGCCTGGATTTGAGTCTTGTTCTGTCAGCCATTTGCTGTAAGACCTTGGGCTGGGCCCTGCCCTGTCTGAGACCTGAGTTCAAATCCTGGTTGGGCTGCATCTGTGTGACCTTGGGCAGGTCACTTCCCTTCTCGGAACCTCTTTCCTCATTTATAAAACAGGGTTAAGATGGCTAATTTCTTGTTGTTTTTTTTGAGGATTAAGTGAATAAATTCACGTGAAGTGCTTAAAACATAGTAAATTCCACATAGCTGTTGTATTGTTATTTCCTGCTCTCCAGAGCAGGGATGGTAGTTCTTGGAGTTGATTTAAAGCTGGAAGGAGTTAATTTATATGAGAAGCTTTGTATAAACACAGGTTAAGATACCAGAATTATCAGCAACACAAGTCCAGCAGAAAAACCCAAGTGCTTGTGTCAGACCCAGGTGTGAATTCCAGGCAGACCTCTGAACTGCTGTGTTGCCATCTCTCTGAGCCTCTCTTCTGTAGCTTTAAAATGGGGGATGTGCACCCGGGAAGGGGCCTCATTGTGCCTGGCCTGAGTCCCATCTTTCCTCCCCCAGGATAGAGACACCCACAGAAGCCACAAGGAAGCCACAGACAGACAAAGCCGGCCCACAGGGGCAGCTGCTGTCACCTGATGGAACCTGCAGGAAGCAGCCCCAGCCTGAGAGCCCCCCAGCACAGAAAGAGGCCTCTGTGTCGCCTGCTGAGAAGCCAGCCCCCCAGAGGCGGAAGAGGGGTAAGAAGGCTCGTCTCCTGGGCCCCACAGTGAAGCTTGGAGGACAGGAGTTCAGCCACCAGAGACTGCAGGCCTTCGGTCTCAATCCAAAACGGCTGCACTTCCGCCTGTTGGGCCGGCAACAGAGGAAGCAGCGGAGGCCCAAGAGTGGCCCCTGGGCTTGATGTAGGAGGCAAGGGCCTGCACGTTGCTTTCCTTCAAGCCCCTGGATGCATTCCCCCTGTTAACTGTATAGACCCATGTCTCCCTGTGGGCAAGGGAGAACTCCCATCTTAACAGATGTGGAAGGTGAGGGCTACTTAACAAGCTCCCCAGGAAACTTGGACACCTCACCTTGAGATTGCACCCTGAGTCCCATCTCTCAAACGCTGGGTCCATCCAGAGCTGAGGTCAAGTCAGACAGCTTTATTAGCCCCGAGCAGCCATAGTTGCCACATCACCAGGCCGTGGCAGGACAGGGGCTTTGAAGACCAGTGAGGGGCACAGGCGGTCCAGTGCAAACTACAGTATGTGAGTCAGGCCCTGAGTGGGTGCCTAGGAGCCTGCCTATCGTCCCTCCCTCCCTGCCCTGTGAGGGGGGTCCAGCTGGCAGGGGGCAGGCCCATAGGCTCTGTCCCCAGCTTGATGGCCCCAACCTGGAGGTTTCCTATGCTGGTCTCAGCTGCACTCATCAAGGGGGTGAGAGGAGGGAAGTACCATCACCACCAGAGTTCAAGCTCCCACACCAAGTGTGACATAAATAAAAAAATAAATAATGTTTGTTCTATCTTCTCCCCCATCCTATCCCTTTTATAAAAACACAAAGTCCTCAGAACTTGGGCGCTTGGCCTTGAGGAGCCGCCCAGTGCGGGGGAGCTGCAGAGTCGGCTGGGGGAGCTGGGAGCAGAGGCTGTCTAGGCTGTGGTCCTGAGCATGGCCCTCGGCCAAGGTGAACATGGGGTACCGCTCTGTGGTTGAGGAGGAGCTGAGGACCTGGTGGGAGGAAGAAGACAGCTGCTCAGCCCCCAAAGCAGTAACCAGTTACTGATCCTGTGGGCGTAGTTATCTCAGGGCAATGATCCAGGCTGGCTAATCAGCACTTCTGTTGCCCAGGACAGTGATGGGTTCAGTGATGAGCATGTGACCCAGTGTGGGCAATGAAAGGCGGCCCTAGGATTTTACTGTGTGTTGGGAACATGGGGCTTCCTTTCCACTAAACTGGCGGTGCCCAGAGGCTGACAGCCAACCCTTGCCACCATAAGGGTAAAGCCCTGATGGGAGAGTAGAGCTAAGAGACAGGGAAGGTCCTGCCACTTGAGCACCCAAATGTAGCTGTCCCCCAAAGCAGCACAGCCCCTAACCTTTCATATTACACCCCCTTTTGGGGTCTACTCAGCCAGGCTTTTGTAACTCATGGGCAGGAGGATAACCTTGCCAACCCAGCCTGGAAGCAACCTCCCCGGGTCTGCTGGCCTAAGGCCTATTCCTCTCCCACTCCACCCCTGCCTCTCTTCCCTCACCCTTTGCCAGTCTTTCTCACCCTGGTCAGCTCTGAGCACAGTGTCTCAAACTCCTTCCTGTCTCCAGCGTAGAACCCCACAGTACAGCTTGGGTCCATCTTGGCGAAGGCCATCTTGCGGGGTGAAGTGCAATGGAAGGACTGAGGTAGACAAAGGAGGCAGCTCAGCAGGCCCCAGCTCCCTCCACATGCCCCCAACCCCACACTGTGGGTCCCAGCTCACCTCTAGGGGGAAGTCAGCCTGGCTGACATCCACAGCAGGCTGGCAGTAGTGGGGGTCCAGGTAGAGCAGGAAGTCATCTGCAGGGAAGGAGGTGTAAGCAGGGGTGGGGAAGGGTAAGGTGAGGCAGGATGGAAATGGATGGGGCACGCCTACCCTGGTAGCCGATGAAGTACAGCGAGTGCCGTGGCTTGCCCCCCATAATGCCCAGGCACAGCTCTGAACGCAGAAGTTCCTGCAGGGTAGACAGTGGACAAAGGTGAAGACTCAGGGCAGGTGCTGTCAGACAGTCCCTCAACAAATGCTTAGCAAACACCCCGTGTGTGTGAGCCCAGGCCCGTGCTGGGCCCTGGGGAACAGCCGTGACCAAGATAGACATTGTCTTACGGAGCAGACGTGTGGTAGATGAACGAGAAAGAAGAGTTATGTCATGTGTCAGGAAGTGATTACACTGGGAAAAGGATAAAGCAGGTGAGGGAGCTTTGAAAGTCTAAGTAGGGGAGTCAGGAAAGGCCTCACTAGGAGTGATGTTTCAGCAAAGATGACAGTTCAGCATCTTGGGAAAGAGCAAGTGCGAAGTCCGGAGGCAGGTGTATTCTGAGAATGGTAAGGAGGCCCTTGTGGCTGCAGCAGAGTGAGGAGAGTGGGGACAGATGAAGTGCAAGAAGGGACAGGGACAGGATGTGGGGTCCTGTGGGCTGTGGGGAGATCTCTGGCCTTTGGTCTGAGTGTAAACACACCCGGGTCTTTCCAGCCTTGCTGTTCCCTTTGCCTGGAATGCTCCTCCTCTGGCTCTTCATTGCCCCTGGCAGGAGAGGGGCTTTCTTAGGCTCTGCAGCCACCCCCACCTGCCCTCCATTGTTAGTCTGCGTTCCTTTACAATCCAGGTTGTACTACCAAAGCTGTCTATTTGGTTCCAGATTCACTGCCTGTCAGAGTGTTCACTCTCAGAAGGCACAAGTTCTTGCCTGTTCACTTCTGAATCTCCAGCAGCTGGGAGACTGCTTGGCACATACCAGGTGCCCTGTAACTACTGAGTAAGCAAATGAAGGAACAAAGGAGACACATATACCTAACCCAAGCTGAAAAACCCTAGAAAGCTCCTGGGGGAGGCATGGTGAACCTGGCTGAACGTACCTTCACGCAGGGCACGTACACAGGGTTGAGAGTCTCGCCACCCAGCCGCACAGGCACCAAGATGACCACAGACTTCCACTCAGCTGCAGGGTCCGGCCTCGCCACCAGGCGTGCCACGTCCGCCTTGTACACTGGAAGGACAGCATAGCAGGTCATCTTCTCATCACACTTCAAGCTTGGGAGTATGGCCCTCCATCCCCGGGGCCCACCCAAGGAACCCTGGGGGGTGGGGTGACACTCCCATTGTCAGTGGAGAAGGAAGTCTTTCCAGAACCCCCAAATTCCCTCAGAAAATCATGGGGCCCCCATTTTACAGAGAGCAACCAAGATTCTGAGAGCCTGATGAAGATCACACAGCCAGGAAGGGGTGGAGCTGATGCCCAGTCCCAGGCCTGACCAGCCCTCACTGACTCCGTGTCTGGGTTTGCCAGGACGGACATGGGAGCAGAGCAGCCCCCAACTGATTGGCCCTGTGCATCCCTCCTCTTCAGGTCTGATCCACTGCTGTCTATTCTCCCTCCTCCCTTGCTGGTGCCCAGAAAAGTGGATTCAACCCTTTTTGGAGACATAGCTGCTATGATCTGAAAGCTTGCTGAAATCCTAATTCTAAGGTGGTAATACGGGAGGTGATTAGGTCACTGAGGGTAGACCCCTCAAGAATGGGATTAGTGCCCTCATAAAAGAGGTACCCCCCAATTTTTAAAACTATGTATATAACAGATGTTAACTAGATTTATTATGGTAATCATTTCCAGTGTATAGGGTGGAGCAAAGGTAGGGTTACAGTTGTGAGTACATGAAACACAGAGTTTATTCTTTTTTTTTTTTAAAGATTTAATTTATTTATTTTTAGAGAGGGGAAGGGAGGGAGAAGGAGAGAGAGAGAAACATCAATGTGTGGTTGCATTTCATGTGGTCCCCACTGGGGACCTGGCCTGCAACCCAGGCATGTGCTCTGATCGGGAATTGAACCTGCGATGCTTTGGTTCGCAGCCCATGCTCAATCCACTGAGCTACGCCAGCCAGGGCACAGAGTTTATTCTTGTATTACATTATTTCCATACGAACAACCATAAACCTACTCTTGCCCCACTCTGTACACAAATATCGAATCATGTTGTATATCTGAAATACACTGTTATAGGCCAATTACACCTGAGTGGGAAAATAAATAAAAATGACACCCCAGGGAGCTTGCTTGCTCATCCTGCCACGTGAGGACACAGCAAAGTGAACTGGGGAGTGAAATCCCACCAGACACTGAACATGCTGCACCTTATGTCCTTTATTCTGTCACCTGGGGAGAAGCCCCTGAAGTGTCCTCTCCTGGATCTAGAGGGAGTGGAGGGATCCTGAGCATCTCTCCCAGTGTAGGCCTTGAATCTGACCAGAACTTGTTTTAGCCTCCGAGAAAGATGGGTCCTAAGAAGCAGCTACCTGCTCAGGATGAGAACCCCGTGACCTTGGTTATGAGAAACCTTACCTGTACAGTCCTGAGAAACGTACACCACCAGGTGGGTGACCTCTGAGCAGCTCTCCACAGCTTTCCTAGGGCCGAGAAGAAAGGCTTAAGTTCCTTGGGGTACCCAGTAGCTCCCATGTCCCCTGCTGTGACCCTCACCTGAGTATATGTGCCACAAGAGATGGCCCATACCAGTCACCTGCCTTCTTGCCTGAGCTCTGCCCGAGCTCCACCAGCTGGTGTAGGCCGAAGGGGGCCTGAGGGTGGTCGGCAAACCAGGACACAATCTGCCGATGCCGGCGTTCCTGCTCCAGCTCAGGGGCTCGCTGGGCCCAGCGTGGGGGCATACAGTGGGCAGGCCCATGGTACTGGTTGGGAGAGGCCAACCCTCTCCCAACTGGCTCAGGAGGGCCCAGGCCCGCACCCTTGGCCCAGGTCCAGTCTGGTGGGGATAGAATACATTGCCAGTATCAACCAGTGCCAGTGTGTAGGGTCACAGTTCTCATTTACTCCTGCTTTATGCACAATTCTAATGCTCCTGAGACCCCATGTTTAACAATTTTCACATTGTTGAAACTTATAAACTGCACTAACTCCCCCTGAAAACTTACTTTATACACAATGGTAACATGAATTTAAACTTTAGTTACAAGCAATTCTAACACTGCTGACCTATGTGGTAGGCTCATATTCCTGGTGTGCCCTTCCCCCTCCACCCCTCACCTCTGGGCAGGAAATGCAGCAGGAGGCCCTGTGCCAACATCATCTGCCCACTTCGCAACATGCAGCCCCAGCCGCAGTCTGAAGTCAGGCAGCTACCAGCAAAGGGTGGGAAGTCCCGGCGGTATGTGAGCCACAGGCGAGACACAAAATCCCTCTGGAAACGCTGGATGTCACCTATAAGAGCAGGCTTGTCAGCTCCACCAGAAACATCCCTGGGGGCCTCTCCCAACCTTGGCCTGGGGCCACCAGCTCACCCTCACTCTCAAAGCAGTAGCGGCGGCCACAGAGGTGGACGCTGGAGATCTTGCTAAACCTGGTCCGGCTTTTGACTGACCAACCTGTGGAGACATGGGGCAGCGAGACGTCAGATGGATGCTAACATAATAGGACAGCAATAGCACTCCTGTCCCCCATCTGTGATATGAGGACCATCCAACTTCCTATCTTAGGAGTGGCACTAGGGAATTCATTCCATATCCTCTTAGATGGAAGTGGGGCCCCTAGGGACAGCCACACCAGTGTTGGCCATCAATTCAGGATGAATTAAGGCAGTTCTGATTCTTGTACCCATTTTGCAGAAGGAAAAAATGGGTACAGAGGGAAGTAAAAAAGCTTGCTCAAAGTAACACGGGGAAGGACTGGATTTGAAAACATTCCCTGTAGGACCTGTCACAGATAGCCCAGGGCAGGGCGGGGGACCTACAGGTGACTCACAGGAGAACAAATGGTGGAATACTCGGAATACAGGGCAGGGTCTGGTTCCTTGACTCCCACCGACCTCTAAGCCCCTTGCCTGGCCAAACCCTCAGCTCACTTGCACCCCAGAACCCGCATCCTGGGCCGAGCCCCTTCTTACCGTACTTGACGTTGTTCCAGGTAGTCAGCAACTTCGCCTTAAATTTGTCCACTTCGTCCGGCTCCCCGGAGGCGGCCCCAGACGAACCCAGAGCAGGGCCGCTGGCCCCGGAGGGTGCCAGGCCGTTGGGGTCCGGGCTTCGGGGACCCCGCGTCCTGCGGCCGTCGGGGCGGCGCGCGTCATCGGGGCTCCCGCTCTTGTACTGCGCGGCGGCCGGTGACACGGAGTTCATGGGCGCACCGGACAGACGGACCGAAGGCCCAGGTTGGGGCCGCGAGCCAGTGCCCCAGGGTCCAGGATGTTTCCGGGACACCAGCGCCCCGAAGGCGCTACTCGGTCCCCGACGCAGCAACCAGGACCGCGGACCGAGCGCGGGACGCTCTCACCGCCGTCGCCGCCATTTTAGCTGCCCTGGCCCGAGAGGAAGGCGGGCGTGACACTCGCGGACGCCCCGCCCCAGCCCCCCGCCTTGTCTCCGGCCCCTGTCCGGATGGCAGCACTGGGGACTCCACAGGCGGCGGCACCCCAAAACCCCTACGCCCGGCCCTCCAGCTGCCGCCTTATCTTAGCACCCAGGCGCTAGGAGCCCCTGCAGGCCCTTATCACAGGCCCCAGAGCCGGGAAGCCCCGCCCCCGCCCTGCCCCGCCTCCGCCAGCGAGCTGCGGACCCACCTCCTGGCAGGGGCCAAGGCGCCTGTCAGCACCTGACGGAGTCTACCTGGGAACCAGAGCGCCCTCCAAGGCTGGGCACCCAGAACCCCCCAGCCTGCGGCCAAACCTGTGCGTGACACCCCATCCGCACTCCACTTCTCACTCCCCACCCCCAACCACGCCTCTGTGTGCCTCAGTTTCCCCATGAGCCAAAGGAAGTTCAAATACACGCCATATAGATGAATCTTCATAAAAATTTTGCTAAAGCCAAGACAAAAAAGAAGAGAATACTTTCTCGTTCTATTTATATCAAACTCTAGAAAGTGCAACCTCCTAATACCATTAATGGTTGCCTGGGGGTAGAGTGCGGAGCGGCGAGAGGGAGGAATTTTAAAAATGCGAGAGGATACTTTTCATGGGATATGTTCTGTATCTGGATTGTAGTGACGGTTTCCAGGATGTGAAAACTCATCGGAGCGTACACTTTAAAAGTGTATGGTTTGTTGTATGTCAATTATACCTTAATAAAGCTGTAAAAAATTTTCAATGCATCTAACTCAGAGGAATGTTAGAAGGAGGAGCTAAATTCATCTTGTTAAGCTCTTAGCACCACATTTGAGGCACAGTTAGGGCTCAGCGAAGGCCAGCTACAGCCTAGGGTGACCTCTAGTGGACGGCCCGGGCGCACTGGCTTCAGCTGGCTTCAGAAAGACAGGAGGATTTGCCTGAGGGTGTGGAATGTGAAGGAGAAAACACAAAAGGACAGTCACCTCACTGACTTTCCATCTGCTCTCCCTTCCCTCACTTCCCTTTAGCACTTCCCTTTCTCAAACTCAGCAGGTACCGTTCCACCTGAGATACCTGCATGGCTCCCCTTGAACCTCCTTCAGGATTTTATTCAAATGTCACCCCTGAAGGGCGACCTCTCTCAAAATTCCTACCCATGCCCATTCCTGGGCTCCGTTCCCCCTTCCCTGCTATACTTCTTTACAGAGCAGTCACCCAACCTGATTAAGTCAGCTCAGGCTGCTGTGGCAAACGCTGCACACTGGATGGCTTGAATAACAGACATTTATTTCTCACAGTTCTGGAAGGTAGAAAGAAGGTCGAGATCAGGGCGCCGGGAGAGCTGGGATCTTGGTGAGGGCTTCTTCCTGGTCATGTCCTCTCATGGCACCTCCTTGCAGTGGGAGGGAGGGAGGGAGAGAGAGAGACAGAGAGAGACAGAGCCCTCAAGTCTCTTCCTCTTTTTACCTTTTACTCTTATTTTTATCCTCACACAAGAACATTTTTTCATTGCTATTAAAGAGAAAGGAAGGGAGAGAGATAAACATCAATGTGAAAAAAAAAACACCTATTCGTTGCCTGCCATGTGCACCTGGACTGGAACTTGAACCCACAATCAAGCCTGCAACCTTTAGGTTACAGGACAACGATCCAAGCAACTGAACCACATTGGTCAGGGCTCTTCCTCTTTTTATAAGGGGATTATTCCCACCATGGGGACTCAATCCTCATGACCTCATCTAATCCTAACCACCTTCAAATACCATCACTTTGGGGGTTAGGTGTTCAACATATGAATTTGGGGGAGGGGCACATACATTCAAATCATAGCACTGATATTATACATGCTGGGTGGGGGAAAAGTAGGTTTACAGTTGTAAGTATGCAAAACATGGAATTTATTCTTGTATTATTAATTAATTATTGTATTATTTTCCATATGAACAACTGTAAACCTACTTTTGCCCCACCCTGTATATATGTTTATTTTATATATGTATGTTTATTATATATATAATTTAAAAGAATTTATTTATTTTTCTTTTCAGAGAGAGGGGAAGGGAGGGAGAAAGAGAAGGAGAGGAACATCAATGTGTGAATGAAATGTCAATTGGCCACTTCTCAAAGTCCCCCAACCAGGGAACAGCCCACAACGCAGGCATGTGCCCTGACTGGGAATTGAACCAGCGACCTCTCACTCACCTCGAAGGCCAGTGCTCAGCCCACTGAGCCACACCAGGTACTGGATATATGTATAATTTATACATGTATTACCTCTGTTTCCACCACACCTTGAGGGTAGAGGGGGCTGGTCTCTGTCCATCTTGGTCACTGCTGGGCCTGGCTCACAATAGGTTCTTAACAAATGCAATAGTTGCAAAAAAAAAAAAAAAACTTGTAAAAGAGAACTTGCTGACTCACAGGGGATAGATGGGTTGTGGGGGCCACAAACCCCCTTCTGTTTGATCTGGTGTTTGGCCCCAACCATGGCCACAGATGGTTCACCCTTGAGGAGGGTTCATTTTATGGTGGGGCCCTGGATTTGTTGCCCCGCTTCTCCATGAATACAGCCACAGCATCAGCTTCCTGCCTGGGTCTCTGTCCCCAGCGCAAGGTCTAGCCACCACCTGTGTTGCCCCTGGAATGTCCTCTAACTTCTGAATTTATCCTGTATTTCACCCCCATTGGCTTTTCCTCCCCAGCCCTTGCCTGCCCCCCAGTCTTCATTGTCTTTCTTACCAGGGTCTGTCAGACCACCTCCTAATCTGTCCCCATTTGTCCTCATCCTCTCTGCAGCATAACGGGCATGACTACAGCGGAGATGCTGCAGCCAGGTGACCTTGCCTCTCTAGCTTCAATTTCCTCATTTGTCCAGTGGGGCAGTAAGAGTGCCTACTTCCTAGGGTTAGGGGAGGATGAAATGGATACACAAAATGCTTAGGACGCTGGGGCACATAGCCATCACCACATTAGTGTGAATTATTATTGCTGTCATTTCCATTCTTACTCCCACCACTGCCCTCCCAGGTCCAGGCCCCATCACCAAACTTCCTGGCCTCCTGGCTGCCATCTCTGACCCCTCAAATGCACATGACAGCAGGAAGGCCACATCTATTTTTTTAAAGGATTTTACTTATTTATTTATTTTTAGAGAAAAGGAAAGGGAGGGTGGGAGAGAGGGAAAGAGGGAGAGAAATATCAATGTGTGACTGCCTCTCCTGCACCCCCCACCAGAGACGTGGCCCACAACCCAGGCATGTGTCCCGACTGGGAACCAAACCAGAGACCCCTTGGTTCACAGGCTGACACTCAGTCCACTGAGCCACATCAGCCAGGGCAGAACACATTAGAAAATTACTATTTTTTCAAATGATGCTAAACTTCACTTTATTTATTTTTACACTTTTTTATTTTAAAATAATCTTATTTTAATTGAGACATAATTGACAGATAACAGTTTTAGGTGTACAACATAATGATTCCATGTTTGTACATATTGCAAAATGGCCATCACAAGAAGTCTAGTTGATGTCTGTTGATTAAAAATAAAATATTTGTTCTAAATATAAAAATACTTTATAAAAATGAAATTATTTTTAAGAACAATTTTCACCACACTGAAAAAAATCTAGAGCAGTGGTGTCCACTGGAAACACAGCGTAAGACATAATTTTCAATATTCTAGTAGCCATGTTAAAAAAAGTACAAACAATCCAATTAAAAAATGGGTGGAAGATCTGAGCAGTCATTCCTGCAAAGAGGACGTACAGATGGCCGACAAATACATGAAAATATGCTCAACTTCACTAGTCATGAGGGAAAAGCAAGTCAAAACCACAATGAGATACCACCTCACACCTGTCAGAATGGCCACCATCAAAAAGACAAAAGATCAAGTTATCACTGAGCATAATGCCCTCAAGTTCCATCTATGTTGTCACAAATGGCAAGATTTCCTTTTTTATGACTGAATAATGTTCTATCACACACATATAATGAAATTTAGATTTCTTATTGTTTCCATATCTTGGCTGTTGTAAATAATGCTGCTTGAACATGGGGTTGCAGATATATTTTTGAGATAGTGTTTTTATTTTCTTCAGATACATACCCAGAAGTAGAACTCCTGGGTGGTGTGTAATTCTACTTTATTTAAAAAATTTTTAAAAATTTTTATTTACTTTTAGAGAGGGGAAGGGAAGGAGACAAAGAGAGAGAGAAACATCAATGTGTGGTTGCTTCTCCCACGCCCCCTACTGGGGACCTGGCCTGCAACCTAGGCATGTGCCCTGACTGGGAATCGAACTGGAGACTCTTTGGTTTGCAGACCAGCATTCAATCTACTGAGCCACACCAGCCAGGGCATATTTTTACTTTTTTGAGGAACCTCAGTACTATTTTCCACAGTGGCTGCACCATTTACATCCTCACCAACAGTGTGCAAGTTTTCCCTTCTCTCCACCTTCCATAAACACTTATTATTTCCTGTTCTTTTTTGACAATAGCCATTCTGACAGGTGTGAGTTGATATGTACCTGTTGGCTTTCTGAAAGTCTTATCTGAAAAAATGTCTATTCAGATCTCCAAAAAGACTTATTGAAGATCTAATCCCAGACACCTGTGGCTGTAATCTTATTTGGAAATAGGATCTTTGTCAGTGTAATTAGTTAAGATGATGTCATACTAGATTAGGGTGGGCCACCCTGAATCCAAGATGACTGGTGCCCTTATAAGAAGGGAAGACAGAGAGATACACACAGGAAGAAGGTTGTGACGGAGGCAGAGATTGGGGTTACATAGCTGCAGGCAAACCAAAGAATGCCAGTACTCACCAGGGATTAGGAAGAGGCAGGGAAAGGTTCTCTCGGCTCCTTTTGAGTCTTCAGACAGAGCATGTCCCCAGTGACCTCCTGACTTTGGAATTCTAGCTTCCAGAACTGTGAGAGAAACCACTTCTGTTTTTTATTTTTTAAATTCTTGCCTGAGGGTATGTTCATTGATTTTAGGGAGGGGGAGAAGAGAGAGAGAGAGAGAGAGAGAGAGAGAGAGAGAGAGAGAGAGAGAGAGAGAGAAACAGCCACCTCCTGCATGTGCCCCTACAGGGGGACTCAAACCTGCAACTTAGGTATGTGGCCTAACCAGGGAACAGACCCTTGTGATGCTCCAGCCAACCAAGCCACACCGGCAAACGCAAATCCACTTCTGTTTTAAGCTACCCAGTTTGTGGCGATTTATTATAGCAGTCCCAGGAAACCAGTGCATCCAGCTGATCTACCCTCTTGTCCACGCCTCAGCTTGCCCCTCACCTGCTCTGTGAGGCCCGTCCTGATCTCCAGGTTGGGCTAGGCCTCCTTTATGTGTTCCCAGGCTTCCTCTGACCACAGTATAATAATTCCTAATCACTTGTATCATTGCTTATTAATCCCTGTTTCCCAAGTGAGAGTGAGAACTGCCCTATGGTCATTATTCTTTTAAGAATGCCCATCATCACTTGCAGCATCCCCACACCAAGGGCCAGCAATGGCAATGAGATGAAAAAAAGTTGTACTTGCTCCGCAGTGCCTCTTGTATTGAAACACAAAAGATGCACAATAACTGTTTGTTGAATGACTAAATAAATGATTGTAGAGCTTAGCTGTCTTCAGAGCCTTCTCCTAGCTGTTTCTGAGAGTCTCCACAGCTGACTTCCTTAGGACTTTCAGATCAACTTCTTCCAGTCTTGCCTAATTGGCTTTATCTGTCTTAAGTCATTTAACCCTCAGCACAACTCTATATGGTATGTACAAATGTCATCCCCATTTTACAGATGAGGAAATAGAGGCTCAGAAATAGAGACCGTATGGTAGGGGAGCTACTATTATTCCTAGTGGTAACCTTCATAGTCATCATGCATTTAACACTCAGAAAGCAACCCAATAAAAATGTGGGCAGAAGATTTGAACAGACTCTTCACAAGAAGAGAAAACTGGATGCCAAGTGGCACATGAAAAGATTCTCAGCATCATTAGCTTTCAGGGAAATACAAAATAACATGGTAATCAGATGTCCCTACAAACCATTGGAACAGCTAAAATGAAAAGACTGACCTTATTCCCCTGGCTGGTGTTGCTCAGTGGATGGAGCACCAGCCTGAGAACTGAAAGGCTGCCTATTCCATTCCCAGTCAGGGCACATGCCTGGGTTGCAGGCCAGGTACCCATTTGGAGGCATTCAACCCAGCTGGGAGCATGTGAGAGGCAACCTATCAATGTTTCTCACCCTCCCTTCCCCTCTCTCTAAAAGTAAATAAATAAAATTTAAAAAAAAAACTAAACTTACCAAGTACTGGCATGGATATAGAGGAACTGGAACACTTGAAGTTCATGCAGTTTATTGTATATTAGTGACATCTCAATAAAATTGAAAAAAATCAGTGTAGTAGCATTAGGGCACCAGTGCAAAATTGCACTTGAGTGGAGCTCCATAAGGTGATTGTATTTTGGCATCAGTACATGGCTTTTATCGTGGGTCTCTCAGCAATCCCAAGAATGTTTCCATGCCTCTCCACCCAGTTCCCATGCCCCTTAGTGAAATAAATCAGGCTCCAGAAATCCCTCCCAGGCTAAGCAGTTGCTAGAATAAATTACACTCTCTTGAAGAAAGCATAAATATGCGGATAGATGCTTTCTCATGATAGATGAGGCTTTCCTCCTCCAACTTCCTTGCTTGCTTGGAGCCATCCATCTTGCCTTGCATGCCTCTGTTGGACTGAGAGTTGTGCGAGAGAATTTTCTAGAAATGAGCTGTGCTTGTCACTGCCTTTTTGGCTGAAAATTTGCAAAACTGTTTGTTTATTTGTTTAAGATTTTACTTATCTTCAGAGAGAGGAAAAGAGAGAGGGGAAGAAAGGGAAAGAAACATCAATGTGCAAGAACTACATTGACTGTAGTACGCCCCCTACTGGGGACCTGGCCTGCAACCCAGGCATGTGCCCTGACTAGGAATCGAATTGGCGACATTTCAATTCCCAGGCTGGCACTCAATCCACTGAGCCACACCAACCAGGATGCAAAACTATTTTTTCATTCAACAAATGTATCCTGAGCATGTCCTATGTGCCAGATTTTGTGCTGGATTTGGGGCTGCGGCAATGGATAACACAAATACTGCTGTCTCTTCTTGGGGTCTTAGAGGTAGGATATGGGAGATAGATGATGAATTCACTACACAAATAATTGCATAGTTACAATTTTAACAAGGGTCTTGTAGGAAAACACAAACTTACAACAGCGGGAAATAATCTAATTTGGGGGCTTTGATTGAGGAGGACACCTCTGAAGAAGCCACATTTAAGATGTGCTCTGTATGAGTCAGAATAGGTCAAGTTTCACTGCTGTAACAAGCAAGTCTGAAGCTCAGTGGTTTAACACAACCGAAGTTTGTTTCTCTCTCATTTTACTCATTCTGCATGGGTTGGTAGGGACTCAGCCACTCAGGGTCTAAGCTGACAAGGCACCCACCATCTTGTAGCTGGAACTCATCACTTCAATTGTAATAGAGGGACAAAAGGGAGACTGAAGAAGTGTATAGGGGCTTTTTGATGCCCCTCCTCAAAAGTGAGTGACACACTCTACTCACATTTCAAATGGCTGGAATTAGTCAAGGGAGGTACTTAATTCAATGTACTTTTTCATTCAGTAGATATCGGTCTACCCTACCGATATCTATCATGGAATCTAAATGATGAGTAAGAATTAGCCAGAAAAAAAAGAAAGGAGGGAAATGTGTTCCTGGTAGAATGAACAGCACATTCAAAGACAGTGGAAGCAGAGATAGTGGGTCTATGGGCTCAAAATTCAGACAGAAAAGTATTTTCAATCCAGTCCAGTATTTCCAGCCAAAATATTGCAAGTGTAAGGAGCAAGAAAGGATATTTTAAAATGTGGAATAGTTCAAAAAATATTATCTCCCATGTTCTCATAGTCTCAAAACAAGGTGGTAAAGCAAGAAAAGAAAAAAGACCTGAGATTGAGGAAACCAGTCCCAAAGTAGGACATAAAGAGAATTCCTCAGAGGTGAGGGGAGGTGAGAGGAGGAATTCCCCAGCAGAAAAACGCAGGAGGGAAACAAAATTCAGTTAGATTACCTGGCAGATTTGATTGTTTGGGAAGTTGAATTGAGATGCACAGCCAGAACTAAGAGACAAGTAAAGAAAGAAGATGCAATTAGCTCCAGCTGGAGAAATCATATATCATAATAATTATACTTCTAAATTGTATCTTTCAAAGAAAAATGAAATTATATTTCCATAAAAGCAATGAAAAAGCGTCCAGGACAGTAGGTGAATACATGTCCCATATCCAGCTGGTGACTCAGTGGCACCACATGATGACTGGGAGGCATCTTAAACACGACTGGCCCCAAATTGAACTTTCCAGTTTTTAAACTGACCTCTCTGCGGCTCTGTTGCTGTCCCATCTCAGAGGCCTGAAACACAACTGATCATGGTTTGGGGACTCTCTGTAGCCCAGATGAAAGTGGTCAAGCGAAACTCCGGATGACCCCATCCCACATTCTCCAAACTGGCCAAAGCAGTCCATCCCCTAGGACAGGTGATTGGTTTAGTCATGACACTTGATAGATCAATGAAATTCAGTATTGGGCTTTTGTTGAAACCCTGGAGTAGATGAATGTCTTTTTCCAAGTGGCTGTGAGTGGAGATAATGGATCTACAGTGCCAGGCAGAATCTCTGCAACCCAAAGGGGAGCTTGATGAGATGAAAGTACAGTCAAGTCAAGAGACAGAGTTAGATTCCTGGTGACACTGGAATTTCTTGATCCAGCTATGCCTGAAGACAACCCAACTCCTAGATACCTAGATTTTCGGTTACATGAGCCAATTCATTCTTTTTTTCTCCCTTTATACTATTTTTAATTGTCTTTAAGTTGAACTTAGTTTGTTTGTTTTTTCCTGGAACTTCCAATGAAAAAATCCCGATAATTATAGCTCCTATTCAATGCCAGGCACCATACTAAAAAGAGTTGACATAATTGTCTCACTGAACCCTATGAGAAAGGGAAAAAGGGAATAATCATGATTCCTCATTTAACTGATGAGAAAACTGGAGCTCACAGAGCTAAATCCATCTGCTCAAGATCATCATAAGCAGAATTCCAACCCACGTCTGTCTGACACCATAACCAGCCCCTCTTTGACTGTGAGGAGCAGTTGCCAGATTTAGAGATTCGGGGGCAGGAGGTATGGTATGGGGAGAGGCATAGGAGACAGGGGAACAAGAGCCAGACGCCAATGTCCAGATCCTTGAATTTTCTTCAAAGGGCACCAAGGAGTTTGGAGGGTTGTGAGCATGGGGAAGACAGAAGGAAGGACAGTGGGATCAGTAAAAATAGTAACAGAAAGTAATAACTACCCAAAGCACAATGAATGTCACTTCATCCCCTCCAGGATGGCTATCATAGAAAAGGGTGTGCCCTGACTGGTGTGGTTCATTTGGTTGGGTGTCATCCTGCAAAGCAAAAGTTCATGGGTTCGATCCCCAGTCAGGGCACGTGCAGGAGGCAACCAATTGCTGTTTCTCTCTCACATTTATGTTTCTTTCCCTCTTTTTCTCTCCCCCTTCTCCTCTCCCTAAAAATAAATAAAATATTTTATTAAAAAAGCATGCAAAATAACAAGTGTTAGAAAGGATATGGGGAAATCCAAACAGCTATACATTGCTGTTGGAAATGCAAAATAGTGCAATTGCTTTGGAAAACAGTCTGGCAGTTTCTCAAATTTTTAAACATAAGCTTACCATGTGACCCACTGGTTTCACTCTACGAAATAATATTCCCACACAAAAAACCTGTACACAGGTTCATAGCAGCACTTTTCAAGCTATCCAAAAAAGTGGAAACAACCCGCATTCATCAATTGATGAATGAATAACCAAAATAGGGTATGATTCATCCCATGAAACATCATTCAGCCATAAAAAGGAAGGACAATGTACTGATTCATGCTATGACATGGATGAATTTTGAGAATGTTATGCTGAGTGAAAGAAGCCAGACACAAAAGGCCACATTGTATATGATTTCATTTACACGAAACGTCCAGAATAGGCAAATCCATAGAGACAGAAAGTAAGTCAGTGGTTTGTAGGGTCTGGGGGAAGGAGAAATGAGTGTGACTGCCGATGGGTAAGGGGTTTCCTTTTTGAGTGATGAAATGTTCTGAAATTGATTTTGGTGATGATTACACACCATCATCAAACTGTAATACACTAAGAACCATAGAATTATATACTTTAAATCAATGAATTGTATCATATGTGAATTACACCTCAACACAGCTGTTAAAAATTAATCCCTGACTTTTCGTGAGGGGTGAGCTCTGGGCCAGGCAATGACAACATTACACTGACAAGATCACCATGAGAAAGAAAAAGACTTTTGTGACTCAGTGTTATAGGTGGGGAGACTGAGGTCAAAGAGGTTAAGCAAGTCACACAGCAGGGTGGTGTTTACACACCAGGCGCCTGACATTTGAGGCCCCACCAAACCTGATCCGTTCCTACCCCCAATTTCATCACCCTCCACTTTCCTTCCCCTAAGCCAAGCTGCTGCCCATTTGACCTGATTTCTGTTTCTTTTATATACACACATTCTTTCCAGCCTCCAGGCTTTTGCATGTGCTGATCCAATACCTGTGCCCAGCCCTTCTTTCCCCTCCGAATGTAATCTGTGAAATGAATGTCTAAGTGTGAGGGGACGAGAGAGGAGATACTGACTCCAAGTTTCCAAGTCTAGGGCCTGGGAAATAAGGAGTACACTGGAGGAAGGATAAAGTCAGATTTTCCCTAGGGGTGTTGCCAGGCCTGGGGTGAGCTGGTGAGAGGAGAGAGGTGGGGTTCTGCCTAATTCCTGCTCAGCACTTCAGAACGAAGTGATCAGTCCCCCACCGAGCTGCCTTCTCCTACCTTTCCTCTCCTGATGCATAACCTCTCCTTAGAGCTTTTGGAATTTTTAATAAGAAGTCATGGAAGGATCAAGTAAAAAAGGAAGAGAACTCAAGGATATGGACAACAACAGTATGTTGATTGTGGGGGGTGGAGGTGGGAGGGGGTATAGGGGAATAAATGGTAATGGGAAAACATTAGAATTAAAAAAAAGAACTCTACAATTGACCTGGTCCAGTGCCCTGTTGGTTAGAGCACCAACCTTTTATACCAAGGTTGGGGTTTGTTCCCTCCCTGGTCAGGGCACGTACAAGAATCAATCAATGAACGTATAAATAAGTGGAACAACAAATTGATGTCTCTCTCTCTCTCTCTCTCTCTCAAATCAATAAATAAAAAGATAAAAAATGAAATGAAATAGTCCCCAGTAACTCACTCTCATATTACCTTATAATATTTTATTTGTTGATAGCATACATCACTATGCACAATTATTTTCTTGTGTGTGGATATTTTTAAATCTTCCACTAAAATGTAAGCCCCTTATGGACATGGGACACTGTGTGTTTCCACTTTCAGATGAGGAAACTGAGGCTCAGGGCAGCTTAGAAAATTGAGGCATCTTGCCATCTGTCTGCCCTAGAACCCATGCTCCTGGCATCTCAACCAGGGGTCTGAATAATAAATAATCTCCAGGGGCCAGGCTGGTATAAAAATGTCCAAAGCTGCCAGGTGGCATAGTCTGGGAGTATCTGCCCACTTGAGGACCTCTCAGGCCGACGATTTTACCGTTTAAAATAGAATTAATAAACTTTATTTTTAAAGCAGTTTTAGGATCATGGTAAAATTGAGCACAAGGTACAGAGATTTCCCATATACCTGCCCTCCCCTCAACCTTCCCCACCATGGACATTTCACAGCACAGTGGTGCATTTGGTACAACTGATGAACCTACGTTGATACACCCCATTACCCAAAGTCCCTAGTCCACATTTGGATTCACACTCGGCATTGTACATTCTGTGGGTGTGAACAAATGTATACTGACATGTATCTACCATTACAATATCATACAAAGTAGTTTCATAGCCCTAAAAATCCCACGTGCTCTGCCTATCCATCCCTCTCCACCACCTAACCCCACCAACCCTTGATCTTTTTATTGTCTGCATAGTTTTGCCATCCCCAGAATTGGAATCATGTGGTGTGTAGTTGTGTGTACTCTTTAGATCAGCTTCACTTAGGAACATGCATTTAAGATTCCTCCATGTCTTTTCATGGCTTGAAAGCTCATTTCTTTTTAAATAAATATTCCATTGTCTGGATAGATGTGCCACAACTTACCACTCACCTGCTGAAGGACATCTTGGTTTCTTCTGAGTTTTGGCAGTTATGAACAGCGCTGCTAGCAACATCATGTCCAGGTTTTTGCGTGGACCATACTTCATTCCTTAGAAACGAGGTGCCAAGTCCAGTCCTGATAGAGGAGAGGGGAGCTTAGCTCCACCCTTAAGGGGAGGAGCTAAATTTGTGAAAGAAATTAAGGCCACTAAAGTGATTAATAATATTTTGGTGGGGAAATTTGATCCTATGCAAATGTCCTGTTTCTCCTTAAAGTTTTGCCCATTAACTTTTCCATTAATCAGTAAGGAGGAGCGACTGTGCAGGGCCTTGTGGTATTCTAATGTTAATTTTCTATTTTTGTCATTCATTTTATTTTATTTTGTAAAATATTTTATTTATTTATTTTTAGAGAGAGAGGAAGGGAGGGAGAAAGAAAGGGAGAGAAACATCAATGTGTGGTTGTCTCTGACATGCCCCCTACTGGGGACCTGGCCCTCATCCCAGGCATGTGCCCTGATTGGGAATGGAACTGGCGACCCCTTGGTTCACAGACCGGCACTCAATCCACTGAACCACACCATCCATGGCTGGTTTCATTACTCATTTTACATTTATTAACTGTAATTCTTCTCTCAGGGTGATTTGTCCCTTCTCCCCCATTTCAAATTGATTCAATCACGTCTTTAAGTTAGTATGGACTTGTGGTCACTTATTGTATTCTTTGGGTTATAATTAAGACTATTACTATTTATTTTGTTACCTAAATTGTTCCAGCTGTGGCCAGTGGAAGTTCTTTTAAGCTGGCCCCTGAGTCCTTTTGACTTCCTTTTTTCAAAAGATCGTATTTATTTTTAGAGAGAGGGGAAGGGAGGGAGAAAGAGGAGAGAAACATTGATATGCAATTGGTTGCCTCTTGCACTTTCCCAACAGGGGACCTGGCCCACAACCCAGGCATGTGCCCTGACTAGGAATTGAACCAGTGACCTTTTGGTTCACAGGCCTGCACTCAATCCACTCAGCCATGCTAGCCAGTGCTTTTTTCTTTTAAGCACTTTCCGACATTGGAAGATACTCCAGGATCATTTTACATGTTCTCTGACTCAACCCTAGAATCAGCCATTTCTCTAAAGAACCCTAGTTCCTTGTGTAGGAAAATGGTATTTAGAAACCCAGATCAGGGTACTGGGTTGACTCGTTGCTACTGACTACAGTACAATATAGTGTTTCTGTATAGTTCAGACAGATGTTTGCAGAGGAAATTTCTGAGCTGAACAAACGAGCCCGTGGTTGTGAGATGGAGTTGGTGCACTGGCCTCCAGTCTGAAAACCCCACGCCTGCTCTCATCACTGATCATGAGCAAGTTGTCAGTTCACACCTCCCTGCAGCCACCAGCTCCACATCAGTTGGTGGGGGGTGGGAAGGGGGGATGGGAACTGGTTCTCTCCCATGCTTGAGTGTCTAAGGGGACCATGAGAGACATTTTGCCCTTTCAGAGGGGCAGACATGGCTCAGTGAATGAAGACCAGGCAAAGACTGGGTGAGGTGGCCTCTGTAGGCGAGAGCCCTGGCAGCAGAACCTGCCAGGCAGGTGTGCCAGCCCAGGCATGCATTAGGTGAGTGGGTTGTAGCAGGATTTCAGAGGCCAGGGATGCCCTTCCCCTGAGAAGAGACCAGGCTTTGCTGCAGGTAAGGGTAAGGTGGGGAGCTGGTGGTTCCCCGGGGCCCTTGGTGGGGCCTGAGCTGAGTCCCCTCCTAATGCCTCTGAGGGGATGCAGCAGTGACCAATAGTACCGAAGCTAACATTTTTACTGGGCTCTCACTGCATGTCCCAGTTCTGTTCAAATTGTTGCTTTCATCCCCAACAATATCTGTCTGAGTAGGTACTGTTATTATTGCCATTTTACAGATGAGGCCACCAAGGCTCAGAGGGGCATCAGCTCAGTTGAGTCTGGCTCCACACCCCCAGCCCTTAACATTTACACGAGTGCTGGGCAGATGGACAGACAGGGTTCCTGCCTTCCTGGAGCTGGGGGCCTAGGGCAGAGACATACCATAGACCACAAGAATAAATAAATACATACATACATACTCCAGATAATTTCAGATGGTGCTGGCTGCCATGTGAGATTGGGGAGGAGGGGGACAGATCAAGGAAGTCCTCTCTGAAGGAGGTGACCAGCTAGGAAGGCTGGAAGAAGGGTGTTCCAGGCAGACGAATTCCCAAGTGCCAAGGTCTTGAAGTATGTGAGGAACAAGGGGGATGCCAGTTGGGCTGGGAGGGAGTAAGGCAGCCAGAGAGGAGAGAAGTAAGGAGGAGAGGCTGTGCCCTCCTCCCCCTCAGAGGGTGGGCCCTGAGGAGGACTTGGGTTTTGACACAGAGAGATGTAGGGAACCATGGTAGAGTTTGGAGCAGGAGAGGGGTGTGATCTGAGTTTTAAGAGCTGTGGCTGCAGGATGGACAGCCACAGAGGCATCCAGGAGGCTTCTGACGTCTGCCCCAGTCTCTGGAGCCTGAGTCCCTAGGGTCCCAGTCTATGGGAAAGAGGTGCTTGGAGGTGGCGGAGGTGGGAGAGAGTGGGCCTGGACCCTGACAGGAAGAGCCTCCTTCCCCTGCTTAGGGGGCTACAGGAGGTGAGATTGCCACCTGGGAAGTGCGAAGCAACCACCCTTCCACCCAGGGGTGTAGCTTCCCTTTTCAGAAGGGGATCATTTATGGAGCACCTGCTATGTGCCAGGTGTGCTTCTGTCCAGGGGATTTTTTGGGGCATCTTCCAGCAGGCTTGGTCCCCACTGCTGTGGGGTGCACCTGATACACAAGCATTACCCGGCCCCCTGCCCTATGGGCTCCATTGGCTGCACTGCCTGGCGCACAGCTTTGATTGGTCAGAGCAAGCAGGAGCGATTGTCCTCTCGAGGAACAGTTGGGACAGGAGACAGAGGGGGTCCGCAAGGGGCTACATGGGGGCGCGACATGACCTCAGTGTCCCTCTTGGTCCCTCACCCCCGGGGGCGCTCAAGATCCACCCCATTCCCAGCCTCCATCCCAAGGCCCCTGGGGCGCCCTCACCCTACCCTCAGCCAGCAGAGGCTGTGGTGGCCCAAACGAAGGACCAGCCCCCTTCCAGGCTGTAGCCTTTGGCTAAGGGCTAGAGAGCTGGGCCTGGCCAGGAAGCAACTGGGAACTGGAGGTAGGGGGGTGTAGGGCCAGCTGGGACTGGCCCGCAGGAAGAAGGGAGGCCTGGAAGAGGCGTGGGAAAGTGACACAGGCAAAGGCACACACCCAAAAACAGTCAGGGAGAAACAGAGATGGAGACTGGGAAAGAAGCAATGAGAGAGAGACGGGGAAAATGAAGGAGACATTCATTCATTCATTCATTCATCCACTCAGTCAGGGGGTACTTATTGGGCATTGGCTTTGTCCTGGCAATGCCCAGACAGATGACAGATGAAAATCCCTGCCACTGTGGAGCTGACAGTTTAGTGGGGACTCAGGTCAGAAACACCATAGATGAGTAAATCCCATCCTCTGGAGTGATAACGGGTAACTAGAGGGGCACACGATCCAGATCCTCCTTATCTAGGAGGTGGGGCAGAGACTCCCACCAGAATCCTGCCTGCACCTTGCCCTCTCCCCCTGCTGCCTCAAGCCCGGCGTGGGAGTTGGGGTATCAGGACAGGCCAGGGCCTATCAGCTGCGGAGAGAGGACTCAAGCTCCGGCTCCTCCCTGCGTAAGACCTATCCCATCTTGCTGTGTTCCCTCCGCCCACCCGGCGTCCTTGCGTTGCAGCCCAGGAGGGTCAGTTGAAGGTAAGTGAAAAGTGGAAGGGGTCAGTGCCCAGAAGCCCAAGAACAGACGGGATCCCTCTGCTTGGGCTTTGGGAGGAGAGGCTCAGGATGCAGCCGCCCCCACTAAGAACCCTCCTCCCCTTCCAGGGTCTCCGGGTCCTCCCACCGCGATGGAGCATCCCTGAGAGGGGAGCCCAGTTCCGGAGGGGGCAGCCGAGGGCTCCGCGGTGCCAGTCGCCACCGGGTCGCGCTCCGGTGCTGCGGCGGGTGGCACAGGCTGGCAGCACTGCCTGGGTGCCTCAGCCCACGAGGCGGGGCAATTGCTGGCGACTGCAGGAGCTCAGCTTTGGGGACCCGCCCCCACGCCCACCCTCCAAGCCCTGCCTCCCAGCTCCAGTCCAGCCCTTAGAGCTGCATCTGATCTCTGGGTTCCAGGGTGCACCTCTAAGTGGGGCGCCAGACCAGGGCACAGGGTGAGTGTACAGCACTGGGTTCTTGGGGTGCGTGGGGCTCAGTCTGGCTTGGAAAGTTTGCCCCGTCCACTACCTGGATTCCCCTTGCTTGGGGTTCCCAGGCCTTTTCCAGAGGCCTCTAGGGAGGGCAAAGCCAGGGACTCCCCAGCTGGATGCTGTTGTAGGTTGAGGGTGGGGGTGCTTGGAATCCTCAGGCCCTCTCTCTCTATCCGGGCCACTCCACTGCAAGTTTGGCTGAGTGCCTCAGGCAGGCCAGCCAAGACTAGGCAGGAGGTGCAGAGGCTGTGAGTCTGTCCTGTGAGTCTGTCCGCAGAGTTCCCATCAGGGCGAGTGCAGCCCATGTCTGCCTTTGAGTACTTGACACCCCTTCCCCCAGGGTGGCAGACTCCCTGACTCTGTGAGTGTATTTGCTCCTGGTTCCCTGTGTGCAACTGAAGCTGTCTGGCATGCATTTGCTCCTGCCAAGCCCAAATAAGTCTGCTCCCCTTCCCGAGTCTTAGTTTTCTCATCTCTTAATTGGGACCTGTGTGATTGTGCAACTGTTTCAGCATGGCTGTGTTCGTGCAGGAACATAAAAACCTTTATGCCTGCTTCTCCAAGAGATACTTCTTTTCAGCCTCGGTTTCCTCATCCGTAAATGGGGACTAAGGGAAGAGTCGTCCAGGGGATTAAAGGGTTCAGTCTCAAGGGAAGTGTTATTGTAATGCTTTAATGACATGTGTGTCTCTTTGCAAGAGCCTATCCTTGTGATGTGGATCTTGTCTGTTGCCTTCAGGCTTTGCTTCTGGGAAATGGGCAGATAGGCTCAGCTTTCTCATGTGGTTTTGCAGTGGGTGAAGGGGTCTGAGCAGGAAAAACCCCGTGTGCAGAAAGACAAGCAGATTGTGAGGCCTTGGCTGGGTGTGGGTGGAGGTTGTGAAATTGTGGTCTTTGCCACTGGGTGTGAGATCCTGTCTGCATGTGACTGAATTTGTGCCGCTTTGTCCATGGGTGAATATATTTTCATGCTTTCCTGATGGGGTCTGCCAGTATTTTTGGCCTAGTTTGCAACTGTGTTTACATGTCTTTATGGATGTGTCATTGTATGTATGTGTCCCTTTCTGCGTGTGGTTGTATTTGTGTGCACTCTGTTTATGGCTGACTGTGTATGCTTCTGAATATCCCAGCTTGTGTGTTAGTCATGAATATCCCTCAGGAACCATGGGACTGTGTCTCCCTGTCCCTATGGCCAGCCTCCTCCCACCCCGAACCCCTCCTGCTCCTCAGTGTACCTTGGGGTGGAAGAGAGGGGGTTAGGGCCCCTTCCCCAGTGCTGCGGAGCTCGTGCCTGCCTCCGCAGGCCGCGAGGATGATGTGTGCCCAGCCTGACATTGCATGGACCTTTCCGCAGCCTTGGGGCAGGTGGCCCATGGAGACAGGACTGCTGCGGCCTGCGCCAGTGAGCGAGGTCATCGTCCTGCACTACAACTATACCGGCAAGCTCCGCGGTGCCCGCTACCAGCCCGGTGCTGGGCTGCGCGCCGACGCCGTCGTGTGCCTGGCTGTGTGCGCGCTCATCGTGCTGGAGAACTTGGCCGTGCTGTTCGTGCTCGGACGCCACCCGCGCTTCCATGCGCCCATGTTCCTGCTCCTGGGCAGCCTCACATTGTCGGACCTACTGGCTGGCGCTGCTTACGCCGCCAACATCCTGCTGTCAGGGCCGCTCACGCTGCGCCTGTCGCCCACGCTCTGGTTCGTGCGAGAAGGTGGCGTCTTTGTGGCGCTAGCTGCGTCCGTGCTGAGTCTCCTAGCCATCGCGCTGGAGCGCCGCCTCACCATGGCGCGCCGGGGACCGGCTCCCGTCTCACATCGGGGGCGCACGTTGGCACTGGCGGCCACCGCCTGGAGCGTGTCGCTGCTTCTCGGGCTACTGCCCGCGTTGGGCTGGAATTGCCTGGGCCACCTGGACTCCTGCTCCACCGTCCTACCCCTCTACGCCAAGGCCTACGTGCTCTTCTGCGTGCTCGCTTTCCTCGGCATTCTGGCGGCCATCTGTGCGCTCTATGTGCACATCTACTGCCAGGTGCGCGCCAACGCGCGGCGCCTGCAGGCGCGCCCAGGAGCTGTTGGGGGCTCCTCCAGGCGGGCGCGCCGTACGCCGCGCTCGCTGGCTCTGTTGCGCACTGTTAGCATAGTGCTCCTGGCCTTTGTGGCGTGTTGGGGCCCCCTTTTCCTGCTGCTCTTGCTGGACGTGGCTTGTCCGGCGCGCGCCTGCCCGGTGCTCCTGCAGGCCGACCCCTTCTTGGGCCTGGCCATGGCCAACTCTCTTCTGAACCCCATCATATACACGCTCACCAACCATGAGCTGCGCCACGCGCTCCTGTGCCTCGTCTGCTGCGGCAGCCGCCCTTGTGGCCGGGGCCCGGGAGCCTCTCGTCGATCCGGGAGCGCCGCTGGGGCTTCGGATGGCCTGCACCGTTGGCTGCCCCCTGGTCTGGATGGCAGCTCTAGCCCCTCTGAGCGTTCGTCGCCCCAGCGGGACGGGCTGGACATCAGCGGCTCTACCGCCGCACCTACAGCCGCTGGGACTCTGGTACCGGCACCAGCCACAGACTGAGGCTCTCTTGCCTGCCATTTCTCTCCTTAAGGGCTGTTTTTGCAGACTTTTTCTTTTTAAGTGATGGAATTTATAGGAAAACCTGCCAAAGATGGTGTAGACGGAAGAGACGCAGGGGACGTACTTTACTGGCGCTAAACCCCACAATAGTGAACACAGACAAAAAACGCTGCCCTTGTGGTACTGATGCTCTGGTGGGTACACAGGAGATAACGGAGTGAAGAAGAATGGAGACTGTTCCGGTGACAACACAGTGATGCGATGGTGGTCAGAGGAGGCCCCTCGGCAGAGGTGTGACATGTGATATGAGCTGAGATGTTATTGTGCTGGGAACACCTGGAGCAAGAGCATGTCCTATGAGGGAACAGCAGGTGCAAAGGCCCTTAGGCTGAAATGAGTCTGTTGCATGAAAAGCAAGGATCCAGTGTGACCAGAGCAGTGGTGGAGGCAAGCATGGAAGGAAACGAAGGCAGGGAGATGATGGGGCAGACCACTTAGGGCCTCGTAAGCTCCAGGGAGGATTCATTTTTGCTCTATGTGAGGTGGGAACCATGGAGGGTTCCAAATAAAGAAAGGAGTTGACTTGCTTCAGTTGTTCACAGTTCTCTGAGGTAAATGTGGTAGCTAGAGCAAGAAGGTGACCATACTGGCCTAAGGGAACAATGATGGTGACTGAGACCATGTGGATTCTGGGTAAATTTTGGAAAGAGCAGGAATACTGAGGAATTGAGTGTGGGAATGAGAAAGGAGTCAAGGACAGCTCTCCAGTTTAGAGAAGAGGACACCAAAGACAGGGCACCCTACAATTTGACTCTGGGAGACTCAGTCAATTCTTAGCTGAAACAAGATTTCTTTGAATGTGGTGTCAGATCCTTCATTAAAAAATAAAAATATAATAAGAACAATTACAGCTTATTGTGCCTGGCTAGTTGTCTCACCATGGTAGGCCCAAGACACACCTTATACTTTCACTGCAACCTTGTATGGTGGGTTTCCTCACCCGCATTCTACAGGTGAGGGAACTCCAAGCGATGAGTACCTTCTCCCAGTCCCTGAGCCAGATTCACTCGCCCAGAGTTGCCTGCAGAGGTGCAGGCCTGGTGTCTGGCTCCTCCGGAGGGGTCTGCATTCTCGGCTGGGGGCGATTCCAGGGCCTCGTTTGTGCCCATAAAAGGCTACAGACGTGCTGGCCACGGTCGTGTCTGTCCCCAGGCGCATTCCTGACCCCTGTAAGGTGGGGCCCGCGCATGGGACTTCGAGTTCAGACCGCGACTCGCCCCCTGCCGGGAGACATTGGAACTGCAGACAGCCGCAAAGAGCAGTGTGTTTTGGGGGTGCTGACCCAGCCTGGGAGCCTCAGGTCGTCCCCAAAGGCCACGCGCACGGGAAACCAACCTAATTCTTGGAACACAAACACACTCAAGCTTGGGGTCACGGCCCCAGGACACTCCCAGGATTGGACCCAATTTGCTACCCGGCTTGGTGCCCCCGACCCCAAGCTCCCTTAATCTTCCAGGGGATCCTGAAGCTCACCCCATTATTCATTTGGTTAATGACGTGTGATGGTAGATTTACTAACTTATTCACATTTCACAAAATTCAAAAAGCACTAGTTACCCTTTTTGGACATGATCACTGTGGGGATTCCTGGGAAACTTTCCAGAGCTATTCTGTGAATAAATGAGCCAAAATGTAAATATATCTTATCTCTTTTTATACAATTTTAGCACTGCTCTGCTCTGCATTTTGCTTTGTTCACTTAATAGTATATGTTGGAAACTGTTGCCCATCTGCAGATTTTGTACTGTCTGGCTGCCGCAGTCTGCTCAGGTTGCCATAGCCTGGGTGGCTGAGACAATAGAAATTTATTTCTCACAGGTGGAGGCTGAAAACCCAAGGCGAGGGTGCCAGCATGGTTGGGTGCTGGTGAGGACTCTCTTCCTAGCCAGCAGATAGTCACCTTCTGGCTGTGTGCTCTCATGCTGTAGAGAATTCAAGAAGCTCCCTGGTGTCTCTTCTTCTTTTTTTAAATCCTCACTAGAAGATGCATTTCTTGATTTTAGAGAGAGAGGAAGAGGGAGAGAGAAAGAGAAGCATCTATAGGCTGCCTCCCATATGTGTCCCAACCAGGGATGGAACTCAATAACCCAAGTATGTGCCCTGACCAGTTGGTGTATGGGGATAATACTCCAACAGACCCACCTGGCCAGGCCTCTGGTATCTCTTCTTATAAGGGCATTAATCCCCTTATGAGACCCCCACCCTCATGACCATATAAACCTAATCAATTCAGTCCATAGCACTTGTTTTTTTCTTTTTTAAAAATAACATTTTAAAACACTGAGGTAAATTTTCATACAATAAATGTCTTGCTCCTTTTCACTGACTGCATAGTATTTTCCAGCATGGATGTGCCACCACTTACTACAATAGGGCCCTATGGAGGGATATATGAATTGAGTCCAATCCTTTGCCTTTATGCACAACACTGCAGCACACATCTCATGTACATACACATTCCTGTGTGTGAGTGTACCTTGGCTAAGTCTCTAAGGTGGCACTACTGGGCCACAGGGCTGGTAGGCTTGATTCTGAGGTATTAGAGGTTACTTGGAGGAGGGTAAGAGTTTCCCCTACAGCCTTGGCCACTCCTTGTATTCAAAGACTGTGCCATATCGCCCTTTCCTGGAGTGGCCCAGAACAGTAGACTCACGCAACTGAGAAGTTAGTGAAAGGGGGGAGGGGGGACCTAATCCTCTCCTCCAAGTGGGTTTTTTTAAAAAAGATTTTATTTATTTATTTTTAGAGAGATGGGAATGGAGGGGAAAAAGACTGAGAGAAATTTTAATGCGTGAGAGAAACATCAACTGGCTTCCTCTCACATGCCCCCAACCAGGGACCTGGCCCACAACACAGGCATGTGCCCTGACTGGGAATCAAACTCACAGTCCTCTGGTTCATAGGTCGGTGCTCAATCCACTGAGCCACACCAGACAGGGCATATGTGGATTTAATCCCAGACCCTGGGCAAGGGCTTTGAATCCTCAAATTCACTCTGGAGGCTGGCAGGATCTTTTCTTAGACCATCTGTTCAGCCTAGGGTTCCCATTATTCACTCAGTATTATATATATATATATATATATATATATATATATATATATATATATATATATATATATATACACCTCTTAAATCCATTTATTTAAAAGTTAACTTTATATCATAAACAGCATAAATGGCCAATCAGCATCCCTTGCCATAAAAAAAATAGGAATTGTTAACATCTGTTGGGCATTCACATTTAGCGCTCCCAGCAGGTAGGTGCTAGCACTATCATTTCATTTAGTGGGAGGAAACTAAAGCATAGAGAGGTTAAGTTACAGGCCCATCCTCACACAGCTAGAGTGGCAGAGCCAGGGTTTGAACCCCCACAGAGGAGTTCCACGAGCCTCTAGACTGGAGGTAACTCAAACTAAAAACAAGGGAACCCCAGCTAGATAGATACTTCTGGCTGGATCCTGCCGCCACTGAACAGTGAGGCCTGCGTGAAAGGACGAAGAGCAAGTGGTGGAGAGCACCCCGCGCTAAGAGGACGAAATAAGGCGGATGGCAGGGACAGTGGGAAGGGGTAACGGGGCCGGGTCCTCCTGGCTGTGAGCCCTCGCCGGACGCCCAGCTCCTCGCCCAAGGGCGGGGAATCTCAGCTCCTTCCCCGCCGCGCCCTCTTACCTCCTCCTTCCCAGGCATCCCCAGGCCGTCCCCCACCCGACGGCCGCGACCCCGCAGGCCCTGACGACCCGGAGCGGAGCTCCCCGGACCGCGGAGGCGCCTGCGGTCCCAGACAGCGAAGGTTAGGCGGGAGCGGTCCGCCGCCTGGCCGCGGCCCCTCGGCTGGCGGGTGTTGCTACGGTGCCCGGAGCCGCTGCCCAGTCCCGGGCATCTCTGCCCCGCAGCGAAAGCTAGCTAGGCAACACCGGGGCCGAGGTGAGCGAGCCACACGGAGGGGTGTCCATCGATGCCAGGTGCTGGCAGGGGTGCGCCCGGTCTCGAACCAGAGGCTCTAATTCCCGCGGCGGTGACCACGCGGCTTGGTGTGCCAAGGGCTGCGGTCCCTGACCCCGCGGGTCTGCGAAGACAGACGCTGTGATTGCCGCGCGGGGTTGTGCAGCCTGGCGACAGCGGTGGGGCAGGGGAGCGGGAGGCGGCCCTACTGCCAATGCAGCCGCAGGAGGCCCGCGTCAGCGGGGACTTTTATTCTGACACAGCCGGTGTCGGGCTCTGCTTAGTCATGGTGACCGCGCGCACTCCGTGCCTCCCCCCGCGCGCAGCGATGGAGGAGCCCGGGCCTGGGTGACGGAGGCGGAGCCCGAGCGCGGCCATGGCGGGGTGAGTGAGCGGCCTGCGCCCAGGCTGCAGGCACGGCGGGCCGGGAGTGCTCCTGCGGCTGTGCCGTGGGGTCGACAGGCGCGGCCCGGCCAACTCGGTCACCTGTGGGTCCCCGTGACCCTGTGGAGGGCCAGGAGTGGGCGACTCAAGTCCTATCCTTTTGTTGGACGGCGCGACTCGCGGGGTGGCCCAAGTCGGGAGCGACGCAAGTCGAACGAGAGGCCCAAGGAGCGCCACTCAGACAGAGGCCCGGGGACCCCGGGGCGTTGGGGGACTTGAATCTGCGTCTTGGGGTTGGCAGTCGAGAGGCCGCGGTGGGGTCACTTCCTCCCTTCTCCAGGCCTTGGTGGCCGCTCAGACGAGGCATGCGCAGTCCCCCACCTAGCGCTTTGTGAGTGCCCAGAACCCAGGGGGCACCGTTGACTGGCCAAAGTCCAAGAGGCAGGCCTGGGCCTTGGCCGGGCAGAGGTGGCCAAGTGGTGTCCTGGGCCCGGTGGAGGAGGGTGCTGTGGTAGGCACAGTGGAGAGGGCAGTTAGCCAGCCACAGCTTACTGACCCCTGTGCAGTGCTAGGTCCCAGGCAGGACGTGGGGGAGGCACGTGAAAGGGGGGGAATACAATCCTGACCTACACAGGGCTCACGCCCTCTGAAGTGCAGGCACCGAGGGTTAGAGGGACAGGTCACCACTCAACAAGCAAACAAAGAAGCTCCTTTTGGTTCCTGACAAGTGCCGTGATGGAAATAAAACCAGGCGGTGACTCTGAGCTGAGCCCCAGAAAGATAAGGTGGAGAACCTGTGAACTCTCTTACAGGTTCCCCATCTTTTTCCTGCAGGACCTTTGGAAACAGAATTCATGCCCTGACTTTCCAGACTCCACAGGTTTCATGGAAAACCCTCCTGTCTGTAGTCATTCTCATAACACTCCTCCCTGATTCTCCAGATTGTCTCTTGTTTTCTGCCTTTGAGCCTTTTCACTTTCTGTTCCCTCTGCCTGGAAAACAAACTCCCACCCCCATCCCTTTTGTATGTTCATCCTTCTTGTCTCAGCTCCAGCTGAGACTTGGAATATCGGTTTTAAAGTAACTGCTCCCAAGTCACTCTGTCACAATGCTGTTGTCATTTTCTTCGTGACTCCAATTTCTTATTTATTTTATTTTAGGCCATTCCCTCCCCAGCTGTCAATTCCAGCACAGTTTATGGTTGTCTTGGTTGCTGCTGTGGCCCTGGTGTCTAGAACAGTGCCTGGCACACAGCAGCTGCTCAGTACACGTTGGTGAGGTGAATGAGTGAGCTGGATATGCTGTAGGAAAAGAAGGGCCGCAAACTGCTGGAACAGAGAGCAAGCAAAGGGAAGAGGGGGACAGAGGCTGACTGTGAAGGGCTTTGCAGGTCACTGACGAGTTCAGTTTTATTCTTTGTGCTCAATGGAGTTGTGGGGGGATTCTGAGCAGGGGAGGGACATCATCTGACATGTTTTAAGATGGATTCTTGGGTTAGTGAGGCTATGGGACATTTAGCAAGCACAAATGGACGGTGTTTCACCTGGGCTTGGCAAGGAAAATTGGTCTAGGAGTCACTTTATGTTTAAAAAGGAGGCCTGGACCCAGGCCCTGCCCCCAGCCCTGTGCTCTCCCTCCTCCAGGCCTCTGAGTGTCAGTGGTGGTGTTGTCCCTTGTCACCTGGAACCCCATGCAGCCGGAACCCAGGCCTAGCGGGGCTGGGGCCCGCACCCGATTCCTGCCCCTGAGGTCACAGCGCCCTGAGGGTGCAGGGGACACAGTGATGTACGCCTCCACCGAGTGCAAGGCAGAGGTGACCCCCTCCCAGCATGGCAACCGCACTTTCAGCTACACGCTGGAGGACCACACCAAGCAGGCCTTCGGAATCATGAATGAGCTGCGGCTTAGCCAGCAGCTGTGTGATGTCACGCTGCAGGTCAAGTACCAGGACGCACCGGCTGCACAGTTCATGGCCCACAAGGTGGTTCTGGCCTCATCCAGCCCTGTCTTCAAGGCCATGTTCACCAATGGGCTACGGGAACAGGGCATGGAGGTGGTATCCATTGAGGGTATCCACCCCAAGGTCATGGAGCGTCTCATTGAGTTCGCCTACACAGCCTCCATCTCCATGGGCGAGAAGTGCGTGCTCCATGTCATGAACGGTGCTGTCATGTACCAGATCGACAGTGTCGTCCGTGCCTGCAGCGACTTCCTGGTGCAGCAGCTGGACCCCAGCAATGCCATTGGCATTGCCAACTTCGCTGAGCAGATTGGCTGCGCTGAGCTGCACCAGCGTGCCCGCGAGTACATCTACATGCACTTCGGGGAGGTGAGTTGGGGGAGGGGACATGAGGGCGGTATTTAAGGTCCAAGGACCATGCGTAGTCATCACTGTCTCTGCTGAGATATGAAGGGTGAAGGCAAGGAGTTGGAGAAAAGTGGAGCTCTGAGCTTCTAGTCTACACATCCAGGGTGACTGACTAGGAAGCCAGCTGAGGCAAGTGAGACTTTCATGGGTATCTGGGCTACCTGGTCTCCCTGGGGTCCAGGCTGGGGACGGGGTGCAGCAAACATGACAGCAGCTCAACCCTGGGTGTGCAGAGCAGGGCCCAACACCTCAGGCCGTCAGCAAATATTCACTGAGCACCCATGGCATGCTGCCAACTGCAGATGCGACCCTTACATGTGTTTTCTTTGATCCATGTAGCGTCATCCTATGTTCTTGGTTTCATTTTCATTTTTAGGTGGAGGAAGTTGTGAATAGAAGAAATAATGAGTGCTTGTTGAGCCTTTGCTGTGGGCCAGTCTCTGTTCTAAGTGATTTCCATCTTTAAATCACTGAATCTTCCTAATTCAGGGGGAAGTATGCTTTGAAAGGCCTTCCTGGAAGTATTTAAAAATCCTCCTTCAGTGGCTGGTCACCATTTCTCTTCTTCCCTCTCTACCACATGTGGGATTGACCAGTTGTCCCGAGGAGCTCTGGCATTAGAACCAATGGCTTCCAGAAAGGTGATCTGCGAGCAGGGATCTTCCACGGACCTGCACAGTGTTTGTTTGAAGGGATTGCATGGACTAGGGGCATCAGAACACTGATGACCTGCTGATGTGGGGTCTATTTATATAAGCCAGTGCCTGACAAGAAAGATTTGCCCAGGGCCCTTTGTGCCCTCTGAGTAGCCCCACTGAGCTACTAATATAATCCCCTTTATAGAGGAGGAAAACGAAGCCATGGAACATTTCAGATATTTGCCCAAAGTCATCCAATTAGAAAGTAGTGAGCCAAAATTACAACTCAGGCTGCTTTCTTCAGAGCTTTCACCTTTTAAAAAAAGATTTTATTTTTAGACAGAGGAAAAGCGAGGGAGATATAAAGGGAAAGAAACATTAATGTGAGAGAGAAACATCCATCTGTTACCTATCACACATCCCCAATGGTGACCTGTCCCGAAACCCAGGCATGTGCCTTGACCAGGAATGACACTGGCAACCTTTTGGTTTGCAAGACGACGCCCAACCCACTGAGCCATAGCAGTCAGGGGCACAGCCTGCACTTTTTCTTTCTAGAGAATTCTTTTTAAAAAAATTATTTATTTATTTTTAGTCAGAGGGGAAGGGAGGGAGAGAGGAAGAGAAACATCAATGTGTGGTTGTCTCTCACGTGCCCCTCACTGGGAACCTGGCCCACAACCCAGGCATGTGCCCTGACTGGGAATTGAACCGGTGACCGTTTGGTTCACTGAGCTACACCAGCCAGGGCTCTTTCTAGACTATTGCTATTCCTTTTTAGTCATTCTGCCATTTTGAAAAAAGAATTTCATTTTAAAAAAGGTAATGTTCTTTTTTAAAAAAAATATTTCATTTACTTTTTTAGAGAGAGGGGAAGGGATAGAGAAATAGAGGGAGAGAAACATTGATGTGTGAGAGAACCATCAGTTGGTTGCCTCTCACACTCCCCCAACTGGGGACCTGGCCTGCAACCCACACATGTGTCCTGACAGGGAATTGAACTGGTAACCTTTTGGTTCACAGGCTGGCACTCAGTCCACTGAGGCACACCTACCAGGGCATAAAAAGTAATGTTCTTACCAAAAAATATACAAAAGCATTGGTATATTGTGTTTGCCCATTTACCTGAGTATTTATGTACTCCATGCCTGGAACATAGTGTTAACTCATTTAATCCTCACAACCAATGAGGTTCATACCATTCAAATTCCCATTTTACAGATAAGGAAACTGAGATTATCAGAGGCTCATTTTGTGACTTGTCCAAGGTCATACTGCCAATTGAGACACTGGGGGGAGACGTGGAAGTCAGCCTGTCACACTAACACCCTCTGCAGGTGGCCAAGCAAGAAGAGTTCTTCAACCTGTCCCACTGCCAGCTGGTGACCCTCATCAGCCGGGATGATCTGAATGTGCGCTGCGAGTCTGAAGTCTTCCATGCCTGTATCAACTGGGTCAAGTATGACTGTGAGCAGCGACGCTTCTACATTCAGGCGCTTCTGCGGGCTGTGCGCTGCCACTCGCTCACACCCCACTTCCTGCAGATGCAGCTGCAAAAGTGCGAGATCTTGCAGTCAGACTCCCGCTGCAAGGACTACCTGGTCAAGATCTTCCAGGAACTCACCCTGCACAAGCCCACGCAGGTGATGCCCTGCCGGGCGCCCAAGGTGGGCCGGCTCATCTACACTGCTGGTGGCTATTTCCGCCAGTCACTGAGCTACCTGGAGGCCTACAACCCCAGTGATGGCACATGGCTCCGGTTGGCAGACCTGCAGGTGCCTCGCAGTGGTCTGGCAGGCTGCGTGGTGGGCGGGCTGCTGTATGCCGTGGGCGGCCGAAACAACTCGCCTGACGGCAACACCGACTCTAATGCTCTGGACTGCTACAACCCCATGACCAACCAGTGGTCGCCCTGTGCTCCCATGAGCGTGCCACGCAACCGAATTGGGGTTGGGGTCATCGATGGGCACATTTATGCTGTTGGTGGCTCCCATGGCTGTATCCACCACAACAGTGTGGAGAGGTGAGTAGCAGGGCTAGAAGGGGTGTGCTCAGAGGGTCCCACAGCTAACAGGTCCTGAGCCATTAGCATTTGGGGATTCCCCTTATTGTTGAGTACCTATCTCTGCTACTGGCTTTTAGGGAGTAGAAGCCTCAAGTTAAAGCTAAACTCTTGGGCTGTTAATGGTGGTGACCTTGGATGATATGTCTGGGCCTGGGAACTGCTTACAGGGCCATCATAAAACCATACAGCTCCTTTGTGCAGACTTGGAAAAAGTTCCATCAGTTTGAAATTGGTATAACGTGCTAATTTTGTTTGAACAGATGTGTGGGGCCTGGTATGTGGAAAGGGCCCCCCTGGACGTGGTGCCCTGGTGCAGTGCGCAGTCTGCACAGCTGTGCGTGGGGACCCCATGATTAGAGGCCAAGCATTTTGGGCTTTTGACTTTGGCATAGCTTACTGCTCTGCTTTCTCTTCTTCCAGAAGTGTGATCCAGGATATAGTTCTTGCCTGGAGAACTCGCTGAAACAAGCTCCCCAGGCCACTGCTGGAGGTGCAGAGATGGCACTGGTGGGTGGGTTTAGAGCAAGGCTGGGGAATGGGAATTTTAAACAAATACCCCAGAGGTTTCTAATGCATGTGGTCTGTGAACAGGGTGATGGGATGATGCATCACCCTTAATAGACTGCTTTTGAGAAAGAAAGGGACACTGTTAATTACTCCAGGAGCACAGGCATGAACTGGAATTGCCCAGACCCAGCTCTGAGATCACACTCAGAAAAACCATCCTGGGAGGTAGCCTCGTTGTTAGAATTGGGATTCTGGTGTCTGAGAGAGCTGGGTCTGACCCAGCTGCACTGCTTCTTTGGTGTCCCTGACTTCACCCCTCTGTGCCTACATCTACTATTTTTTTTAAAGATTTTATTTATTTATTTTCAGAGAAAGGGATGGAGAAAGAGAGGGAGAGGAGACATCAGTGTGTGATTCCCTCTAGCGTACCCTCAGCTGGGGGCCTGGTCCACAACCCAGGCACATGCCCTGACCAGGAATCGAACTGGCATCCCTGTGATTCACAGGCTGGTGCTCAACTCACTGAGCCCCACCAGCCAGGGCTCATCCTACTATTTTTGAAGAGGGGGGGACAATAATGAGGACCCCTTTGCCCCACCAGGCTGGGACATTGGTGAGGTAACACACATAAGGCTCAGCACAGGGCCTGGCAGTGGTACGCTGAAACCATCAGGGTCCAACACATGTGCATGCATGACCTTGAGCACATGGCTGCTGTGAACCTCAGTTCTTTATCTGAAAATGGAACTACTGATGACTGGTGCCTTGGAGGACAATTGTGAGGATTAAAGAGCTAGTACACAAAGAGCTAGCAGAATAGTGGGCCTTAGGAAGTGCTCCTTGAGGGTCAGCTGTGATTGCTGTTGTCATTGTTATTATGCCCTTGCAGGTATGAGCCAGAGCGGGATGAGTGGCACTTGGTGGCCCCAATGCTGACCCGAAGGATTGGGGTGGGAGTGGCTGTTCTCAACCGGTTGCTCTATGCTGTTGGGGGCTTTGATGGGACGAACCGCCTCAACTCAGCCGAGTGTTACTACCCAGAGAGAGATGAGTGGCGAATGATCACCCCCATGAACACCATCCGAAGTGGGGCAGGTGGGTGGGGACCAAGGGCAGGGGACCATGGAGGAGGAGCCTCCCAGCCCTGAGAGTGAACTTGGCCAGGCCTCTTGTTCCCACCTTCAGTAACCCTGTGGCACACACAGGAGAACTAGATTCTGACAGAATTCAAGCTCCTCTTGCCTGGCTTTGTTTCTGAAGGGTCCTTTGGGAGAGGGAGGAGGGGAGGATCCCCCAAGAAGGTGGTGGCTGGGCCCCCCCAGGCCGGGTCCTGAAGTCACCCTCTCTGTGGTGTGGTTTAGGAGTCTGTGTCCTGCACAACTGTATCTATGCCGCGGGGGGCTATGATGGTCAGGACCAGCTGAACAGTGTGGAGCGCTACAACGTGGAGACGGAGACCTGGACTTTCATGGCTCCCATGAAGCATCGGCGAAGTGCCCTGGGCATTACTGTGCACCAGGGGAGAATCTACGTTCTCGGTGAGGCCTTGGGGGTAGGGCCTTGGGTGGAGAAAACTAATTAGCCTCATCTTTGGGAGGCAGGCTTAAATCACTGTAGGAGGGTTTTTTGTGGTTTCTTTCTCCTCTTTATTTCCCCTGCCCTTGGAGGCCTTGACTCTCCCCTCTGCTCTCCCTGCAGGAGGCTACGATGGTCACACGTTCCTGGACAGCGTGGAGTGTTACGACCCAGACACCGACACCTGGAGTGAGGTGACCCGCATGACATCTGGCCGGAGTGGGGTGGGCGTTGCTGTTACCATGGAGCCCTGCCGGAAGCAGATTGACCAGCAGAACTGTACCTGTTGAACCATTTTGGTTTTCTTGAGCAAAAAAGTCCCATCAAGAGTATTGTCGTTTTTGTACAAAAACGGGGACAAAAGAAAAGCGACAGAGCAAATGCTTGTCCATGAGGATGTGAGGCTGGAATGCCTCAGTGTTAAAATGACTGCTCGAAAGAAAAGAAGACCAGAATGGGAACCCACAAGCCTGTCAGAATAGTCCCAGGAATGTCCGAGAGAGTGCCTGGAAGGGGTTGCTAGAAGGGTCGGCTCCCGAGAGAGAAAACCCCACACCCACTGCCCCTGGACTAGGCCTGGCTTCCACAGCAGCAGCTGCCACCTCCCTTTGGGGTGAAAGCAGGTATTGAGGTCAGGCTGGTTTTTGTTCCCTCTGGCTTTGTGATTGGTTCCTAGGGGCCTGGGAAGGAGCCAGCTGAGGCCTCGGGGGTGAGACCCATCAAGAGATGTGGACCCCGGGATGGGCCTGTACATAGACCACTGGGAATCTTTGTCCTGGACGGTCATTTTGTTAAGTAACCCTGTAACTTTCCAATGAAAATAAAGAACAAACTAACTAGTGTCTTCTACCTGGACTCCCAGCTTGAGATCTTAAACCCAGGGACAGAAAAGACTCTTCTCCTGAAATGCACTCAAGTCTTTGATGTGAAACCAGCTATCTCCACTCATTGCCTCTCATCTGTAGGGCATCTTTCTCCCCATAGGCAAGACATACAGGGCTCACTTTGTCACTTTGGGCTGCTTTGAAGACAATGACCTAACTCCTGACACATCTCCCAGGTCTCTAGGAGATTAATTTCATACATCTGCACAGTTTATATTTTAAGGCAAACCATCCCCAACATGCTTTCCAAATTTGGTGAAAATTTATCTGCTCATTTTAGTGCACTTCAGTAACAGACTGAGCCTTTTCTCTTATTGAAGTGCCTGGTAATTAAAAATGACAAAGAGGTTTTTGGGAATTTTCTTAGACAAAGGGCTCTGAGCCAGGAAGCAAAGGGCTCAATGGCCTGGTCTCTTCTGAATAACATGTGTGAAGGCAGTATGTGGGGTGGAGAAAGGAAAAATGAAAGATGGTCTTGACTATAAGTACACCTCAGAGATGTCATGGGTTTGGTTCCAGACCACCAGAATAAAGTGAGTCACAACCATTTGCTGGTGGAGGATCTGGCTTTCAATTTGTAAAAAATTAAACACCAGTCCCGGCCAGTGTGACTCAGATGGAGCATTGTCACATTACCAAAAGGTGGCGGGTTCGATCCCCAGTCCAGGCATGTACGGGAGGCAACTGATGGATGCTTCTCTCGTGCATCCATGTTTCTCTCTTCCCCTTTCTCTCTCCCTCTCTCTTGAAAAGCAATCAATCAATAATTTTTTTTAAATGCAATACCAGCAAAGTGCAATAAAGGGAAGCAGAGTAAAATGAGGTATGCCTGTATTGGGGAATTCACAGGTTGTTCTAAGTAGCTTAGAGAGGACACATTGATTCCTTCCCTTCCAAGGAAAACCTGGTACCGCCCATCTCTGCAGCTTCACTCACTCAGTTCCTCTGAAGGCTACCTTAGTTGTGCCCAGTTCTCTGGTTCTAGTTCAGGGTCTTTATGAAACAAGGAAATAAATCTATGTTGGCTGTATTGAATGGATGGGGAGGACTAGGAATTGTAAACTTGATACCTGGATAAGCTTTTAGTATTTATAAAGTGTTCATTATTATTGAACATTATTATATCGGCTCATTATTTAGTCCTCAATAGTGCTCTCAGCTAAGAAGCATAAGCCTGATGTCTTTACAGGTGAGAAATGGTGGTTCAGAGAAGAGACTTGCCCAAGGTCACATGCACTAAGTGGTGGAGTTCAGATTCAGCCTGCAGGGTACACCAAAGCAGCCATCCTCAGTCACAACAGGCTGTACCACTGTGTTTGTGAGAATGGATATGAAATAGGTCCCATGAGATCAGTGTGTATAGCAGTGAAAGTTCTGGAAACAGTGATCTAATCTAGAGACAGGGGATTTACATGTAATGCAGTTTCTAGAAGCTGCACCACCTACCCCAGATTTGAATTTCCTTTCAGAGAGGTTAGATCCCGGGTCTTGAGGTCAGACTTAGCTGATTTAATAAAGCTTTTTAGGTATTAGGTGAAGTTTCTTATCTGCAAAACTTGTACTTGGACATCGCCTGGGCAAGTAGAGAGAGCAAGTCCCCTGCCCACTCCATTTTTCTTCTTTAAAAAGAAAGAGTGTGGGCTATTATTGCATATTTATTCCTCCCTATGAAAAATGAAATTCTGTGAAAAATGGAAATTTTGATTAAATTGCATTAAAATTATTGAGTTGGGGAGATAATATTTTTGCAATATTAGATCTCTCCATGAACTTAGTATATCTGTATATTTAGTGGAGTCTTCTTTGCCATCCTCCGGAAACTTTATGAAGTTTTCCACAAAGGGCTTTCAATGTGTTTATTTATAGGAATTGTATAAGGTCTTGTTATTATTGTCAATGGGATCTTTACTCTTGGATCCTTTAACTTGGTATTTCTCATACATATGAAAGTTATTGATATAGATATGTTGATTTCCACTTACCTCTTTGCTGAATTCCCTTATTAATTCTACTAGTTTTATTTTTCAGCAGATAACCAAATCACATGCAAGTAATGATAGTGTAATGTCATTTTCTAATAGCTACCTATTCATTTCTTTTTCTTGTCTTACTATTAGCTAAGACCTTCTGTACAGTGTTGATTAGTAGTGGAAACAGTGGGCATATTTGTATTATTCCTAACTATAAGGTGACTACACCATTAAATCTGATGTTTGCCAAAAGACTTTCTGCAATCTATGCCATAAGTTTTTTTTAAAATATCCTCACCTGAGGGACATGCTCATTGATTTTAGAGAGAGTAGAAGGGAGGGAGAGAGAGAGAGGGAGAGAAACATTGATGTGAGAGAGAAACATTGATCAGTCGCCTCTTCTACATGCCCTGACAGGACCAAACCGGCAACCTGGACGTGTGCCCTGACCAGGAATCCAACATGTGACCTTTCGGTATACTGGATGAAGCTCCAACCAGCTGAGCCACACCAGCCAGGGCTATGCCTTAAGTTTTGCTGGAAACTTTATTAAGTTCAGAAAGCTCCCTACTATAGTTTTTTAAAATCATAAATGGGTGTTGAACTTTTCAGAGGTCTATCATTCAGTAGGTGAGTGCCAAAAAGTTGAATTTCTAACAAGTTCCCAGTTGATGCTGATGCCACTTATCCAGGGAACACGCTTCAAGACATACAATGTAGGATAAGAACAAGCAGAAAATTATGAGAACTAAAGAAAAGTATGGTGTCTTAAAAGCCAGGTAGAGAAAATGTTGAGCACAAAATATTTTAAGGGACAACACTATTAAATGCAAAGGGGTTCAGAAAAATAGAGACCTTCAAATGCCCACTGGATTTGGCCATTGGAAATAACCTTACTGAGAGCCACTTTGGAAGAACAGTAAGTGTAAAGCAATACATTCTTTCGATAAATATTTATTCCATGCCTCTTTAGAAAAGGCACTGTTGCCAAGGAGACAACACTGAGTCAGTGAAGGAAGGTGAGGAAGGAATATCTCTTTTGAGATGTTTATGCGAGGCAGAGAAAGATCGAACGATAGCTGGAGAGGAACAAAGGGTTCGTGGGGGGTTTGGAGTTCTGTTGGTGAGATTCAGAAGACATCACATTTATAAGCTTAGGGAAAACTCCAGTATAGAAAAAGATAATGAAGATGAAAGTGAAAGACAGGATGCACTCACGGTGACAGTGAACAAGTAACTCCCCACCTCAATGAACTGGATGTTGTCTAATGTAACTTTCAGCTCAGTGAAAGGCACTGTAGTTCTCAATGTACAGAGTCCCTTGCTTGTACAATACATTGTGCTGTTGAATCAGTGAATATCTTCTTCTTTGGGAGTGTATTCTGGTTTTAAAATATAAATGTTAGTGGAAATATATATTGCAGAAGATAGAATTTTTAAAAAAGATTTTATTTCTAGAGAGAGGGGAAGGGAGGGAGAGAGGGAGAGAAACATTAATGTGTGGTTGCCTCTCATGTGCCCCTCAGCTGGGGACCTGGCCCACAACCCAGGCATGTGCCCTGAGAATTAAGGGACCCCTTGGCTTGCAGGCTGGCACTCGATCCACTGAGCCACATCAGCCAGAGCTGCAGAAGATAGAATTTAAGAAAATAAAATAATAATACATTAGAACCCTGGCTAGTGTGGCTCAGTGGATTATGTGCTGGCCTGTAAACCAAAGGGTCACTGGTTTGATTCCTGGTCAGGCAGGGCACATGACTGGGTTGTGGGCCAGGTCCCCAGTAGGTGGTGTGTGAAAGGCAACCACACATGGATGTTTTTCTCCTTCTTTCTCCTTCTTTTCCCCTCTCTCTAAAAATAAATAAGTAGAGACTTCCAACCAAGATGGAGGCATACATAGACACACTGTGCCTCCTCACACAACCAAAATAAGGACAACAACAATTTAGAAACAAAAAACAACCAGTACTGACAGAAAATTGAATTGTATGAAAGTCCGACAACCAAGGAGTTAGACACATTCATCCAGACAGATAGGAGAGGCAGAGTCGGGTGGCCAGGTAGAGAAGGGTTGCAGCAAAAAAAAAAAAGAAAAGCAGCAGCTGGCAGACCCAAAAGATCAGTGAGGCAGTGGATTGTGGAGGGGCTCGGCACACAAGGCTGCTGGTGGAGTGGGCGGTCCTACATATGCACGCAGATAAACCCGGCGAAACTGGGGAGAGAGACAGACTGCGCAACCCAGGGCCCCAGCGCGGGGAAATAAAGCCTCAAAACACCTATTGAAACACCTGTAGGGGTTGAGGTGCTGGAAGAAACTCCCAGCCTCACAGGAGAGTTTGTTGGAGAGATCGACAAGGTCCTAGAATGTACACAACCCACTCACACAGGAATCAGAACCAGAAGGACACATGTTGCTTGTGGGTAGTGGGGGAAGTGACTGAAATCTGGCAGAGAGCGGAGCAAACACCATTGTTCCCTCTTGGACCCCTGCCCCACATACAGCATCACAACCCAGCAACTGGGTTGCCCTGCCCTCGTGAACACCTAAGGCTCCGCCCCTCACTGTACAACTTGCGTGTCAAGACAAAAAAATGGCCCAAACTGGAAGAACAGATCAAAGTTCCAGAAAAAATACAACTAAGCGACAAAGAGGTAGCCAACCTATCAGATGTACAGTTCAAAACACTGGTAATGAGGATGCTCACAGAATTTGTTGAATTTGGTTATAAATTAGATGAAAAAAATGAAGGTTATGCTAAGTAAAATAAAGGAAAATGTACAGGGAACCAATAGTGACGGGAAGGAAACTGGGACTCAAATCAATGGAGTGGACCAGAAGGAAGAAACAACTAATCAGAAAAGAATGAAGAAATAATTCAAAAAAATGAGGAGAGGCTTAGAAACCTCCAGGACATCTTTAAACGTTCCAACATCTGAATTATAGGGGTACCAGAAGGAGAAGAGGAAGAGTAACAAGTGGAAAAAATATTTGAACAAATAATAAAAGAGAACATCCCCATTCTGGCAAAGGAAATAGACTTCCAGGAAGTCCAGGAAGCTCAGAG
>CM052545.1:39892615-39962273 GCA_028533065.1 Trachops cirrhosus | reverse complement strand
CCCCAAAAATAAATAAATAAAAATAATTACTGTAGCCAAGTGGGAGGAGGAGAGAGGGGGAAAAGGTATGGAGAATAAGTAGCATAGATGGTAGAGAGAAAATAGACAGGGGGAGGGCAAGAATAGAAGGGGAAATGTAGAAGCTAAAGAACTTATCACACATGGACATGAACTAAAGGGGGGAATGTGGGTGGGAGAGGGTGTGCAGGGTGGAGGGGAATGAAGGGGGGATAATGGGACAACTGTAATAGCACAATCAATAAAATATATTAATAAACAACAAAAACTAAGGAATGAAAAAAAATAATAATTACCTTAGCCAAGATTAAAGATAAAGAGAGAACCTTAAAGCAGAGGACAAAAGGAGAGAGTTACCTACAAAGGAGTACCCATAAGACTGTCAGCTGATTTCTCAAAAGAGACCGTCCAGGCAAGAAGGGGCTGGAAAGAAGTATTCCAAGTCATGAAAGGCAAGGACCTACATCCAAGATTGCTCTATCCAGCAAAGCTTTCATTTAAAATGGAAGGGCAAATCAAGTGCTTCTCAGATAAGGTCAAGTTAAAGGAGTTCATCATCACCAAAGCCCCTATTATATGAAATGTTAAAGGTACTTATCTAAGAAAAAGAAGATAAAAACATGTACAGTAAAATGACAGCAAACTCACAATTATTAACAACCATGCCTAAAACAAAAACAAAAACAAACTAAGCAAACAACTAGAACAGGAACAGAACCACAGAAATGGACATCACATGGAGGGTTATCAACAGGGGAGTAGGATGGGGAGAGAGTGGGGGAAAAGGTACAGAGAATAAGTAGCATAGATGATAGGTAGAAAATAGAGAGGGGGAGGGTAAGAATAGAATGGGAAATGTAGAAGCTAAAGAACTTATAACACATGAACATCAACTAAAGGGGGGGATGTGGGTGGGAGGGGTGTGCAGGGTAGAGGGCAGTGAAGGGGGAAAACGGGACAACTGTAATAGCATAATCAATAAAATATATTTAAAAATAAAATAAATAAATTTTTTAAAAGAAATAATTCTTAAAAAATAATACATTACAGTCAACAGATTTAGGTTTGAGATATATATCTAGCATTTAGTGCAAATCTTTTCTGTGCCTCACTTTCCTTATCTGTTAAATGGTGATGATAATGGTATCTAGCACCTGGCAAATATAGTAAAAATACAATAATGTAGTATTTTTTTTAAGATTTTATTTATTTATCTTCAGAGGGGAAGGGAAGGAGAGAGGGAGAGAAATATCAATGTATGGTTGCTTCCTGTGCATTCCCTGCTGGGAACTGGCCTGCAACCCAGGCATGTGCCCTGACTGGGAATCGAACCAGTGACCCTTTGCTTCACAGTCTGGCACTCAATCCACTGAGCCACACCAGCCAGGGCCAATAATGTAGTATTATTGACTAGGAATGAGGTGGGAACCTAAGATGCTAACATTAATCTGATTTATTAAAATTGTTAAAGTTAGACTGATAAAGAGAGCATGAATGTCCTGAGAACCCTTTACGTGCATTACGTTCAATTACACACTGGCTCTCATCACTGGTGAAAAATCAGTACTTCCACCAACCCACCTGCCTTATTTTATGATGGTTTTGTAGCACCCTGTGACCCTCAGGGCAGATACAGAAAGTTAGGTCTAAAAGGAGAGCAGCACCCTCTTGTGGGCCTCTGCATGAAAAGAGGAACTATTTCCAGAGAAAGAAAGTTAGAAAAGGAACAAGATTGGATGGGTCATGGTCCCAGGGTGTAGAATGCCCTTGACCTTGAGTTGTTCTTATTTTTTAAATTAGCATTCTTCAAAACTTTTGGGGAAACTATATTTTTCATAAATCAAATACAACTGCAAATGCATTCCGAAAGCTTCCTATTTAAAGGACTTCTCCCTCCTGTGAGACTCAACACCACACCCACACCTCAGGGTTGTAACTTAGATTTTATTATGCTACAATTTAAGCAGGAACACTTTTCAGGCTACATATCCCAGGCCCCTCAGGGATTTAATCCGCTGATCTAGACAATTTTGGTGGGAAATTTGAAACAGCCGCATGATGCTGACTTTAGAGGCCTTTTTCCTTCACTTGCTCTCAGCCTCAGGATCAGGGAGGATTAATTGCATTAACCAAGGAATTGATGCTCCTTTCTTAAGTCTCAGCTTTTGTATGTGTGGTCTCTTTCATCTCTAGAGCTTTGTCTGCCTCTTATTTTTCATATTTCACCCTCCCTGGCCATCTCCGTTTCTAGGGATTCGCCAAGTGAAGAGTTAAGGTAGCAACAACAAACACTGCAAGTGCCTACCACATTGCAGGCACAGTGTACAGACAGCTGGGAGCAGAAGACATGGCTTCTGCCCTCCAGCAGCCTACAACTCATTAGGTAGACAGATATTTGCATATCGTTAACATATACCCAGAAAGCCTGACAAGTGCTCTAAGAAAAACTAGCTTGCAGAAGTCATGATGCATTTGTCTGCCTTATACTCATAATTATTCTTCTATTTTCTCTCTTGTTCACCATTTTATTTACTGGCACACAATAAGAGCTTCGCACGTACTTGAATGTTAAGTAGATGAGTTCTGGGTCACAATGGATGAATAAGAAACATTTTTGGGATCAAATGTAATTGGCCATGTCTTCCGGATGTTTCTCCAACAGTGTGGATTTCACCGGCCCCTCTGCAGGAGTAAAGCACTCAGCCATTAGGATTTCAGTTCAACACAAAAAAAGCCGTTTTGACCTCCCTCTAATTATTACCATCAGATCTCTTAAGACTTCATAGAATGATGTAACACCTGTTATAGGTGACTGTTCCACTCATTTCCAATCACTCAATAAGTACCTAATGTCAAAGACTGTGAGGAGTACTTGATAAATATTTTAAGGCAGCTTCCTTCCTGTAGCTTTCATTTTAGGAGAAACAGCTCCAGTTCCTTAAATGATTTCTCGTGTAACGTAATCAGTGCCTTTGTCAGCTAGTGTCACTCCTGACCCCAGCCAACACTCTGAGGGTGATCTGAGCCTTGCTTTCCCATCTCCCCAACTAGGGAAGGGGAGTGCAAGAGGGGGTTCTGGGACTTCTCATGTATGGGAACCACTGAAGCCCATGCAGGGGTGCACCTCAAGTTTGAAAGAAGGGAGGGGATGCCCTCAGAGAAAAGGTGATGGGGGTGATGGGTCCTTTCAGGGTGTGGGGATAGAAATGATAGGAAACCATCGGGAAAGTGGGGGACAGTGTCAGGGTGCTTCTCAGGAAGGAGGAACGATACTGGGCACCTTTGAGGAAGCGGGTATAAGTAGGGGTCCACTTAGGAAGACATAAAGACAAGGGAGGGGACCCCTCAGGAAGAGGGGGTGATACCTGAGTTTCCCTCAGGAAGGATGCTGGGGCCCCACAGGAAGGGAACTAAGACCAGGGTCCCCTCAGGAAGGGCAATCGAGGCCATGGTGCCCTAAGGAAGTGGGGACGACGCTGTTGTCACTCTCAGGAGAAAGAGACGCTGCTAGGGTCCACCTCACGAGGGAGAGAGAAGGCTAGATCCTCCTTGGGAAAAGTGGACGTCTCATGGGTCACCCTCAGGAAAAAGGGGTGACGTCAGGTGTTACCCTCAAGAAGGGGGGAATGATGTCAGGTTACTCTCAGGAAAAGCGGATGATATTAAGGTTCCCCTAAGAAAGTGGGAAAGACATCAACTAACTTCAACTTTCTGAGTAGCCTCACCTCCAGTCAGAGGTCCTCCTCGGGAGTCCTCGTGTTTAAAGGAGAAGCATCCGCCCCTCACAGGCCCACCAATCATAGTGCTGGGAAAAACCTACCTCCTGTCCCCACCACGCCTCCTACCCGGTCTGCGCCTGCGCATCGTATTGGTCCTGCTGTAGGTACTCCGCGTTACTTTAAGGGCGCTGGAGCCTCCAGCTCCCACAGGTTGGCAACATATGTCTGTGACCCATTTTTATTTTTATTTTTATTTTTATTTTTTTTGCCTATGAGGATACATTTATTAAAGCTGAGGACAGTAAAACAAAGAAGGACTTAGCATAGAAGAAGCAACAGAAAAGCCTAGGCTGGGCTATCCTAGCTCACCCAGAAGTCAAGGAAAAGGGGGCTTTGGAGACGGGTTCAGGGGATCAGCCTTGGGCAGGCTGACAGCTGCCCATTGCCTTAGAGTTTAGGAGACTCATGCTTGTGAAGAAAGTGGGAGGGGGGAGAAGAAGGGGAAGGGAATGGTGCTGGGTTCTTTGTCTTGAGGCTTTTATCTCTTGCAGGCAGGTATCTTAGGGAAGGTCTATAACCCATTTTATAATAATAGTATCTACTTTAAGGCTTTTGTGAGAATTAAGTGCCTGGCACATGGTAGTCACCTGGTAAACCGCAGCTAGTATATATTTACATTTTATGAGGGAAACTGAGGTACAGAGCCGGTAAGTAACCTACTCGGACTAACCCGATCATTAACTGGCAGAGTCGGAGCTAGAACCCAGGCAAGCTGAATCCAGAGCCTCCGGGCTTACCTATCATGCTTTTGTGGCTCCCAGAGAACAACTACTGGCTGTTACTTTTTTCTTCTAATTATGAAATAACTTTCCTCTTGATTATAAAAGTAATACATGCTCACTGCTAAAATGAAGAAAATATCTAAGACTACAGAACAGAAAATACAGATCTCTTTTAATCCCACCAATGGAGAACTGTTAATATTTAGATGAACAAGGTGCCTTTTCTATGTACATACTGTTTTTAAGTAGGATCATGTAATGTAATTTTGAAACCTGCCCTTCTCATGGTAAATGTCTTTTCATTTCAATATAGGCTCATCTCATTGTCTTTAATGGCTACATATTATTCCATAATAGGAAGCCTAATTTAATGACTCCCTAGATTGGACATCTGGGTCTTTAATACATTTTTCAATGTTCTGACCAACAGAATGGGCATTTTGTACCCACATCTTAAGGTTACAACCAACTGCAATGGATAGGTCAAAATACTTGCACAGTTGTTACATTTAAAATTTTTTTAAAGATTTTATGTTTTAATCCTCATCCGAGGATATGTTTTTTTTTAAAAAAAATTGATTTTAGAGAGAGAGGGAGAGAGCAAAACATTGATGTGAGAGGGAAACATTGATGGGTTTCTTCCTGTACATGCCCCAGCGGGGATTGAACCCCCAACCTCAGTAGGTACCCTGACTGGGAATCAAACCCACAACCGTTTGGTATACAGGACAATGCTCCAACCAACTGAGTCACCTGGCCAGGGCCACAGTTGTTATGTTTTTTGATAAATATTGCCAGATCACTCCTGGAAAGCTGTGTGCCAGCTTCTGCTAGCACTAACGACTATGAAAGTGTTTGCTCACCTCAGAATAGTTCATATATTCGTTATTTGCCAATAGATAAAAAAGGAAATAAGTGCTTTTCATTTGTACTTCCGTATATTTTTATACTGTGAAAGAGGGGGAAATATTATCCACAACTCAAGATTTTGTGCATGTGAAATAAAAGACCAGTAATGATACAAAAAATATTGGGTAGTGGAACAGGCACTGGGCTCCCGGTGAGGTCCCGGCCTCATTTCCCTGAATTTTCCCAATGCTGTAAGATCACTTCTTGACCTCAGTTTCCTCATCTGCAATATACAGCCTATATTAGTACATACCTCAAGGATTGCTGGAGAGTGAATAAAATAATCCTAATGAGTTCGGAGCCCTGGAAAAGCTGGGAGAGGTGGAACAATTTGCTGAAGACCAGGTAGCCTGCAAATGGCTGATGTCCACTTCAGAGCATTAACTGCCTCCATCCCTCCCCCAGTATCTCCAGTCCTGTTCAGATTACAAGGTCTCCCAGGCCTTGGTCACCTTTGCCTGAGGAAAAATGAACTCCCCACCAGGAGGATTTTAAAGAGCCAGTGATGATCACATGCCACCTCTGCCCTGTGACCCACATTCTCAGCCTGTCAACTTTGTCCCAACACAAGAGGCATTTGGGACATCATGCCTGTCCTTTTACACTCAGGGAAACTGAAACCCGGAGTAAGAAGGATAACCCAGACTCACCTGGCCATCTCTGGCAGCCTGGGGTTAGCACTGTTGCCTCCTGCGCCCCAGCCCGATACCCTCTCTCTGACTGTCTCCCTTTGAACCCTTGAGGAAACAGTTGTGTCTCCTCTTTGCTTCTTGCACAAAGTTCAGATTCCCTGGAAACTTTTAGCTAGTTTTCCAGCTTTGCTCCTCCTCTCTGGGTCCAGGATATCTACTGTGAATCTTTAAACCACAGTCAAACAGGTGAACCTTTGTATGCGCTTAATCCTCTACATTCACTCTCTCACTTAAGTTCCAGAACTCTGAAGTCTGATTCAGTAGCCATTGGCTACATGTAGCTACTTAACAAGAAGGAAAATTAAAACTCAGTTCCCCAGTTGCAGTAGCCATATTTCAGGTTCTCAATAGCGACATGTGGCTAGTGGTTACTGTGTCAATAGCACTGAAGTAGAACATTCCCATCATCATAGACAGTTTCACTGGACAACTGTGCTCGAGACTGACCCCGTGAATCTGAGATTTTTATCTTGTTTTACACATGAGATAACTGAAGGTCAGAGAGATCACACCCAAGGGCGCATACCTAGAGCTGGGACCCAAACTAGTCCCTGGTACTGTGACTGAAGGCCGAGTAAGTAGGTGGGTCAACCTTTCCTAAGACACGAGGAAGCTGCTGCCATTTTGTTTCAGAAGACATATGCTGTAATACGTACATCTACTGACACCACAGTGCTTAACCTTAAGCACTGTGTGTTTATGTATCTCTTTATTATACCCCAGAGGCAGCCACATCACAAACACTTCCACTATCCATATCTCTATCCACCTGGGAAGTTTTTCTCATTAGCACAGAGAATGTCAGCACCATTTGGTGAAGTCAGGGGCTGGTTAATTAGCTTGATAAAGGTTGGAAAAGGGGCTCCCATGGGTGGAATTAACATTATTAAAATATGTGAATTGGTTAAAATATGAGACTCACCCACTCCCCAACTTTGTATGTACAAGTCAGAAAACAGAGTTTATAACCGAAGCCTGTTCTGTGTCCAGTCGTTAATTTGGAGTATGCAGCCTGCCTGACACCCATAAGAATTACAGGCCCAAAGCAACACAGAATCCTGCCTTTAAAATATTCAGGTTTCCTGTTTCCAGGTTTTGTTTTCACGAAACGTGAAGGTTGCAACACCAACATGGATGAATGCCGGGAATTCAGTTGTAAATTCTTTTGTGCCTGGATATCAAGTTTAATGTCTACACGGCAGAATTTGACCCGAGACCTTTTATTGTGACCTGACAGCCAGATGGTGAAGGTGTCAATCAGGCCTCCTGGAGGTTTCCAGGGGTGACTTTGAGATTCCAGAAGGACCCAAGCATTGTGTCAGACATGTTCTACATGGGAGACGCAAGGCCACCTGGGTCTGCTGGCTTCCAAAAACTGCATGGTCTCAACCTTTATTTTACAACCTGGAGTCCCCCATGCCAGGATCTGGTCCACGTCTGGCAGCTGCTTTCCCCCAAGCTCACTGCAACCCCCTCAAGTTCTATCTAATCGAAGAGGGATAAGGTCGGAGCTTCCCTTCCCCTCATCTCCTGCCCCAGGCCAACAGTGCAGGAGAGGCGCACCTGAAGAACAAGAAAGCCACATCAGCCAGGAAGACTGGTGAAAGCCTTGGTTTAATTGGAGACAAGATCGAAGGATTGCTTCTCGATCAATGGACTGACTGATCGTCAGAGTGGACGACACTCAAGGGGTCCTCTGTAACCTCCCTGGATGGAGGAGCCCTGATTGGGGGTGGGATGGTCCATCTGGATTGTAGCCAGACCCGCCCAGCCCTGGGGCAGGCGGGGGGGGGACAGGCTCTGCTCAGCCCTCACCCCCTAGATGAACTAACTCCCCACCAAACAACAGCGCTGAGCCCACACTTTTGGGGTCTATGGTACAGTTTGTATAATACAGTAGGAATAGGGATTCTCCCACTGGGAGATCCCCACCCTTCTTTCCCCTGACCAGGTCAGCCAGGGGTGGGCAAGTTTATTTTCCCTTTTTGCCTCTGCAGAATAATTTACAAACAAACCTTACAGTATGTACAAAAAAAAAAAAAAAAAAAAAGAAGGAAGAAAAAAAAAAGAAAGCCAAAAAAAAGGCCCACCCCGGTTGCCAGCTGGGACAGAAACTACTTTCACTACAAAAATGAACCCTGTACAGTATCATGAGGGTGGGGGAGAGTATACTCCCCAGTGGGATAGACAGATGGCAGGCTGGGGGAAAGAGGGAGGCTACAGTACCGTGTGCTCAGAATTGGACAAGTTGGGGCAATGAGACAGGCCCTGCCCTGCCCAACTGCAGAACCAGGCCAAGGGGCATAGGGGAGAGGGAAGAGGGGATCTTTCCTTCCCAACAGTCCCCCATGGCTTGGAGAAAAATGGTCTTGCATCTGTCTGTCATATTGCTCAGGGTGGGGGGGATTGTTAGGGGGAGTGAGGGAGGCTTAGCAAGGTGGGACAAAGGAGAAATGACTTTGGTGCCAGGGTGGGAAGGGATGCCCAGAAAGGGAATGTAGGTGTATACCATTATTGCTTCCTCCTAGGGCAAAGGGTTGGGGAGGGTGGCAGGAGGATGCTGGGCGGGGGGCGCCTAGGATGGGGGCTTTGGGCCTGGCCCCGCCCCACCCAAGGTGCAGGTGTGAGCCACTGCAACCCTCTCCTATGGCCGTGGGAATCATTAAGGCAGAAACAAGAGGAGAAGCAGCTGGAAGAAGGGGGTGCAGCTCAGAGCTGTCCCCCCAGATGGATAAAATTCAAAGGAAACCCGACGTGGAAGGGGGAAGGGACGGCAAGCAGAGGGAGCTCAGCCCTCCTCAAACCCTAGACCCCAGGCTGGTGGTGTGAATGTCCCTCCAATATTCTCTCCTCCCAGCAACCTAAGAATTCTCATGCCCTTCCAAGTCAGTATTGCCAGGTTTGTGCAAAATGAGGTGGAAGACTTCTGTAGGGGGGTGGGCAGTGAGCCTGAGAGGGGCTAGAGCTGGGGCCTCTCACAGTGACTCTCTCCCACCAGGCCACTGCCCAGAATGGCTATTCCTGGCTGGATTCTAGAAACCCTCCAAACTTCAGGAGAGCCTGGAAGGAGACCTTACACCAGCCTGGGCCCAGATGGAGAGCCCACAGAGGCTGGAAGACTGAGCCTGGGACCTGGGAGGGGTGGGGGTGGGGTAGGAGATGGACCAGGGAAGCCGGGAACAGGAGCATCTACAGTTGCTGTGTTTCATCCTGTTTTTTTTTTCTTTTTTTCTTTTTTTTTCTAAAAATGTAACAATGAAAATTCCAAAAATAAAACCCCTTGCAGGACCTCAGCCCCTCCTTCCCCAGGCCCCACCTCCAAAAAGCGGCCTCACGGGTAGGGCTGGGGGCGGGGGGAGAGGGGAAAAAAAGAAAAGAGAAAAAAACCCACTTTTCTGTTTTCTTTTTTCTTAGGAGGCCCAAGAGTCTTTGAGGCAGTGAAGGAGGCAGTTGGGGGATGATGATGGTGAAAGGAGGAAGGGAGGGCAAAAGGGTATAGGGTCCGGGGCTCAGGTAGGGCCTCCAGCAGACCCCCACCCACCAGGGGCTGGGAGCGTGGGTGTGTCCTCGCCCGATGTCCCTGTGCAGGCACAGCACGCCCTCTTGGCAGCCTGATGCTCTTTCTGGGCCCCCACCTCGGCTGCCATGGAGGGGAGGCCCAGGAGGCCCGGGGCCACCTCTGGAGTGGGTGGGGTCCTCAAGGCAGGCAGAGTGGGGCTCTCAGGAGTCAGGGCAGGGGGGTTGCTGCAGCCCACGGCACCCACAAACGCATCTGGGGATGTGGACTCGTCCTGGCCCGCTGCCACACTGTCTGCTTGCCGTGTCAAGGACATTTCGTCTACCTCCACCTCCGTGGACACATCCTGGCCATCGACCTCCCACAGTTCCTCAGCTGGGGATGCATCCTGGGCCACGAATAATTCCTGCACCTCAACTGCACCCAGGGCAGAGGGCACCTCCTCCTCTTCCTCTTCCAGCGTCAGCTCAAACTGGAACTTATCAGGGGGAAGTGGGTGGTCTGGCCCCTCTGGCTCCTCCTCAGGTGGTGGCGACGGGCTCTGCCGAATGGCACTGTAGTACCAGTCCCGGTTATCTTCCAACGTGTCCAAGATCTCCTGGGCGTCTGGGTGGACCAAGTCAGCCCAAGTCTCCCACAGTGGGTGCACAATATAGTCAATGAAACCCACCTGGGGGAGGGAGAAGAAGGCATAATAAACTGGTGGCTCGCTGGTACAGATGGCACTGCCATGCTAGGGGATCTAATAAAATATAAAGATTTTATTATTTATTTTTAGAGAGAGAGGAAGGGAGAGAAACACTGATGTATGACAGAAGCAATGATTGGTTGCCTCTCACACACGCCCCAACTGGGGACTGGGCTGCAACCAGGCATGTGCCCTGACCAGGAATCAAACTGGGGACCTTTCACTTTGCAGAACGACACCCAGCCAACCGAGCGACACTGGTCACAGCGGGATCTGATAAAATTTAAATGATGCTGATATCATTTGACCCAGCTTTCTTGCTCCTCCAAATCTACCTTGGAAAAATTCTTGCCTAAATAACAAAAAAAGAATTACAGGAAATGTAACAAAAACTGGAAGCACCTCCACATACACATCCATGGGAGATTTTTTTTTAATGTGGTTCCCGCAGATGTTCATTATGGCATCTTTTGCAACAAAGAGAAACTAGAAATAACTTTGTGGCAGGCTAACATCCTGATATCATCTTCCCTACTTTTTTATTGGCAGAATCTTGATTTTTTTCCTTGGGGGACAAAATGCTCCCAGCTGAAAACTGCATTTCCCAGTCTCCCTTGCAAAGCGGGGGTAGCCGTGAGGCCACCTGTAGATGGAAGATGCTGCATTGGGTCCTGGAAGGGGCGCTGCATCATCAGCTAGCAGAGGGCTTCCTTCCCTGGAATATAGCCAGAATGGCTGGGGCTTCAACAGTATCTGTGACTGTGAGAGGTATCTCTGGGGACACAGCCCCATTCTTTAGAGGACAGAAGAGAATCACTGAAAGCTCCAGGTGCCTGCCAATTTCATGGAGCTGCAAAGTCCAACTCCCTTTCTCTAGGCTTTTCTTATATAAAAGGATAAAAAGCTTTATTTTGTTTGAGTCACTGTGAATTTCATTTTTTAAATTGATCTTTAGAGAGATATAGGGAGGGAGAGAAACATGGATTTGTTGTTCCCCTTGTTTATGCACTCATTGGCTAATTCTTATATGTGCCCTGACCAGGGATCAAACCCACAACCTTAGTGTATTAGGACCATGCTCTAACCAGCTGAGCTACCTGACCAGGGCCAAGTCACTGTGAATTTCTAACTCCTTAAAACTAAAATGACTATCGACAGGGGGGTGACTACACAACCTGTTATCTTTCTATATCTGTGGGTGAGTTAAATCTGCTGTAATAACTTGGACAGATCTCCAAGTCATTGCTGAAAAGAAAGGACAAGATGTATAAAATGGGTATATATTAATACAATTTATATTTTTTAAAAAGCTAGCCCTGGCTGGTGTGGCTCAGTGGATTGAGTGCCAGCCTGTGAGTCAAAAGGTCGTCGGTTTGATTCCCAGTCAGGGCACATGCCTGGGTTGCAGACCCGGTCCCCAGTTGGGGGCACGCAAGAGGCAACCACACATTGATGTTTCTCTCCCTCTCTTTCTCCCCACTTCCCCTCTGTCTTAAAAATAAATAAATAAAATCTTTTTTTAAAAAAAGCTAAAAGTTAAGTTGCCTGTGAAAATAACTACATAATAGAACTATGAAACTGGTTTTCACCAGGGGTGGGGGTGATTTGCAGGCCCAGGAGACATTTGAATGTTATACCTGGAAGAGGAGGGTCCTCCTGGCATCTAGAGGGTGGAGGCCAAGGATGATGCTCAACACCATACAATGCACAGGACGGCCCCCACAGCAGAGAGAGGCCTGGCCCCAATTGTCAACAGAGCTGAGGCTGGATAATCCCGGTCTTGAAGGGCATATACACCGAACAGGGGAAGGTGAGTCTCGTTGGGAGGAGGCCAGAAGTGGGGAGGGCGACAGACTCTTACATTCACACTTCAGTGTTGACACTTTGAGGACACCGCATTCCTGTCCCTCTTTGTTAAATTAATCAGGCACGTGATAAAGACCAGTCAATTCATCTCATTTCAAAATCCTCTGAAAATTAGGGGCCATATCACTGGACAGGTGAGGATATCAGAAATAGGCTGAGTCACCATGAGGTCTGTAACTAAAGTGCAACCAAGTATTACCACTGATACTACAGAGTTGCTGCAAATGAGTTACAACTGTCTGAATGAGGTCTGTGTGCCTAAGGCTCAGTTTAGTTGTTCTAGGTAGAAGAAAATGTTGCATATTTCCCATTAAGATAGAAAAGAAGAAAACAAACTAAGACTTGATGTGATAAAGGGGCAGGTCAGGACCTCCTGGGCCTTGAAGCTTCAGGCTGCGGTGGGGTGGGAGGCTGGTGTCCTGAAACCATACCTGCGACTTCTCCACAGAGGCCGTGTGCTTGTCGCACATGGGGCTGATCTCCATGCCACGCTCACGTTCACGGTCGCCCTGCTGGAAGAACTCAGCCATGATGCGGTCTGTCCACTGGCGGTACAGCTCCAGCGGCTTGGTGGGGTTGCTGAGGTCCGCACAGTGCACCATGTTCCTCAGGACCTGCACGGGGCACCGGAGCTTCAGGGGCTGTACTCCTGTCTCAGTCTGAGGCCTCAGGCTTCCTCACCTTCCCCCTCTTGGGGGGAGAGTGGGGAGGAGGGGCAGGGGGAAGACCAAGAGAGACAGAGGAATAAAGAGGGAAATAAGGGAAATAAGTCAGGGAGAGAAGGGAGGGGATAAGGAAGCGTTGATGGAGGGAAGGAGGAAAAAGAGGAGGGAGAGACAGAGGTTGGGGGAGATGAAGAGATGGGGGAAAGAAGAGGGAGTGGGGAGGCAAAGGGAGGAGATGATGGGGAAGAGGGGAGGAGAAGGGTTGATGAAAGGAAGAAAGAACTGGGGGAGATGGCAGGAGGTGAGGGGCAATGGGAAGGAGAGATGTGGGGTAGAAGGGGAAGATGAAAGGGGGGAGAGGAAAACAGGAAAATGGGCAAGAGGGGAGCTGGAGGTTGACAGAGAGGCAGCAACCCAGATCTGAAGGGTGGAGGGGAAGGGAAGAGACCAGTCTTACACGACGTGTAAAGGGAGCACCTGGATGCGGTCGGAGTAGTTGTCCAGCAGAAGGACCCCTGAGCTGGTTACTTTCTTGGTTTCTACCATGGTCTTCAGGTCAGCTAGGAGGGTCATATGCTTGGACATGTCCGTGGCCAGCACCTGTGGGCAAGGGGGCCTTCAGAGGGGCCACTGAAACTTCCGCCAAATCACTGGACCACCTGGAGCCTCTGAAGCTTCACAGAGGACAACCTGTCCCCACGTCCCACCAAAAGATGCCTCTTCCCCCAGAGGCTTTTCCCTCTCAAACTCAGACCTTCCCAAAGCACCACCCATCAAAGGCCACCTTTCCTGCCCTGTCCCTGCCCCACCCACCATGTCGATGACCATCTTGCGCAGGCTCTGCCGCTGGCGTTTGCTGAGGTTCTGGAAGATGTCACAGTTGTCCTCCTGCAACAGTTTGAAGCCCACAGCCAAGTGGTGGTTCTCCAGCACCGACTCATCATTGTACATGAGCGCCAGCTCCGAATCTGCAGCCCAGGGGGGTCAGGGGTCAGGGGAAGGAAGGACCCACAGGGCTGCCTCCATCCTGATAAGCCCCACCCCCTTGGAGGGCCACTCACTGGTGTTGATGAGGAACTGGTTGGAGACCCCAGGGTGGTCCACGTCGTGGATGGCAGCCGCAAAGAGGGCTGCGAGAATCTCCAGGTCTGTGAATACAGCCTGGAGGCAGAGAGGGGGTCAGAGAGACACAGGGGTTAGAAAGATTGGGGGGCAGAGAGACAGGATAAGAGAGATGGGGGTTCAAGAAAGATGGGGGTCAGGAGAAAAAGATAAGGGTCAGAGAGAGGTATGGGGTCAGAGAGAGACGGAGATCAGGGACCCAGGGCTGGAGAGATAAACGGGAAATCAGGTATGGCAAGTCAGGGACGGAGTCTGGGAGGCAGGGGGCTAGGAAGGCAGGGCTCACGTCCAGCGCAGGTGTAGCCAGCAGCACATGGGTGGACTGCAGCACATCGGCAGCGTGCAGGCTGTTGTGGTAGGCCACATCCTGGTGGTAGTGGTCCTCCAGGGTCAGCATATATGTCACCATTGTATCCACTGGGATGTGAAACTTCTTCAGCAGGTCTCGTTCCTGAGGGCAGGTATGGAGGGGCAGTGACCCCCGCTACCCCTTAGCTCCCCACCCTGGCCCCCTGCCCTCATACTGCCCCCCCACCCTGCCCCATGCAGCCCACCCCACCTGGAATATCGTGTACATGATGCAGCTGAGGGAACGGCCCCCGGCATAGTCCGACACATGAAAGATGTTCAGGCCCCACTTGTTCAGGTTCTCCAGTTCCTGGGGGAGATGACAGCCAGAGATCAGGAGTCTGTGAGGCCCAGGGCCCTCCAGACTCTTTCCTGCAGAACTTAGGTCTGCAGATGGCACCATTATTGCTTATCCTGTGGGTGGCATGCTCAGCAGCACAGAATCTACTGCCCAGGTCCTCCTGGGCCAAGAAAGAACAAAGCAACCACAGCGACTGTCTACTGAGTGCTTATTATCTGCCAGGCACTGCACTAAGCACCTGGACTCACTTGGCAGGGGCAGAGAAGCGACCAAAACCTTGCAGCCGCCGAGCTAAGTTGCTCATGGGCACCAGAAGGAAATAAACACAGGCCAACCTTCCATGTCTTCCGAGGATCCGGAACAGTGCCAGCACATAGCAGATGCTCAATCAATGCTGGGTAGCACTGGCGTGTCAGCTCACAGAGGGTTACTACACATGACAGCTCAGCGAGCCACTGAGAGTATCACGCCTACTGTACAAATCAGTGTGAGAGACCCTTGCCTCAAGGTCTCTTGGAAGAGCCAGGAGCCAAACGCAGGTCTGGCCTGCAGTGCACACTATAGGGGTTCTGTCCAGGTCCCTTTTACTGGCCACTGCTCCCATCTCCAAGCAGCTGGGACTGTTGCTTCTAAGGCTCACAGCTGCCCCATTCTCCAGAAAACTGCTTTTGACCCTGAAGAACCTACATGACGGGGATGATGCCAACACCCTGGGGACGACTCCCAGCCAGTGACTGACACAGAGGTCAACACTCTTCCCTCAAGGCAGGCTCAACTCCGTGGTACCGGTCACAGGCTAGGCCCGCCCCCACCACACACGTGGGGTCAGGCCGAGGCAGGACCGGAGCTGAGACCACAGCCTTGCTTAGCTCCTCCCTCTCCTGCTCCTCCGAGTCTCAGAAAGTTCACGTTATGCCACTCGCTTTTACGAAAGACCTACATTAGTACCTGTTTTTGCTAACTGGAAGAAACCCCAAAAGGATTTTTGCTTTTACAAAAAAAGGTAAAAATCGAAAACAGAAAACAGTGTTCAGCGCTTGTTTCGCAACAGCTGCTACAGAGGCGGCAGCGCCCTGAGCGGGAGAGCAGCGCCGCCCAGCTCCCGCTCCAGGGACTGCACTCCGCACCCAGCATCCGGTCACCAGCGCTCTGAACTGAGTTTGCGAGTGTCTGTGCTTTACCCAAATTTATTTTGTGCATCCATTAGCAAGATGTGTCCTAAGGTATCAGAGAAGCCTAAGAGAGCTCGTAAGGGTGTTATACTTGGTGTAAAACTGGACATAACTGTTTCGATCATAAACGAAATAAAGACATGTTAATGATAACTGCTTCTTAATTTTAACGCCATTTGGGTTTACGAAAGGTTTCATGGGAATGCTCTGCTTTTGGATAGCTGAGGGACCTGCACACCCCAATGTTTATCTCAGGCTAACCTACCACCCAGTCCTTCCCCACGAACCCTGCCTCCCTGCAGCCCAGTCCCTGCTGAGTCCCCACCCACTTGGGCCAGGAGCTCCTCTTGATCTGTTTTCACTCCAAAGCGGGGTACGTTGGAATCAGTCAGGCTGCTACTATGCATCATCAGCTTCTTCACCCCCATGATCTGAGACATGGGCTGGAACTGTGACCCAGGGGGCGGAGGCTGCTGGGAGAGTCTCTGGCGAGGTGCTTGCTGTTTTTCTCCATCCTTCATTGTGGGTGATGGGATCTCTACTTCATTCTGCTTGTCTGTAGAAGATGGAGGACAGCAAGCATGAGTCCCCCTCAGAGACTCCTTCATCTGGCCCTCAGCCCCCATGCCATTTTCTCTGGGAAGTCTCACCCAGGAGGGCAGCCCCCTTCTGGGTATCATGCTGTTGGTTACTCACAGGCTGGACAACAGAGGGGAGGTAGGAATTTTTCTTGGAGGTTGTGGGCTGCAGTAGGGACTTTAAGGCCTGCTAGAAGCTAGAGCTGTGGTGGGGATGCTAGAGAGAGCCGCTGCCTGCCCTAATAGGCAGGGACCTTTCCCTGGATGGGAAGACACCTCCATGGTGATAGAGAATGTTGGTGGGGGCAGACATTGCTGGAAGGAGGAAGGGATGGGTAGTTTCTCCATGGACCCTGCCCCCTACCCTGTAACACCAGCAGCCTGGGAACCAGACACTGGTTCCCACAGGGAACCAGAGCCCTTTTCCTGAGCTATCAAGGGCTTCCAGAGCCCAGCCAGGGCCACCCACTGTGACCTGGGGCCCTCTGGTCAATGACAGGGCCTGACAGGGATTATTTGCATGCCATGCTCCCATTGGCTGGATCTCAGAACTTGGATGCCACACCCCCACTGGAGGGAGCATTAAAAATCAGAACCTTTTCTTAAGCTTTGTGGGGAGGGGCAAATCTCCTGACTTTGGGGATCCTTGGTGATAAATTATGAGGGTAAAATTATCCTGAGTTTGTGGGGAATATCCTCATCTTGAGCTCCTGGATTCAGAGGTTAGGATGAATTGGAGGTCCTCCTGAGCTTTGGGTTCCACTGAGTAAATTCTCCTAAATTTGGGGAATCTCTTCCAGGTTCTTAAGCTTGAGAATTCTATTGAGTTGGGGTATCTAAAGTTTGAGGAGTCAACTGAATTTGAGGGGGTCATAAAAGTTTGGGGATTCTGTTGAATTTGGGGGAATTTTCAGTTTTTAGGTTTTTTAAAGGTTCAGGGTCTTTTATGGATTATTTAGGGCAGAGATTCCCTTGTGTTTGAGAATCCCACTGAGTTTAGGCATCTTTCTTGAGTTTGAGGGGCCCTCGTGAATTATGGGAAGAATACAAGTTTGCAGTTTCTATTGACTTTTGTGGGGCTTTTTGGCTTGGAGGCATCCCCCGCACCAATGTATTTATTTATTTATTTATTTAACCCTCACCCCAGGATATGCTTGTTGATTTTTAGAGAGAGGAGAAAGGGAAAGAGAAAGAAACACTGATATGAGAGAGAAACAAAAAAAGGTTACCTCCTGTACGTGCTCCAACCAGGGATCAAACCCACAGTCCTGGCATGTGCCCTGACCAAGACTCGAACCTGTGATCTTTTGGTGTACAGGACACGGCTCCAACCAACTGAGCCACCTGGCCAGGGCAGCTTGGAGGCATTTTCAAGTTTAGGAATTTTATTTGTTTGGGTTTTTTGGGAGTCATGATTTTCAGAGTTCCGCTGAATCTGGGAGGGCTTTTCAGTTTGGAGAGAATTTTTAATGTGGGGTTTTATAGAAGTTGGGGTCCCACTGAATTTGGGAGCATCATGAGTATGGGAGCTCTTGAACTGGTGACTTTGACCTTTGGAAAGTTGAGAGTCAGGGTCTGTTGGGCAAAGGTGGGCAATATGACCCCAGGGTCTGGAGGGGCCCCTCCAGCCCAGGTGTGTACGTCTGCCTCAGGCTGCCCTTCACTCACCCAGGAACGTGGTGGAGATGTACTCAGAGACCTGGTTTCCTGACCTGCTCATCTCTGACAGGTGTGTGAGTTCACGGTTTAGCATCCTCTTGAACTAAGGTGAAGGAGGCAAGAAGGAAGGAATGATGGGGTCACAGAAAATGGGGGAAGTCAGCCTCACCCAAGAAACTTCTGAAGACCCCATAAGTCCCTCCCACTTCCCTGTTAAGCCAACAGCCCCCAGCAGGCTGCCAGAGGGGAGGGGTCAGCCCCTCTCCTTCTCCCAGCTCTAGATGGGGGTCCCCAGGCTTGAGGAATCAGGATCCAGCATACCCCTCCTTGCCTGAGGAAGGGGGGCTCCCCTCCCCATACTCTCACACTCTTTCCCCCTAAGGAGGAGCCAGAGGAACACCTGTGAAAGGGAGGGGCTCCTGACTAACAGGGAGCCAATGGGGTATCAGGAGAATCCCATTGCCATGGTGATGGGAGTCTCCTTAGCAACTCCCCCTCCAACCAGCTGCTGAGCTTGGGGGAAAGGGGGGCAGGCCGCAGGCCCCTTAACACTTGCCCTCCCAGAGCTACTGCTGGCCTCTGTCTCCCAAAGCATTGACACCATGCCCTGGGGGTCCTGGCCCCAAGCACCCAGCACCCAGCCCAGTTTGGAAGAAGGGAACACGGTTCCCAAGTTCTGGGTGAAGAAAAGGTTTGGCTGGGTCAGGAGACAATAGCGAGCTAAAGCAGCCCTAGTTGGGTCACCCAGGGGAGGGGGTTCCCATATAGTCCCCTCTTCCCTAGCTTCAGGGGGTGGCCAGATGCACAGATGAATGGAGTATACCCAGAACCCAGCTAAGGGGCTCTTCCTGGTCCCCCCAAGCCACTTCACACAGCATCAGCTGTGACATTGTGCAAGGAGGATAAAGGGCATCAGCTCCCCACCCCCAAGCTCTGTCAAAGCACCCCCAAAACAGAAGCTGACTCTGACCACAGACGCAGGAGGGACACTAGGCAGGGAGGGTGAACCTGAGAGCCCACGCTGGATGGAGCGCTCACTCCAGCCAGTGCTGCCCAGAGACCTTGGGCACACATAAAGCGAGAGAGAAACAGGCACACGCAAGATGGACCCACAAAGTCACCAACCACACACAGACACAGATTCCTTTGTAACACGGTTCACATAGCCCCAGACATGCAAATCAAGGGGCATGTACAGCACGATGGTCACTGACACTCAGGGTCACATGTCCCAGAAAAATCACGCAGTTCTGCACTCACAAACATGCCCAACACACAACAGCACAATCAGAGCCGTAAGACCTCAGACAGGGCCACGCCATGACCCAGGCAAACAAGCATACAGACAGGCGGCCCCACACCATCGCAGACACACACATGTGTGCACTGCCAGTCACACCCAGAGAGACCCCACCCCTAGCCACCCACCATTTATGCCCAGCCCTGGGCCACACACAGAGCCACAGTCAGAAGCATTCATCTTCAGGCCACACACGTGCACAGCTGCACACACAAGTCCAGACCAGGGGCTGAAGGGTCAGAGGTCAGAGGGCCAAGGCCAGATCTCCTGCCCATCTACCACTGTGAAGTCCCCTACCTGGTCCCACCAGCCCACCAGCCATGGTTTGGAGCAGGTCTCGCAGAAGAAATCCACCAAGGGCATCTTGGAGTCTTAGCCCCGCTCAGGGCTGCCACACACGGAGGCTGAGCTTGGGGAGTCCTGGGGTTAACAGCCTCCGTCTGGGGCGGGGGTGGGGTGCTGGGCAGGTGGGCAGTGGAAGGGGGAGCCGCGGAGGGGCCTGGGCCGGCCCAGCGGGGCTGGGGGCTCCCTTCCCCTCCGCGCTCCCGGTAGCAGCCCAGGTTACATGGTCTGCCAGCCCCTGGCCCCTATGGGCCCCCCCACAGCAGTGGCTGGAGGTGGCCAGGGACCCCTGCCCATGGAGGGGAAGGGCGAGGGTCCCAGGAGGCAGCTTCAGAGGCTCTGTGCTCTGTGTGTGTGCCTGTGTGTGTGCGTGCTCACTGCAGCACTGGCAGGCTGCATGTGATGTCAGCTGGTGCCGGGGGTGGGGGGGGGCGTTAAAGGGGCATCAGAGCCCACAAACCTCGGCTGGGACCCAAGTGGGGCTGGGAGAGGCAGAGCAGTACACACCGGCTCAAGGATATACCCCCTTCATGGACACACCCAGAAACAAAGACAAACACTCAGATGCTCTGCATGCACACACATACAAACACTCTGAGACACACCTTCCACACTAACACAGCCAGCACTTGACACACTTGAACACACACAGATACCCAGATGCTTTCAGTCCTGTGCACACAGTCACAACTCTGATGTGCAACGCATTTATAAGTACACAGCTGCGTATGCAGAGATACAGATGCCTTAGGACATACCCCTTCCAAGAACACAGACCCACACCCAGACATGGAGACACACATGGAGGGACAAACACTTTGATACTGGGCACACTTATAAACACATACTCAACACACCTTCAGAGACTTTCAAACAAACACAAGTACCCATGTGGCCTTAGGCACAAACATACCCTGACAGGTCCATAAGGGAATACACACACACTCACATACACACCCATCATAGATACACACTCACAGATTCACATTCAGAGATACAGTCACATTCTCAGATGCTCAACACACCCTCAGGGACACAACTGCCCTCAGACTTGTAAGTTCCATACAAATATCCACCCACAGGCATAAGCACCACCCCAACACAGATGCCCCACCTGCACATTCATTTCCTGAGATGCATCCTCCCCACCCCACCGGCTGCTGCCACACTGCACAACCCCAGGAAGCGTCATTCACACTGCCTACTTTCTGAATGGTACCCTGGAGCTGTGCAGTGCACAGTCTGCACAGCTGTGCACAGAAGCCTTGCACCCTCCCCTGCTGCCCTGCAAGCACACGTGAGTGCACACACACACAGTCACAAACACACGGAGATGCACACTACAGTTATGGACCAACTCACACCTGTAGACATACACACTCCTCCAGCACAGACCCGCGCACCCCCACATATTGCCTATGCACACCCACACACCATCCATAGGCACACATCTGCACACCACTCCTGACGAACCTCTAGGTACACACCCAACCCTGCGCTGCAAATATGTAGCCAGCACATCGAGAGCCACATAGACTCACAGTCACCAATACACACCCCTAGATCATACAAGCACACAACCCCGCCCCAAGAAAGATGAATGGCTATGGACAGATGTACAGTCAGACACACAGCAGCCTCTGCCCCCCACCAGGCTCCCTAGGTCTTGGGAGAAGTTAAAATCCGTAGGAGCTACAAGTCCCAGAGCTGTGTCCAGGGCTTGGTCCCACCCAGGGCTTGCCCCCACCCAGGGCTTGCCCAACCTTACAGACCCTATTTACAAATTGGCCCTGCCCACTGGCTATACCCTGTCATTAGCCCCACCCCAGGCCCCACCCCATAGGCCCCGCCCAGGGGTTGGCCCCACTAGGCAGCACACCTTATGAGATGCCATCTCACTGACTGAGCGGTAGGTCTGCATGGTTTCTAGCTGCTCCAGACACCAGTCCAGCTCTTCCAACGTCTCCCGGGCCAACTGCTGACACGTCTCCTCTGAAGAAGGGGCAGCAGGGGAGGTGAATGAGAGGATCCACAGGCAGACCCACAAAGGCCCCAGCCCATGGTGATGGCAGACAACCAGGTGAGGGGGGTGCTGGGAAAGGGGATGAGTCAATGACCCTGGGGGAGGGCCTGGGCTTATTTACCTGATAGCGTGGCCTTGCAGACTGGGGTTGGGCCACTCAGTGGGGATCGCCTGCAATGAAACAGGGATCCAGTGCCAGCCCTTCCAGGTCCCTGCCACCTCCTTTCCATGAATAGTGCTGATATTCCTTTTTCTGAGTGCTCAGTGCGTCCCAGGCATGCTGCCATGTACTCTAATTGCAGCCTTTCACAGAGCCCCACAATAACCCATTTTACAGACAAGGAAACTGAGGCTCAAGGAGGTAAACCAGCTTCCTGGAGACTACATGGCTGATCAGCCCTAGGGTCAGGTCTTGTGTATCCAAAGTTCCTGCTTCCTTGACCATCCCTCCCCGCCTCCCCGAGGGAGAGGCAGCCCTCAGCCACACCCCTGACCCAAAATAAGAACTATTCCTATTTAGTGGGCACTTAGTCTGTGCCAGGCAATGTTCTAGCACTTTTAACGCATCATCCTCTGGACCCCTCACAGCAGCCATCTAATGGAGGAGCCATTAAATTCCCATTTCACGGAGAAGGAACAGACAGCATCATGCTGTCTGCCCAGGAAGCTGGTATGAGGGCAGGAGTGGCCTGAGGTTGGGGTGGATGGCCACCTGTGGCCTCATCACCCTGTATTCCAGACCCCTTGGTCTTTGTTTATAAAGTTTCTGTGTTGTGGGAATTTGAATTGCGATGGTTTACTGGCTAAGTGGGAGCTGTTGCCTATACAGAGACTCAGAGAGATCGAGTGCCTGCCTGAGGTCACACAGCAGAGCTGAGAGTGGAACCCAGGTATGCTCAGCCTCATGGTCATGGTTGCTGGGGCCCAGCCTGACTTACTTGTTGCTGGGAATGGGCACATTGGTCAGGAGGGAGAAGTTGCTGCGAACACTCCGGAGACTGGCCAGCACCTAGGACCAGGGGTGGCAATGAGGAGGGGGTAGCTGGGGCTGGACCCCTCCCTCAAGTGTAGGGGAGGTTTGGAGCCCCTTCCCTCCTTAGGAGAGAGGTCTTACCTGGGCAAATGGTGTCACGATGAGGTCCTCGGCATACCTATAATCAAGGACAGGGGTAGGTCAGGGGTCCTCACAGCAAAATGCCAAAGGACCTGAGTGGACTGGGGTTGGGGTGCCAGAGAAGCAACTTTCTAGGGTGGACACGGTAGGGGTGGGGCCCAGGGAGGCTGGTAGGCAGGGAGGGAGCTCCATGCAGTGGGGGGAGGGCGTTTACACCTGGCAAGGGTGAACACCCACAGGGGCCGGTCCTGAAGGAAATGGAGGCCAGGGAGAAGGGCTCAGGTGGGTGGTGAAGAGGTGAACCCACAGGTGAGAGCAGTGGGTGGGGAGGGGTGTAGGGCAGGAAAGGGCCTGGGGGTGGCCAGTGAGGTGGATACCTTGATGAGTAAGGTCAGGGCTGGGGGATCCAATGAGAGGGGAGGGGGCTGAGCAGGTCTGGGGGATGCTCGTGCCTCAGCAGGTGGTCATGGTAAGGGAGGCTGGCTTAGGAAAGGCTGGAAGAAGCTCAGCAGAGGTGTACACTGGGAGGAAGCTGTGGTAGGGAGGGGCTCAAGGGTGGTGGGGGGGTGCTGCTCTCTCCTTGCTAGAGACACAGGCTGAGGTGGGGCAAGGCCCCAGCAGCCAATGGATAGGGTTGGTGGGTGGGGACTACATGGACAAGAGTGGGGCCTGAAACTGAGGGAGGGGCTCAGTGTGGCTGGGTGGGGGGCAGAGATGGGGGGGCACTCACTGGGTGGACATGCTATAAAGGGACTAAGCCCTTGATAGGGGGAAGGGGGCTGTTTACCCTTCTCTGGTGAGGACAGGTCTGGGGGCTTGGGCAGTGCCCCCCTCCTTGCTGGGAAGGGCAGCTTGTGATAGAGCCAGGCCTGGAAGAGCTGGCAGGTGGGATTAGGGAGTGCTCACGCCTCGCTGGTGACTGACGAGTTCCGGGACATGGTCTTGGGCGACATGTCATAGTCGCTGTCTGAGCGGTAGAGGAAAGACTCACGGCGCTGGCTGGTGGCCACCCCAGCGTGCAGCACAAGGCCCGGGCTCGCCTGCGAGTCCAGGGGGCTGCGGCCGGGCGATGGTGTGGGCCCATTCTCTGCCTCGAAGCTGCAGCGGCAGGTGGAAACGCAGTCAGGGGGGCTGACATGGCACTGTGGAGGTTAAGAGAAACAAGGGGGCCAAGGGAATTCCTGGCAGAGATGAGGGCAGATAAAGGATAATAAAGAGAGAGACACCCCAAAAGAGTTGGGAAACGAGGAATTGCAGACATCGAACAGTTACTGAGAGCCTTTGTGAGCCAGACCCTGTTGCAGGTGCTGGCAATAGCACTGTGACCCAGACAGAACGTGACTTGTCCCTCACAGAGATGACATGGGGAGGATTGGATAAACAGGTTAACGTAGTAACAGTGTACACCCCAAAATTTAAGGGGTCCTCCTCGATGCTACACCTCAAATCAGCCTCACTGCCCAAATCTACTCAGAATTGATACACTTCTCAGCCTCCCTTTGGCCACCATCCCTGATCACTTGCCTGGACCAGTGCAGTCACCTCTGGTCTGGCCCTGGCTCCTGTCTTTTTTTTAGAGAGAGGGAGGAAAAGAGAGAGAAACATCAATCAGCTGCCCCACCCACATACCCCAACTAGGGGTTGAACCCACAACTTAGGTATGTGCCCTGACTGGGAATCAAACCTACAACGTTATGGTGCACAGGACAACGCTTCAAACAACTGAGCAACCCAGCCAGGAACCCAGCTCCTATCTTTGCCTCTCAGCCTGTTTCCCCCTCAGCTGCCAAAGGAGCCTATAAACACTTGAGTCAGGTCACATCCCTCCTCTGCTCAGGACTTTCTATGGACCCCAGCTTACTCCACGAGGAAAAGCCAAAGTCCTCACTGCAGCCCACTAGGCGCCGCCCTGTGACCTCCCACTCTACTCTTCACTCCAGCCACAATGGCCTCCTCACTGGACATTCCTCACAGATTCTGCCCCAGGGCCTTTGCACAGGCTGTTCACCCTGCCTAGAACTCCAGTTGCTCCCTTTTCACCTCCTTCAGGCCTCAGCTCAAATGCCAACTCCTCAGGAAGGCCACCCTTGACCAGCGCATCTAAAACCCCCACCCCTGCCCTGATATTTCATATTACCCTTTCTTAAAACAGCTCTACCTCCCGAACATAATCAATATTTCACTTCCGCACTGTTTGCTTTCCCTTGTAGAATGAAGTACTGTGGATCAGGGATTTTTCTCTGCTTTTGTTTTCTGCTGTATCACTTGGGCCAAGAACATGGCCTGGCACATAGTGGACACACAGCAAATATTTACTGAATGAATCATAATATATGTAAATGAATGCATGAACACATGAACCAGATTGTGCCTTACAGAAATTAAACTGGGTGGATAACTGCCCCTGACTGGAGAGCGGATTTCAGCTGCCATGGTGGAAGCAAGCCTGTCTGAGGAGGTGACATTTGAGCAGGGCCAGAAAGCTGGCAAGGAAGGCCGTGGGTTGGGAGGAGGGAGAGAGCACGCCTGCGTGAGGGGACAGCAAGAGCAAAAGCCCTGGGGCAGGATTCTGGTTTCGTTTGAGGGCCAGCATGGAAGCTGGTGTGGCTGGAATGGAGACACAGCCTAGGACAGAGACACAGCTACAGAGAAGGGAGACAGGGAGACCCCTGCCTGGGGACACTGGCAAGACCAAGACCTTAGGGTGAGGCAGGGAGATGCTGGCTACATACCACTTCCCAACTATCTGACTTGAAGAAAATAACCAAGTTTCAGTTTCCTTATCCACACAATGAACACAACAGCCACCTGCCTCGGGTCATCCAGGTGAGCAGCATTAACACAGGTAAAATGCTCAGAACCGTGTGCCTGGCACAGAACTCAGAAAATACTGGCAATTCTAAGTCCCCCAGCTCCATACACGCCACTTAGGGAGTGGACTCAGCAAGGCAGCTGACACGAAGAACTGAGTTTGAGAATGGGAGTTGTGCGCCTGCAGTGCACTCTGTGGCCTTGGGAAGGCCACCGCCCGCTGGCTGCTTTCACCACTGTTACAGGGAGGGGGTAAGACTAGTGAGTAGACTTCAGGCCACCCTCTGGGGGGTCCAAGGGAGTAGGGGGAGGAAATGGAAACCCCCCCTTTCCAGTCCTACCAATTGCGAGTCAGCATAAGATGGTATTTGAATAGTCCCCCTACCAAGAAAGAAGTCTGAAGTCTCCTAGAACAGGCCAATGATGACACCTGCCATGTCTTGAGCTGTTTTTCTAGTCTACTTCTGGAGTGTGGGGAGGATGGAGGGACTTCACTGACTCTTATAGAGGGAAATCAAAGTTCAGAGAGGAGAACGGTTATCAGTTCTGAGTCACACAGCAAGACCATGATGGGGTTGGAATTTGAAACCAGGTCTTGTGGCTCCTTATACCAAAACATTAACTGGTGCCCTCTGCCTCCCTGACTCACATCAGAACGCATTACTCCCATTAGAAAAAGAAAAGGGCCAGGCAACCAACACCGAAAGTGGAGTGGAGCTGGGGCCCAGAGTAGATATTCCAATTTTAGGAAAGAAACCTGAAATGTTAAAGTCAAAAATTCAAACTTCTTTAAAAACAAACTTCAGGAAAAATAAATAAATAAAAACAAACTTCAGCACATCACCCAATCTACTTTCAGAGGCTGCTTTTCTTTTCTTTTAAAGATTTTCCTTATTTATTTTTAGAGAGAGGGGAAGGGTGGGAGAAAGAGAGGGAGAAAAACATCAATGTGTGGTTGTATCTCATGCCCCGCCAATGGGGACCTGGCCTGCAACCCAGGCATGTGCCCTGACTGGGAATCGAACTGGTGACTCTTTGGTTTTTAGGCTGGTGCTCAATCCACTGAGCAACACCCGCCAGGGCTCTTCAGGCATGCTTTTAAACACAGAGTCATTATAAAGGTTACCTCTGAGGAAGTTTGTGAATGGATAGAGAAACGTAAGTAAAGAAGGCAAAATGGACGTTTGTTATACTGGACTCCATATTTGTATATTTGAGATTCTTCATTAGTATTGTAATTTAAAAATAAATTACCAAACATAAAAAAACAGTTTAAGGGACCGCTGGAACAACTTCAATGATATGAACATTTACATCAAAAGGGTACCAGAGAGAGAAGAGGGAGAGCGCAAGGGATTGAAAAGCTATTTGAAGAAATAATGACCGAAAACTTCCCTAACCTGAAGGTGAAGGAAATTGATATACATAATCTAGGAATAAGTCTAGGAAGCTCAGAGAATCCCATACAAGATAACTCTGAAGATGCCCACACCAAGACACAGCATAATTAAAATGCTAAAGGTTAAAGACAAAAGAGAATCTTAAAAACAGCAAGAGAAGAGCAAAGAGCAGTAAATTACCTACAAGGGAGCTCCCATAAGACTGTCAGCTGATTTCTTAACAGAAACTTTGCAGGCAAGAAGGTACTGGCACAAAATATTCAAAGTGGGACCTATGAACAAGACTATGCTATCCATAAGGCTATCATTTAGAATTGAAGGAGAGATAAAGAACTTCCCAAACAAGAAGAAGCTAAAGGAGTTCATCACTACCAAACCAGTATAATGAGAATGCAATAGGAACTTCTTTAAGAGGAAGAAGGGGGAAAAAAGAATATACATATGAATAATAAAATGACAATAACTATGTACCTATCAATAGTCGCTTAAATGTAAATGGATTAACTGTTCCAATCAAAAGACACAGTGGCTGAATGGATAAGAAAACAAGACCCATACAAGACCCATGCTGTCTACAAGAGACCCACTTTGGATCAAAAGACACACATGGACTAAAAGTAAAGGGGTGGAAAAAGATACTTCATGCAAATGGAAACGAAAAAGAAGCTGAGGTAGCAATATGTATACCAGACAAAGTAGACTTTAAAACAAAGACTATAACAAGAGACAAAGAAGGACATTTCAAAATGATAAAGGGATCAATTCAACAATGGGTTATAACCCTTGTAAACAGTTACACACCAAATGTAGAGGCACCTAAATTTATAAAGCAACTATTGACGAACTTAAAGGGAAAGATCTAACATAGTAATTATAGGGGACTTTAACACCCCATTGATATCACTGGATAGAACATCCAGACAGAAAATCAACAAGGAAATAGTGGCCTTAAGTGACCCATTAGACCAGATGGATTTAATTGATATTTTTAGAGCATTTCATCACAAAACAGTACAATATACATTCTTTTCAAGCACACATTGAACATTTTCCAGGATGGAACACATGTTAGGTCACAAAACAAGTCTCAATAAATTTAGAAAGATTGAAATCATATCAAGCATCTTCTCTAACCACAATGGTATGAAACTAGAAATTAATTACAAGAACATTGAAAAACACACAAACACATGGAGGCTAAGTAACATGTTATTAAGCAATAAAGAAGTTAACAAGGAAAAAAATAAAAAAAAACAAAGGAAAAAAGTTAACAAAGATCAAGGAAGAAAATGTTTTAAAGATTTTATTTATCTATTTTTGGAGCAAGAGGAAGGGAGGGAGACAGAGAGGGAGAGAAACATCAGTGTGTGGTTGCCTCTTGAACACCCCCAACTAGGGATCTGGCCTGCAACCCAGGCATGTGCATTGACTGGGAATTGAACCAGCAACTCTTAGGCTCACAAGTGCATTCAATCCACTGAACCACACCAGCCAGGGCAGATGAAGGAAGAAATTAAAAGATACCTTGAGACGGTCAGGGCACATGCTTGGGTTGCAGGCCAAGTCCCCTGCAACGCGCGAGAGGGACTAGGGGGCGCGCGAGAGGAAAGAAACCACACATCGATGTTTCTTTCCTTCTTTTTCCTTCCCTTTCCCTCTCTCTGAAAATAAAATAAAATAAAATAAAAATGTTTCTAAACCTAGGCCTACAATCTTCCTTAAAAAAAAAAGATATCTTGAGACAAATGAAAATGAAAATACAATGGCCCCAAATCTATGGGACACAATAAAAGAAGTCCCAAGAGGGAATTTCATAGCATTACAGGCCTACCTCTAGAAACAAGAAAAGTCACAAATAAACAATCTAACCTTATACACCTAAAGGAACTAGAAAAATAAGGACAAACAAAGCCCAAAGTGAGTAGAAAGAAGAAAATAGTAAAGATCAGAGTGGAAATAAACAAAATAGAGTCTAAAAAAAACAACAACACAAAAGATAAAATCAAACCAAGAGCTGGTGTTTTGAAAAGATACATAAAAATGATAAACCTTTAACCACACTCATCAAGGAAAAAAGGGCCCATGCCCGGGCTGGCGTAGCTCAGTGGATTGAGCGCGGGCTGCGAACCAAAGCATTGCAGGTTCGATTCCCAGTCAGGGCACACGCCTGGGTTGCAGGCCAGGCCCCCAGTGGGAACCCCATGAGAGGCAACCACACATTGATGTTTCTCTTTCTCTCCTTCTCCCTCCCTTCCCCTCTCTAAAAATAAATAAATAAAATCTTTAAAAAAAAAAGAAAGTCATGTTAAGGAGTTAGTTTAAAAAAAAAAAAAACATCAAAAAAAAAGTTAAAAAAAAAAGAAATAAAGGGCCCAAATAAATAAAATCAAAATGAAAGAAAAGAAGTGACAATTGACACCAAAGAACACAAAAGATTACAAGAAAATACTATGAACAATCATATGCTAACAAATTGGAAAATCTGGAAGAAATGGATAAATTGCTAGAAATATACAATCTTCCAAGACTGAGTCAAGAGGAAACAAAAGTCTGAGCAGACCAATAACTACTAATGAAACTGAATCAGCAATAAAAAACAACTCTCAACACAAAAGTCCTGGACTGCTGGCTTCACAGGTAAATTTTACCCAACATTCAAATATTCTTCTCAAACTATTCCAAAAAATTTCTAGAGGAGAGAAGTCTCCCAAGTTCATTTTATGAGGACAGCATTACCCTAATTCTAAAACCAAAGACATTGAGAGAGAGAACTATAGGCCATTATCCCTGATGAACATAGATGCAAAAATCCTCCACAAAATACTTGCAAACCCAATTCAGCAATACATTACAAAGCGCATACATCATGATCAAGTGGGACCTATTCCTGGGGTGCAAGGTAGGTTCAATATACAAAAACTTACATGATATACCACATAAACAAAATGAAGGATAGAAATTGTATGATCTTTTCAATAGATGCAGTAAAAGTATTTTACAAAATCCAGCATCTATTTATGATAAAAACTCTCAGCAAAGTGGAAATGGAATTTTTCTCAACATAATAAAGGCCATATACGACAAGCTTACAGCTAATATAATACTCAGTGGTGAAAAGCTAAAAGTGTTTTCCTTAAGATCAAGAACAAGACAGAGATGTCCATTATCATGACTTTTATTCAACATAGTATTAAAAGTCCTAGCCACAGCAATCAAACAAGAAAAAGAAATAAAAGGAAATTGAAAAGGAAGAAGTAAATCTGTTATTAGCAGATGACATGATACTATAGAGAACCCTAAAGATTCCACAGAACTATTAGAACTGATAAGCAAATTCAGTAAAATAGCAGGATACAAAACTATTAAAAAATCAGTTGCATTTTAAAAAAGCATTTACTTATTTTTAGAGAGAGGGGAAGGGAGGAAGAAAGAGAGAGAGGGAAATATTGATGTGAAAGAGAAATATCAATCAGTTGCCTCTTGCATGCTCCCAACAGGGGACCTTGCCCACAACCCAGGCATGTGCCCTGACTAGGAACTGAACCAGCAACCTTTTGGTTTGTGGGATGACACCCAATCCACCAAGCCACACCAGGGCAATAAATAAAATATTTTTAAAAACAGAAAAAGCCTGGCTGGTGTAGCTTAGTGGACTGAGCGCCGGTTGTGAACCAAAGGATCACTGGTTCGATTTCCAGTCAGGGCACATGCCTGGGTTGCAGGTCAGGTCCCCAATGGGGGACGTATGAGAGGCAACCACACATTGATGTTTCTCTTCCTCTCTTTCTCCCTCCCTTCTCCTCTCTCTAAAAATAAATAAATAAATAAAATCTTTTTAAAAAACACAGAAAAAGATTAAATCAGGGCAATAAATAAAATCTTTTTTTAATAATTTATTTTTTTAAACAACTTTTTTTTTTAAAGATTTTATTTATTTATCTTCAGAGGGGAAGGGAAGGAGAGAGGGAGAGAAATATCAATGTATGGTTGCTTCCTGTACATTCCCTGCTGGGAACTGGCCTGCAACCCAGGCATGTGCCCTGATTGGAAATCGAACCGTGATCTCTTGGTTCACAGGCCCACGCTTAATCCACTAAGCTACACCAGCCAGGGCTAAATAAAATCTTTTAAAAAAGGAAAAAATTAGGCTCACAGTGACCAGAGGGGAGAGGGGAGGGAATTTCAGGGGGAAAGGGGAAGGGTTTGCAGGAACAAGTATAAGGGACACATGGACAAAAACAAGGGGAGAGTGGAAATAGGACAGGGCAGGAGGGCTGGGGGAGTGGGTTGGGATGGGAGTGAAAGGCAGAAAACTGTATTTGAACAACAATTAAAATAAAATTTATATTGAAAAGATAAAAATAAAAAAGGAAAAAATTTAAAAAGACAAGAAAAATAACAAGTGTTGGTGACAACGTGAAGAGATTGGTGTCCAAAGAGATGTGCATTGCTGGTGAGAATGTAAAGTGATACAGCCACTGTGGGAAATAGTTTTGTAGCTCCTCAGAAATATAAGTATAGCCCTGGCTGGTGTAGCTCAGTAGACTGAGCACCGATTGTGAACCAAAGGGTTCCTGGTTCAATTCCCAGTCAGGGCACATGCCTGGGTTGCGGGCCAGGTCCCCATTGGGGGCCATGTGAGAGGCAACCGACATTAATGTTTCTCTCCCTCTCTTTCTCCTTCCCTTCCCCTCTCTCTAAAAATAAAATTAAAAAAATATATAAGTATAGAAGCACAGTGGAACTTTGGTTCTTGAAGTTAATTTGTTCTGGAAGGCTGTTCAAGAACCAAATTGTTCAAGATCAAGATGGTTCAAGATGGGAGACATTCAAGAACCAAGGTTTGACTGCATCATGTGATCCAGCAGTTCTACTTCTAGGTATACATATACACTCCAAAGACTTGAAAGCAAAGACTCAGGTACTTGTACACCAATGTCCATAGCAGCATTATTCACAATAGCCAAAAGGTGGAAATCACGCATGGTCCATCAGTGGGTGACTGGATAGAGTGGTGGATATAAATACAAAGGAATATTATTCAGTCTTAAATAGGAAGAAAATTCTGACACATGCTACAACATGGATGAACCTTGAAAACATGGTAAATGAAATAAGTCAAATTAAAAAGGACACATAGACCAATGGAATCCATTAGAGAGCCCAGAAATAAACCCTCATATATACAGTCAAAATATTTTTGATGCGTGTACCAAGACCATTCAATGGGAAAAGGAGTCTTTTCAACAAATGATGCAATCTGTTGTGGATTGGTGCAATTCTACTCATACAAGATCCCTAGAGGAGTCAGATTCATAGAGATAGCAAGTAGAACGGTGAGTGCCAGGGGAGGGGAAAGGGGAGTTAGTATTTAACGGGGACTGTTTCGGTTTTCGAAGATGAAAAAGTTCTGGGGTGGATGGTTGTGATGGCTTCACAACAATGTGAGTGGACTTGATACAAACTGTATACTCAAAAATTATTAAAATGGAAATTTTGTTATTTATATATTACCACAGTAAAAACTTCATACAAATGTATAATGTAAAGGGAGACTTTAATATGTTAATCTTTGAAAGAAATTAAAAAAAAAACACATTCTTAAGATGGAATACTTAATCAAGAGCTTGAGCCTTTGAGGATAATGCCCGGTTACTGAGCACCTGCTATGTGCTGGGTGCCAGGTTAACACTTTCAGGTGCATAGTAATAACAACACACTTACTGAGCACTTGGCATGGCATTACCAAGTGCTTTATGCACATGAGCTCAGTATGTCTCCCACCAACTCTGTGAGTTGGGTTCTGTTAACATCTTGGTTCACTGAGAAGACAGGCACAGAAGGGCAGCAAGAGGTCGGTAGCCTCGTTGCCTGAAAATCCTGTCCTGTCTCCCAAGGCTCAGCCTGGATTTTGGGGTTCTTCTGAATGCCACTGTTTAGGAGAGTGGAGCTATCAATGTAGAGAGGACCCCTCCCCTGCCCCAGGAACTGAAGTGCAGTTTAGGGAAGGTGAGACCCAAGTCCCAGATGGCAAACAAGTAGCATCTGGAGCAGATAATGCAGCCCCAGGGGACTCAACTCACTGTAAGCAGGAGCCCAGGGGCAGGGATGGGAAGAGGCTCCCTGGGGCCACACTGTTTGTGCTTCCAGGAGACATGTCCCCTAGGCTGCAGAAAGGAAGATGGGAGGAGATTCGGCCTGTTGAATTGCAGCCTGAGAGTGAGGGGGTCTCAGCTACCCCCCAGAATTGGACCCCCAGGCTGTGAGAGTCACCTCTTCCTGGCCTGCAGCTCAGGGTGACCCAAAGTCAGGCTAGAGGCTGCACTAGAGATGTCCCAGTGGGACCCAAAGCCACAAACTAGAGTCAAGGACAGCCAAGAAGCCCTGATGTCACAGCAGCATGCCCAGACACTCTACCAGAAGGGAAATGACCTGCACAGGACTCTCCCCGGAATAGGCCGACCACTTGGTGGCATTCTCAGGTCAAGTTGCTACCTGCCATGACCCCTCTAGTCCTATCTGCCTGGGCTTTTGAGCATCAAATTGGGCCTCTGGAGGACTGTGCAGCCCAAGGCCGGAATCAGGACTCAGAGAGTTCTGCTGCAGGGCCGAGTGGCAAATGAACAAGCTGGGGTGAGGATTGGAGAGTGGCAACCAAAGGAGACATGTCTCAGTTGGTAAAAAACATAACAACAATGGAAGCAGCCAACTGCTCTGGAATGCCACACATTAGGCACCGTGCTGTGCCTGGACACACACTCATCCCCATTTTCCAGAGAGAGAGAGAGAGAGAGAGAGAGAGAGAGAGAGAGAGAGGATAAATAATGAACGTGGCTGGTGACAGAACAAGGGTGCAAACCTGGGGAGCCCTATAAATCTGCACGCTCAATCACTGGGGTCTGTCTCCCCCCAGGCAGGCCTGGCATCTCCCCAGGCTCTGCCCCACTCCAACTGACTCCCTCGTAGGAGGTGCCAGGAAGCCTTCATGGAAAGGCCTGGCGTTTGTTTTGTGAAGGTCACACAGAGGTTAAGGGCAGGCACATGGTGCCAGCTGACACAGTTGTCAGTGAGGTTAACTGTAGGAGGCTGTTCCGGGGCACCCATGTGCATATAGGTGGTTTGTGTGGATTTCCACACCTGTGTTTGAGTGGGGTCTGGGTGTTCACAGAGCTTGTGTAGATCTGTGTCTTTGAGTCCATGGAGTGTGTGCGGGTGTGCCTGTGGTCCGCACACGTGTGCTGAGGTGGTCCCTGCTTCCTTAGTGGGTGTGAGGTGTGCTCCTGTGTGCAGCCATGTGCAGGTGGGAACGGGGCCTGGGCATGGGTTGCAGGGAGTGTGTTCCTGCAGGCAGTGCAGCATAGAGAGGCTGTAGAAGGCCAGGGCTTCTGTGTGCCACCAGGGCCATGGTCAACTGCGGGGTTCTCTGTGTCCCCACCAGCCAGGAGATCCCAACTGCTTTGTGTGGGGGTGTGTCTGTTTGTGTCATGTGTAGCTGTGTAAGTAAAGTGTGTGTATCCAGGTGTCTGAAGGTGCTGCTGGAGGGGACCAAGAATATTGCTAGAGTACCCCAATAATTCTGAGAACCTAAAGGCCACTTCTCCACCCTACCACTCTCCAGTAGATTCTAACTACCCTCCAGGAGTTCCAGCAGGAACCTCCTCCCCACACCCATCCCAGCTTGGTTTTCAGCCTGGCAGCCCCAGCAAGGAGGACAGAAGGGTAAGGCCTGAAGGACCTGGCTGGAGGCCTGTGGCCCGGGAGTGGAGCCCAGGTGACACTGGACACTCATAGTTGCTCCCGGCGTGAGTGCCAGAAGCCCAGGTTTAGGGGTATGAAGAGGGTGAAGGGATCCCATCTTGGGTAGGCAGTAAGGGGCAGGACCCAGCACCCATTTTTAGAGCCACCACCTGCAGGAAGCCCTCAGAAGCACCCAGATGTTTAGGAACAGGGAAGGGGATGGGGCTCCAGGCAGATGCTGAAAACCATTTTAGAGACTCCCCAAAGCAGATTGGGCACCCCCAGCCGCTCAGCCAGAGCCCTTTGGTGGAAAAGGAGGGGACTGGCCCCGGCCACCCACCTGACAGATCTGCCTGGAGGGTGCCAACAGATGTCCTCGTCGTTGAAGGAGAAGTGGACCAGGGATTCAGGGCCCGAGGAGGACAATGCTAGGGGAGGGGGCCGGGGCCAGGGTGGGCCCGGCGGGCCGCACTGGAGCGCACGGGTGCCGAGAGCCCTCCGGGCGCGCATGGGGACGGCTGCACGCACCGTGGTATTGCGCACACTGCTCGCCAGGCCTGAGGTGTCTGTGGTTGCCCGCAGCGGCACCGCCTCCACACCCGCCCTCCCCGGTGACTCCCCAGGCCATGGGCGTTTGGACGTCCTCAAGTTCGCAGCAGCGCCAAGACGGGCTCCGAGCCTGCCTCCTCCTGTGGGGCTGGGCAGAACTCGGCGCACACTTTCCGCCTGCCTCCCTTCTCCCGGGCGGCGCGGGGTGGAGTGGGGTAGTTCCCCGGGCTTTGGTTTCCCAAGCTTTGGGCCCACCCTTATCCCCTGCCTCCGCCTCTGGCTCCGCCTTCACCCCCTCCCTGTCCTGACGCCGAGCTGTGGGTGCCCTCTGGAAGTATCTCAGCGCCTTGTGCTCCTGGAGAGACCAGACGCCCGCAACGGGCGGAGTGCGGGGTCGGGTGACAGAAGCCTGGGGGAGGGACAACGGATGCCGGAGGTGGAGCTGGGAGAGGCGGGGTGGGACAGAGACAGGAGAAACAGAGAGAAGAGGCGACAGAGACAGGGAGAGAAAACGTAGAGGGGAACTGATTCCTACCCCCACTCCCTCCCCGGCCCCACGCGGGGCTTCCAGAGGCCCCGACCCTCCTCCTCTTCTCTCTCTGCCCCTACCTTTTCCGCCAGGTTCAAGTCCTGTCCCCGGAGCACCCTCTCGCAGTCTGTGTCTCCGGACTCCGGTAATAAACCAGTGAGTACGGAGAGTAGGGGTAAAGAAAGGGTAAAGGGGTGAGCAGAAGACCCTCTCCCGACTCCGGAGAATCCCCAGCGCCAGCCTGTGCCCAGGCTGCCAACCTCCGTTTCCAGAATAAAGGGACATTTATTGTCCCTTTATTCTGTCCCGGCATGCCCCTGCAGCCGACCCGGGTATGTCCAGGACGGGAACTTCCATTTGCCTCGGTGCCAGGTGCACGCGGTGCCCAGCGAGCGAGCCTGATGGCAAAGCAATCCCGAGTGCAGCGCTGGTCCCATTTCACAGGCCGTAGACTGAGGCCAACAGAACTGAACACGTGCCCTCAGATTACCCTGGGTGGCAGATTGGCCTCGCACGCTCAAAGCCTGACCGCAGCCTCAGGTCTGTACAGGAAATGGGAGGAGCGTAGCGTTTATTGAGCGCCTACTGCATGCCATATCAGATGTCTCCACGGCAACCCTGGCGGGCAGGGATGATTTTATCGCCGTCTTGTGACTGAAGAGGAAAAAAGAGGCTGGACAGAGCCAGCTACGAACTCCAGACGTCGACGCACTCCAGGTGGCCAGGTGAGACTCGAACCCGAAGCTACCTGGGCACACTTACCCAGCCCATGCCTGGCGGCCGAAATCCTGGAAACTGCGGAGAAGCCGAAGGCGCCTGCGTAAAGTTGGGGACGGGCTGGCGAAGAAGATGGGCGAGGAGGGCGGCGAACGTGGCCAGCGGGGAGCGCGTGGGGCCAGGGACTCCGGCAAGAATGCCTCGTCCTCCGCCACCGCCGCCGGGAAGGCCGCCAGCTGCAGCTCGGGGATGCAGCCCAGGCGGTGGGGCCGCGCCATAGCCCGGGTGGGGGCGGAGGGGTGCGGCCGGGCCTTGGTGGGCTCTGGGGAGCAGCACCTCCCTCCTGCCCGCCCCACACGGCCCATGCAGGCGGGCGGCCCAGCCCTGGGGCCCACGGGCCCCACCCCTCCCCGCCGCCTCGGCCCTTCCGGCTTCCCGATAGGGCCGCCCCTGGGGCGGGGCGGGACTGGGACGCCCGCAGGGCAGCAGTGGGGACACCCCGCAGTCCCTCTGACGTCCTCACATTCTCCGGAAGCGTCTCTACAAACACCTGGCACGCTCCCAAAAATCTATGGGGCATTCTCACAACCCCTAAAGGTGTTGAGAGGTTTCACAGACCCCAGGGGGGTCCGCAAAGTCCTGCTGACATCCCCACAATCCCAGAGAATGCCCTCTTATCCCTGATATTCCCCCAAATCCTTGGGTTCTGAGAGGTCCCCATAGACCTCAGATGTCCCTTAGTGGTGTCCTCATTGTTACTGAGACATCAGCACAAACCTCAAGGGCACCCAGAAATTCCAGGATGCACCTACAAATGACAGGGGTGCTCTGAGAACCATAAGAAACTCCTTCATCTGGATCCCAGGACCACTGCTACAGCCCCTCAGATGTCCCCCATGTCCCCTAGAGTACTTCCAGCACCTGAGTCATGCAGAGACCGCTCAAGAGTGCTGCTGGAATCTCCCACAGCCACAAACCATACGCACAGACATGGGCATGAGGACCCCCGAACCCTAGGGTCCTTCACAGATCCCCAGATGCTTTCGAATTCCCTGAGTTCTTCTAATCCCTGAGTGGCTGCACAAATGCAGAGATTCCCAACATAATCTCAGGGGTACCTTGAGACTCAGGGAGTCCTCCCATAATATAGAGATGCTCCCCAAATCCTGAGGTACCCCATAAATCCCAGGGGCACAACTCCTGACAGTTCTATAACTCCCAGAATCCAAGATGCTCCCAGAATCCAAGATGCACCCATAATCCTTGATAACTCCCCAAAGTATCCCACCTCAGCTTCTGAGACATGCCTTACAACTCAGACACCCCTGGGCGATCTGAGTGTGCTCACCTCCCCAAGACACTCCTTAGAATCTCTGAGGCACCTCTTAGAATTGGGGCCCTCACAGCTCATGAGGTGACCCCAAGACCCAGCCTCCTCGCAGGGCTGACTCCCACGCAGGCGCAGTCGTGCACAGGCATGAGGACTTCTGGGCCCTGCCCCCCATGGTGGCTTTGCATGCACAACCACTGTGACCCTGGGGGGCATGTTGTCCTCCTCCACAGATGAGGAAATCGGGATTCAGAGAGGTGAACACCCTTGAACAAAATCAGCTACCTGGTTATAATTCTGGAGCTTACTCCAACCTGTCTGTGCCTTTTAGGGGTTAGGAAAGGGGGAGAAGCTTGTTTTAAATAAAAAAATGGGCCAATCTCTATTTTAAGGTACCACCTCTATAAATACTTTTCTACCTGTTGGCTCCACTATCATGGGGCCCAGAGTCAAATGGCCCAGGCTCAAGTCTGGCCTCTGGCACCTAGTCATTTGACCTTGGGACAGTCATTTCATTTTCCCACTTGTAAAATGGGTTTCATGCCACACATCTCATGGATGGGCACATAAATGGCTCAGAAAAGTGTCTGGATGTAGTAAGCACTCACTGAATGTGAGTTATTATTTATAACTTATTTAACAAAACATTTGTGAAGAGCTTGTAATGTGCCAGCCCCTGTATTAGTCAGAGGACACAGATGATGACAATGACCACAATTACAGCAGCAAACCTTCAGAGTGCTTCCTGAGACTTGGCACCTCTAGCTACGATCTCATTCAATCTTCACAAAACACCTGCAAAGTGTTGTCCCCACTTTACAGATTGGGAAAACTGAGTCTTAGAGAGACACACCTGCTCCAAGTCACACAGCCTGGGAGTGGCTGATCCAGGCTCTAGACCAGTGTTTGTCACCCTGTATTTCATTGGTGCCTCCCTAAGGAGAAGACTTTTTAGACATCCTTCCCCCCAATCCTCCCCCATGAAATGTTAATACCACAGATACACTGTATATTTATGTACTATATGTATATGGGGCTTTGTACATAATTTTTTCTGCACATCCACCCCAAGAACCAAACTTTGCACCCACATGGATAACACCACTTCGTTGGGAATGCAGGGTTTCCTAACCTGGGCACTATTGACATTTGGCACCTGATAATCTTTTGTCCAGGGGGCAGTCCTGTGTGCTCTTAGCAGTAGCAGAATCCCTGGTCTCTTCCTACAAGATGACAGTAGCAGCCTCTCAGTCATGACAACTAAAATGTCTCCAGCCACTGCCACCTACCCCCTGGTGAACAGAATTGCTCTGGGGTGACAACTCCTGCTCTAAACTGGTTAAGACTCATCACCAGCCACCAGGATCCCTTGGTTCAAGTACAAACAGAAAGGAAAGACATTCATGTTTTACCTGCCCTTAGATGTCCCTGAATTGTTTTGCTGTTCCTTCACATCAAACTTTGGGAATTAGGTTCCTTACAGGCCCATTTCAGAGATGGGAAGGTCAAGGCCCAGAGAGAAGTGACTTGGCCAACATCACCCAGCGCTAAAGGAACAGACCTGGGTTATAAATCCAGTTGTCTGGCGCCATGGACTGGGAGCCAGTGGACTTTCCTTCCAGCCCAGTGAACTTTGTCTCTTCCTAGGAAGTTAGATGTAAATGGAGGCCTAAAGCCAACCATGACCACGGCCTACAGGCCCTACACTAGCCACCCCATCACCTCCCAGCCTCATTTCCCTTCACTCACCCCTTGCCCACTCTGCCCTGGTCACATCTGCCTCCCGACTTTTTCTCTAACACATCAGACACACTCTCACCTCAGAACCTTTGCACTGGCTGTTCCCTCTGCTTATCACCCTCACCCTTCAGACACCCACATACCATCCCCTCTCACTTCATTTAGGCCTCTGCTCAAACGTCATCTCCTCCAAGAGGGCTTCCCTGTCCCCAGGGTCCCTCTTTTCTTCATGTCCCGTGGGTCACCATCTGGAATTATCATATTCCTTTACTTGCTATTTCTTCCTCAGCCACTAGTCTGAGAACTGCTGGAGGCAGAGACTGGGTATAACTTCAGTCACAGCCTCAAGATCCTCAATCAACATGGAATGAATAGCCCTGCTACAGATGAGGAAACTGAGACTCAGATGGTAAAGTCCTTTCCCAAGGTCACTCAGCAAGTCAAGGGCAAAGGCTGGATTTGAACTTTTACTCAGGAGTGAAAACAGTGGACCCAGATGCCCCCCAAACTGTCCTCACCCTGACAGTCTGTGACTCCCCCAGACTTGCAGTCAATCTGTTACTGGTGAAAGAAGGGACACCTTGCCAGCCAGAGCCTGGGTTTGTGATGTGAGGGGCGCCCCCTTTCTGCTGAAGTCGTTTTGAGGAAGTACAGTTCTCAAAACACCAGCTCCTTCTTGCCCAGCCCTGATGTCAGCCATCTCAGCCTTACCACGCCCCAGGCGAGGGAGATCTTATTCAGCCCAGTGTGCTGATGAAGAAACTGAGGCACAGTGAGGCCTGATCGCTGGCCCCAGTTCACACAGAGAGTAAATGGGCAGGGGCACAATCTGAATTTCACCCACTGGTCTGGAGCCCAGGAGACCTGGTTTTTAACTTCAATTCTGCCCCTCTAGCTGTGTGATCTTGGGCAAGCCACTTCGTCTCTGTTTCCTCGGCAGGAATGGAAAGCCAAAGATGTTGGGAGTTAAAAACGCAGGTTGGTGTTAGGAGGCCCTGACATAAGCATGGGCAAGCCCGCGGAGGGCAAATGAGAATTCTGAGTCCTCAACTTATCTGCCAAGTTCCTCTCTATCTGCCAGGCGGCGGTCTCCAACAAGCTCGGCTGAGCGGGTGGAGGATGAGGATGGCGGCCTGGTCCCATCCCACCCGGGGAAGGCGCAGACCTCACTCATAGCCTGTGGTCGGTCGACCTGGCGCCCGCATTCTGAGGCGCTCAATAAACATGAAATGCTACCTGGCGCCGCAGCAGTGGCGCAGGCGGCGACTTTGCTCCGTTCCGGGACAAGTCCCAATTCGGAGCGCGCACTTAGCTTGTGTCTCTTTCATTGTCCAGCAGGGGGCGCGCAGAGATACCCGTTCCCAGTACACGTCCAGGGACGCCGGAGCAAAGAGATTAGGGGAGGTGAAGATCTAAACCCGCAGAGAGACCGCCGGCCAGAAAGAGACCCCAGTCCCACTGCCTCCACCCCCTCCTGGGGCCAGGCAGCGACCCCCTCGGTGAGCGTTTGGGGGTCCAAAGTGGGGCAGCGTTGGTTCCACCCCCAATTAAGGCAAGCCCTCCACCTCCCAACCTCACCACTAGAGTCCTCTTCCTCGAGCTCCATCTGCCTCTTGACAGATCATGGCAGTGCCATGACTCAGCCCCGCAGGGCACCAGGAGCGCAGGCTCATACATCCCCAGATCCGAAGGGGGGTTGGGTGTGGATGCCATCTTGGATGGGCGTTCTTATGACTCAAGTCTGGAGGGCTCTCTGGACCCTCTTTTTGGTGGCTGCATGAACTCCAACATGGGAAACCATGGAAGCCCCTGTGTATGCACTGGTAGAACCCCCTTTCTGGAGAAGTGGGCTGGCAGAATGCCCATTGTAAAAAGCGAGGTTCCCATTGGAGGCCTCTCAGTTCTCCCTTCCTTCTTCTGCCTGGGAGTGCCGTAGGGTGAGGATTCTGGCACCAATGCCCCCCCTCCAGCCACAGCCTCTGGAGGCTCCACAGGCCACAGTGAAACAGAAGCCTGAGCCCCTGGGGGATGTGGTTGAGGTTCTTGTTTTTGCTTCCCATCCTGGAGGAGCAGAGTCTCTCCAGGTCCCACCTCTGTTCCAGAATCCACGTCCCTGAGTGACTAGGTTCTGACATTCACTGTGTTAAGTCCTTTACACATACCCCCAATTGACAGAACTCTCAAACCAACCCCCATACGGCAATGCTGACAACAGCCCCGATTTACAAATGGGGAAACTGAGGCTCAGAGAGGGCAAGACCTTGTGCCAGGATACATAGACATCAGAGAGACCTGTCTTGGAATCTCAGGTCTGCCACTTTCTGGTTGTGTGAGGCTGGGCAAGAAGAAGGGTCTTTGCCCCTCTGAGTCTCGGTTTCCCCATCTGTCCAATAGGAATACTTTACAAGACACTGGGGTTGAGGACTTGTGAAAAATTCCCCCACATGGAGCCCCAGAATGAGCCATTATGAGATGAATACTACTAGGATAATGATGAATATTACCACTCAGCCACTGTCCCCCAAGAGTCATTCCCCCAGAGAACAGGCTAGAGTGAGTCCTTGGATCCTTAAAAGGGGTTAGGGTCCAGTTCCTACTGCACCCCACCCCCTCCCTGGTCTCTCAGGACAGTGACCTGGCGTGTTGCCCTTGGTCTTGGCATTTCCTGTTGATTCTAGCTTTGTTTTCCTTTAGCTCCACCCCAGTTCCCTTTGGGAACTAACAGACAGGAACACGCCCAAAAGTCAGAGCACTGACTCCCAGATGTGGGGCACACCGGCAGCTGAGGGAGCATCACTGCGTCTCACCCTGTTTCTCAAGGAGAACAGACCGTCCTGCTGACACAATCACATTGTCCTGGGAGTGCACACATCACAGTGCCACCGTCACTGCATCCCAGGAATGTACACCGTCACAATCACTGCCCTGGGAGCAGACACGCTCACTCTGTCACAATCACACATCTCAACAACACACACAGTAATACAACCACAACATCCTGGGAGCACATACAGCCACACAGGCACAGTATTCCAGCAGCACACAGTCACTGTCATAGTCACTGTCCCAGAAGCACAGTTGCAAAATCACCATCCTGGGAGCACACACAGTCCTTCTGCCACAATCACTGTACCTGAAGCATGCACAGTCCCCATGTTACAGTCACAGGCCCTCAGAGGCCCAGCCCTGAGATAGCCACAGCTGACCATACCACAACAACTGGAGGAAAGTCAGGTCAGTGAGAAGACATAGTCAGAGCCAGCCCAACACACACCCCTTCCTTAACACTGTCACCTGGGGAGGCAGGGACTCCACTCTTTGCTGGGACTGTGTACCCCCTGGGCACTGCTCCCTTCTCTGTGCAGCTACTGAACCCTGACTCTCTCTTGCCATGAGAAGTGAGCTCCAGGAGCACAGAGCCTCCCAACTCAGTGCTCCTCAAAGAGGCCCTCTTTGGCTTTCTGACTCCAGCTGCAGTAGAGTGAGTCCCCAAATGTCCCTTTATCCTATATAGCCTTCCACCTCCTAGAAGAACCCTGAGAGACCTTCAGCCTGGAGGAAACATTTGTTCTAGCAGGTACCCCCCCACAAAGAGTGCCCCCTAGGACAGCCCCAAACATTGTTAATTTAGCTTTCAGTACAGTGCTTCCTGTAAAGTCCCTTTAAGTGTTACCCAGCCTAGCCACTGTCCTGCACTGCCCCCAATTAGGGATATAGACCCCTAAAGCTGCAGCCCTCAACTCAGACCATAAATACCACACGCAGCATGGCGCCCCCTAAGTCAGCCTCAGGATCGGCTTCAGTAGAAAGCCTTTAGTATAGTGCACTACCAGGGGTGGGGTCCCAGATGCCCCCGCAGTAGAACTCCCCCACCCCCACCAGTCACACTGACCCCGCTCGCATCACAGCGCCCCCTGCGATCAGCGCGACGAGTTGCATCATTCCTGCGCGCCTATCCACTCCGCGTGCGTCCACCACCCGGAGTCTTACCGCCTGCAGGTGCCTCCGCCCGCGCCGGCGCTGCCGGTGCCGTGGAAGGACGAGGGCCAGGACATGCGGGACGTGCGCAAGCCGGGCCGGTCGCCGGTGTCCACAGCGTCGGCGCGCTCTATGGGCCGGTGTGGTGGCCGTTCTGGTTCTGCGCGCTCCGCGCTGTCGGAGTAGCCGCGCTGCTGGATACGGATAGGGGTTCGCGGCTGCCGCCACAGGTGCTGGGGAGGAGGCTTCAGGGTGGCCTGGCCCTCCCGGGGCCCGGACAGTGACAGAGACAGGCTCCTCTCCGAGGGGGCGGCCGGAGGTTCCATGTTGCCGGCCCCCACCTGAACCCCAAGGGGTCCCGGCCTCTCCAGGCTGCACCCTATTCAGCTGCGTGAGAGCTGACAAACCCCGGGGCCCGCTGGTGCGCCTGGCCTCGGTGGGGCCATGGCGCCCCGGGGGCGCTACGGGCCGATCGCCCCCGGGCCGGGCGCCAAAGCTTCCAGCCGACGCTTGGCGCTCAGCTCCGAGTCCGGCAGCGCTCTCTGCTCTTGGCGCCGGGTTCGGCGCCAACCCCGGCTTCCCCGCCCCATCCCGCCTCTCCCCGCCCCCCGCCCGTCGCGGTTGTCAGCACCGCCCCCCTCCTCCTTGGTCCGGGCCTGTGGGGGGCATTCACCCAAGGAGCGGGGCGGGGGGGCCTTTTCGCCCACGCAGAGTCCCGCTCCCGGCGGGGAGGGGGCGCCGCAGCGCAGCTCTCTCCAGAGTGCCCTGCCTAGCAGCAAAGCACACAGGCACGAAGGAGTTACAAGGTTAATCCGATCCAGAAGACACCCGACTGGTTGGCGGTGTGTCAGTCAGTCCGTCCCTCCTGACGGGGGCGGAACCGGTGCTGGTGGGTCCTAGCCGCTACCGCTACCCCTGGCCAGAGGAAACGCGTGGGAAGTGGTCCCGTGCCATGGACGAGGTCCCTGCGGCGGGCAGAGGTGGTGTGCATGGGATCTGCTGTCGGTGGGTCGTAGGATAGTGATGGTCTGTGCCCGGGGCGGGATGTGCGCGCACGTGGCCCCTTCCGAGGGTTGTTTGTGTTTGTGGTGTCCTGGAAGTGTGTGCGTGCACGTGGTTGGCTGCTGCGGTCTGCATGTTTCTTTGGATTTCGCTGTGTGTATCTGTGTGTCTGTGGATGAAGAATGTGCGCACACGTGTGCTGCCTGTTGGGAAGGTGTGCGCCTCTGTGGGGTATGTTCAGGTGGCCAGGGGGTTCTGCATGTGTTCCCACGCCTTTAGGTGTGTACTGTGGTCGGCCGGTGCTTGCGGAGTTGTGAACGCGATTCAGACTCTGTTATTTGTCTCTCGTGTCTGAGGGAATCCATGTGTGTTGGTGTGTGTGTGTGGTTGGCCTGGGGCTGCTTTGGAGGTATTTCTATTGTATCTTTGGTTCCCCTGTGGCTCCAGGAGGACACCTCGTGGCTGATACCTAGGCTCCCCGCCCAGCGCTCTGTGTTTCGCTGCCTCTTCTAAAGCGTTTCTGCAGTTGGTAAACTGAGGCACATCCTCGGCAGCCCCGGGACGCACCCCTGTGGCCTTTTCAGATGGGCAAACAGCCGCGCCTCCTCCCCTCGGCCCCCCGCCGACAGAGCCCCCCTTCCGGCACCTAAATCCGGAGTCTCCGTGACTCACGCTCCCGCCTCCCCCAGCGCCGTGCCGAGCTAGCGAGCAAGCGAGAGCAGGCAGCTAGCGGCATCCGAGTGTTCCCCTTCCCCCGCTCCGGCCCTTGCTGAGCCCTAGCGGCAGGGCGGGGGGCTCGGCCTGGTACCCCACCCGTCTGGTGGAGGCGCTCAGACGCTAACCCACTTAGGTGCGAAGTCCAAGATGAGTCCAAGAAAGCAGGCCCTTCCCTGAGTGTTCTCCTCTCACGGGCTCCGCCCGGCAGGCAGTGCCGTCTGCCACCGCCCCCCACCCCTGCACTGTTCTTATATTAAAAAAAAAAAAGAAAAAAGCTTCTCCAACCCCCACAGCCGCTTTTCTCCCTGACAGAGGGGGCTTCAGGCGTGGGCGAACATGAAGCAAGAACTGACTCCCCATAAGCAGCAGTGGAGTATCCCAGAGGTCAGAAGTGTTCCCCACTTCTCTCAGGGACTCTGCCCCCAAGTACATACTCAAAGGGTTCTAGGGGATTCGCTGGGCCAAAGTCTTGGGGGTTGGGGGCTGAATTGTTGGCCAGAGCTCTGCATGGGCAGTTTCGGTTGGGGCGGGGTGGGGGGTGGTGTCAGGCCACAGGGGGTGTGGAGAAGAAAGAGGACACAAGACAAAGGCCAGGCTGGTAGTTGGAGCTGCAGCCTGAGACTGAGATGGATCAGCCTCTGAAGGTGCAGAGGCAAGAGTGTTTGGGGGGGGAGCTACATTAGACCACCCAAAATGAGAGTGACAGTCTCTTCCTTCTCCCCACTTTTCAATGAACCATTGTACCATGATCCAAACAGAGACCTTGTAACCCTCCAATTGAGTAGATGTTAGGGTGGGGAAGTTAAGGCTGCAGAAAACAGTGGCCTGGGGAGGGCATTGGGGACAGGGGCCACACAAGCAACCAGGACCAGCTCAGCTGTCTGGCTTTTGAACTCATCCTTGGGCCAAAATGGGGGCTGGAGTGCCCTGGGAGGACCCTGATGAGAAATAGAAAGAAAGTGCAATGTAAAGGCTCAGATACCTCTTCTATCTCCCCAGGAGAAAGAAAAATGCCAGCCTAGATCTCCAGAATCCCACTTTCCCCTTTAAGTCCTGGAAGAAACAGAATCCCCCAGAAGGATAAATAGAGGCGCACAGCAGACTGATTAGATGCCAGCTACCTAGCCTGGCCCAGCTTTCTGAATGTGGGGGCACCATTGGGGGTTGGGGGCCTGAAAGCCCTTTTGCAACCCTGGCCCATGCTGACTCAGGAAGCTGCAAAATGAAAGAAGGGGTTTCTAGAGGCTGCAATGGAGCACCTTGGGGGAGGGGTGTCACAGCCTGACCCACTGGACTCCAGGAGATGTGTCAGCTGATTTTGCAAAACTCAGAAATCCTGGAGCACAGAAAGGGCTGGTGGCTGGACCTAGCCCAGCTGGCCCTGTTCCTTCACCCTACCGTCCAGCCTGGTCCCCCTCCCGCCTACCTGTCAGCTCTGGTGATGGAAATCCGAGGAGGGATCAGAAGTGGCAGCGTGGTAGGCCGTGGGGGCACAGGGACCACAGGGTCCGAGGGCTCAGGGTCCGCCCAGCCCAGGCCAGGACCAGTGGAGAGGCGACGGCGAGGGCGTCGGAGGTCAGCCCCCAGCATGTTGGCATGGCTGGGTTCAGGGGTCTCCCCCGGCCTCTAAGGAGCAACAAAGGCGGGATAGGTGTGCAGCCTTGCCAGGCAACTAGCTTTGAGCACCTCCCCACAATAATGCCCCACCTAGCCATCTGGAAGAGGCTGATAGGGGTATAGGTTCCTTGTGTTCCCCTCAATTGATGCCACTTACTAATGCCTCCCACAGAGGATGACTTCCCACGCCTTACCTCTGAGAGGTTCTCCTCAGCTATAATGTTTGTGAGGCTCCCTCTTGATCTTTCAGCCCTATGGCTCTGGGCCCTCTTGCCTATTCACTGTCCCTCTCATGAGATTCCTCTAACACATCACCTTTTTGGGGTGTCTTCCCACCCTCCATGTCTAAGCAGCCCCCTCCTGGTCTTAATGTCTGTGGCCCCTCAAGACCTCACCCACAGTCCTTGGAAGACCCAGACTTCTGCCCCTGTACTCAGGGGCTCTTAATCCAGGCAGCAGGAGAAAAATGGAATCAAGAGAGTAAACTGAGGCATGAACAGTCATGACTTTGCAACCACTTAGTGAACAGCTGTGGTCACTAGAGGGCGCCTGTCCCCAATGCGGCCCAAGCCCCGCCCCCAGCCCGGGCCCCGCCCCTCACACCTCGTCCCCGGTCCCGGACACAGACAGGACACTGCGACTCCTCTTCATCCCGCCAGCCTAGTGCTCCGTAGGGGCTTCGTGGACCATGTCAGTCCGGGCCAGCGCCTCCTGCAGGACCAAGCCAAAAGCATCCACTATTAGCGCCCCGGGGCTCCCCCTGCTGGCCGGGCCTGGAATCCGCCCCCATTCCCGCTCAATTGCCTCCCCTGGGACGTGACGTCAGCAGCCTGCTGACACACTGCCTGTCTGTGACGTTGCCGCCCGTTGCCAGAGCGACAGCTGACGCACGGCTGGGCTCCCGATAGCATCTGTGCCCTGGTAGTCCCAGCACATCCCCCATTCCTCCCGTGGGGTCTAACCCCAGCCCAGGGATCGATCCCGCAGAGAAGACCCGGAGGTCCCGGAGTGGACCGCCTGTGGCGCGTGGTCTGAGCCGGGGGCCGGTGAAAGCGTCTCTACGGAGTTGTTGGGTCTTTAAGCCTAAACCCGAAATAGCTCCGATGTGCGGGGGCCGGGCGCAGAGAGACGACGGCTTGGGCACAGATGGGGGACGCGCAGGCAGAAGCGCGAGGAGACAGACAGGGATGCGTGGAAATATAGAAACAGACAGGGACACAGACGCAGCTCCGGATGCTGAGTGCGCTCTGCTGCAGGCGATCTTTGTCTAAAAGCTCAGGGGAGGGGGAGGCTGGCTCAGTTCACCTTCTCACCTAGGCGCTGCAAATTACTGCTGTGTGTGTGTGTGTGTGTGTGTGGCCATGGCTCAGTGACTTAAACACTCTGGGCCTCAGTTTCTCCTCTGTGAAATGGAATGGTAATTCTCACAAGGGGTCCATGTGAGAATAAAATGAGATCGGACCATACTGAATTCTCACCAAACAGTATCTAGCACTCAGTAAATGCTTAATAAATGCTGCTAAGAACTGAACTTTTGGGAGCCTGTTAGAACTCAGATCGTGTCCCTCCTTTGCTCAGAGTCCTCCATGGCTTTCACCTCACTCTGAGCAGTAGTCAGAGTCCTCAACAGGAGGTCCACGAAGCCCTGTAGGATGTGCCTAGTCACCTTCCTGTCCTCACCTCCTCCCCAACTCACTCTCATCCATCCACATTGGCCTTTTGGCTGTTTCTGGACACACTAGGCACGCTCCAGAGTCAGGGCCTTTGCACTTGCTGTTCCCTCTATCTGAAACTCTCTACCCTTGAATAATTACAGGCACCTCACATCCCTCAAGTCTTGGCTTACATCCCACCTTTTCACGCATTTCTCCTAGCCTTTCTCTCTACTGCACCTCTGTTTAAAGTTGCTAGGCCCTCAGGATTCCTAACCTTCTCGTCTTGCTCTATTTTTCCACAGCACTATCATCTCATAACATACTATTTTATTTATTTATTACATTTATTTTCTGTCTCTTCCCAAAATAGAATATCAGCTGCAGTAGGGAAAGAATATGTTATTCATTACTGTATCCCCAGTGGCTAGAACTGAATCAAGTGTAGTAAGCTCTTCTTACTAAGTATTTTTTCAATGTCTAGTGGTTATTTGAGGACTCAATAGCATATTTATATAATTCCTAGTAGATCTATTATGGACTAGCTATTTTACCCCCTACTTTGGCTCATTTCTTTTTCTTTATTGCATCAGCCAGCACTTCGGCTCAACGTCAACCAGTAGAAGTGAATGTAAACATCATCTCACCAGCCTAGTATTTAGCAGCAGGCAAGCCTGCAAAGGTTGTTAAATGAATGGATGGATTTATAAAGGCAGCTTAAAGGTCACCCCCACTTCTTAACCAGACTGAACCAATCCATGTTCCAAGCTCCCACTGCTGCCTATTCTGCCCCCATTAAAGCATTCATCATTTGGAGTAATTTATCTGTATTCCCTATTCCTCTTGTGAAGACAAGAGATGCTTACCCATTCCATCGTTTAGGTCCCCCATGCACAGTCTTAATGAATGATGAATAAATAAGAAGACACAAGGAGAGAAAGGCACCCTCTCTATGTATATAAAGACAAATACATATGCTCAAGACAGGCAGAGAATGGGCCATGTAGCAAGGACCATGCTCAGGTTCCAGAATTACACTGACCTGCATTCAAATCCTGGTTATTATTCTTATTAGATGTATACCCTTGGGTAATTCACCCAGCCTTTCTGAGCCTCATTTTCCTTGTCTGTAAAATGGGGTAATATTCATACCTACTTGGGGTTGTGTAGATGAAGTGAAGCAATGCAGGTAAGGTTCTGAGCATAGTGCCTGGTAAACTGTAAGTTCTCACAAAACAATACCACTGTTTTATATAGTGATAATTACAATTAGCACTGCTGCTGACACATGAAGCCATAGACAGACATGGGATACAGCAACACATGCACAGAGACCTCACTTCCTCCCATCCTCCCCCTTGCCCTACTAGCCTCCATGCGCTTTCTCAAACACTTCCAGCACATTCAGACCTCAGGTCCTTTGCACTTGCTCTCCCCTCCACCAAGAAAACCAGCTTCAGATATGCTGTGCTCCTCCCACCCTCCTGATCTCCCTGACTCTACTTACTTTTATTTTGTTTTAGACTTACAACATTCTAACAAGACATAGAATTTACCTCCTATTTTTATTAGCTTTTGCCTGTCCTTTGATTAAGACATGAGGTCAGGATGTTGGTTTGTTTTGTCTGCTGCTAGGATGATGCTAGCATATAGTAGGTGCTCAACAAATAGCTCTTGAATACATGAATAAATCCAGTTGACTCCCTCAGCCCCTTCAGGTCTCTGCTCAAAGTCACCTCCTTCCAGATCCTTCCCTGACATAGATGCCTCCCCTGACCCTATCACTCTCTGCCCCTCACTCAGCTTTATTTTTCTTCTTAGCTCTCATTGTCCCGACGTATATCTTTATGTTTCTGTTCTCCCCGACCCCTTAGTTTCATGAGGGCCGTGGATTTTTCTGTCTTGTTCTAGCTGTATTGAGGACCAATTCATGGACATGAAAATTGCAGTCCCACAGGGCCCCACGCCTAGAAGATTTAATGTGCTGCTATCATCATCTTGAAATTCTTCACAATTTTGAACAGGGGCCCTGTATTTCCCTCTTGCCTTAGGCTCTGCAAATTTTGTAGCCTGTCCTGGCTATATTCCCAGTGCCTGGAACAGCCCATGGTAGGTACTTAAGGACATGTGGGATGGAGGAAGGAATGGAGGAGTGGACAGCCAGAGGAGCCGCACAGACCAGGGAAGATACATGCAGGCCATTACTGTCCCAACACCTGTGCACATTTGCAGAAATCAGTTCTAGCAAAAAGCTGGACACAGGAGGCAGGACATCAGCCTCTAAGCCTGTTTTCCCCTCCCCTGGGAAGCAGGCTGTTTGGGGAGGAGGGTCCAGATGGCGGAGCTGGCCACTATGGGCAGTTGGCACCAGGCTCAGGCTGAGAGGCCTCTTCTCCCACATGACTTGTCAGCGCTAATCAGCAACAGTCCAGCCTGGGAGCCCCTGCCCTGTCCTGACAGAGGAGAGGTGGCTTCACCCAGCCTGACATCCCCCCCACCCCAGGACCTCCCTCGGCAGGCCATGGGTATGGGTGGCCAAAAAGAAGGAAGAGGATAAAGGCCTTGCCCAAACCTTGGCCCTGAGCATCCAGGCCTGACAAACTCCATGCTTGTACTGAAATAGGGCTGGGAAAAACTTAGAGGCCACAAGTATGTGTGTGTGTGAGACTTTGTACATGGTGGTGTGTGTGCAACTGTATGGGTGGAACTTTATATGCATCTGAGTTTGTGTAGCTGAGACCATACCTGTGGGAGTGTATGTGACAGGGTGACACCAAGTCAGTGTATGTGGGCCTGAGGTTGGATGTATGTCTGTGACTGTGGTGTGTGTCTGTGTGTGGGGGTGGGTAGGTGTATGTGGATGCAGCAGGAAGCAGCTTTCCACAGAGGGTAGAAATGCTGAATTTGGGTTTAGACCTGCTCAGCCACGCACTAGCTACGTGGCCTCCGGTACATTATTTAGGTTCTCGGTATAGAGCTTAGTACGCTTACTTTTTTCTGGATGGCGTGTGTATGTCTTTATAGGCATGTGTTTGTGTAGTTACTCAAATCCAGGAGGTCTTCCTGGATATCCAACCTAAAGTGGACCCTTCCATTTTTCTTTCCTGTTACAAACTGCCCTAATCACAACTTGTTGTTATATATTTATTTGTTTGTGTGTTTGTTTGTCCCACTAAATGTGAGTTCCATAGAGGCAGGGAGTTTTGTTTTGTTCATTGTTTTGTCCCCAGCACGTGGCATATTGTAGGGCTGAATAACTGTTGAATGGGTGAATGCAGGGCTGTCTGTGAAGTATGGGGAGAGAGGTGGGTGCTGGCTGGGTATCACGGACCCCTGGGGGGCCCTGTGCCCAAGTCTGGTCTCTACTCTCTTCCTTTCCCAGCCGTTGACAATCATTCCTTCAACCGTCCTCACTTTTATGGGAATGATGACACATCATTGACTCCCTGTATCACCTTTGACATCTTTCCCTTCTCTGGGTCTTATGAACTCACTCACCTCATTTGTAAAATGGGATGGATAGATGGACTGGTTCCTAAGCCGCCTTCCTGATCTTAACTGCTATGTAAATAATCTTAATCTAATCCCCCTTTAATCTTTCAACATTTATTGAACACTGATCTGGACCTGGCCCTGCCCTCATGGAGCTGAAGTGAACAAGGAAAGCAGACACAAACCAGAAATCTCATTGAATCTCCAGCACCACCACTCCACCCCGGCCACTCTCTGTGCCTGATGGAATTTTAGTCTTCACAGTTTGAAATCACTGTATTTCTGTTTACACACTGATTTTGCTCCCTTACCAGTCTTGAGGGGCAGCAGAGCAGGAACCCAGCTGGTCTCAGTTGCTGCAGCCCCACAGCCTGGCTACAGTGCCCTAGCACATAGTAGGCACTTGAAAAATAGGTGGGAAATGAGCTAAGAAATAAAGCAAGAGCAGGCTCACATGCATGACCTAGCAGTTCCTTGATATGTCATTACCCACCTTGCAGGTGGGGAAATTGAGGCTCAGGAAGGCAAAGCCATTTCCTGGGTCCCACTGCAGCTAAAAGTGTGTAGCTGTGGAATGCAGCAAAGGAAACTTAGAGAGCCCAGAGGAGCATTCCCTGCCCCGCCCTCCCCCCACCCCCACCTCACAGGTACAAGAGACACAGCAGGGGATACGCTGATAGGGGCTGGGGAGGTCGGGGGCGGGGAGGAGAGACCAAAGAACAGTGCAAAACAACTCAGGGAGTTCTGTCTCATGGCTGGCGATGCTGTGTTGGCAGGAGATTAGAAAAAGCTTGGCGCTGATGGGGAGCTTCTGGCGCTCCGACCCCAACTCTGGGAGCAGGGTCTTCTGGGACCCTGTTTAATTGGGGCCAGGCAGCTCCAGTTCCAAAGCCAGGGAGAGTCTCCCCCCCAACCCCCGCACCTATCCGGGAACACCCGGTCTAAATAGACCTCCCCACACACCCCCAGCCCGGAGGCAGGCCTGAAGCCCTCAAAGGGTGTACCAGGGGCCCCGGCTTTCTTGCGGAACGGGGGAAGCCCCCACCATCCTGGACTCCTCCCTCCGGGGTGCGGAGTACCCCTCCCCACTTCAGCTCGCAGCTGAAAGCTTACCTTGCAGGGGGCGATGGGGGGGCGATGGGGAGGGGATGCCCCGCCCTCTCCAGCCCGAGTTGTGGGGCGGTGGGAGGGAAACAGGGATGTTCAGACCCTGTATTTGCTGGTGTGTGTATGTGTGTGTGCGCGATTACAAGACCCGCTGGGGTGTATGGATCCGTGCAAGCGTGTGCCCAGGCCGTGACGGCCGCTGAGATGCTGGACAGCCCCAGCTGGAGGGGGAGGGGGAGCGGAGGGGGACTCCCGTGCTCCCCCCCGCCCACTCGTGGGTTTGAATGGAGCTCTTAGGCGGAGGGGCGGGCGCTTTTGTCTGGGTGGCCCCACCCCCTCCCCCGGCCGGGGCATCCCCCCAATTTGGAGACCTTTATTCCATTTCCTCCAGCTTCCTCCGTCCAAACGCTCGCTCGGGGAAAATCTAGGAAAAGGCACCCCTCACTCGAGGGGCTGGAGCTCTTTCCATCCCACCCGCCCCCCACGGATCGCCCTTTAATCTGAGATAATCCTGGCCCTAGGCTGCAACACGACCTTTTATCCGGGTTACAAAGCGTGGGCTGGGATTTACGAAAAAGTACGCCTGGAGAGCCCAAGCTCAGAGTAACGGGAGTCATTAAAGCCCAGCGGAGGAAGAGGGCCCCCACGCGAAAGAAGAGAGACTGTGAGCGGTCCTCGGGTACCACGACGAGGAAAGCCCCCATCCGCACCTCCACTATCCCCGCCACCCCCTCCCCCACCACCCAGCGCGAGGTCAGGAGCACCGGCCACTAGCTAGACATTGGCGACACCCAGCGGCCGCAAGGGAGACGTCGCCGTGGACGCGCTCCCCAGCCAGACTTGTAGTGAGAGGGTCCGGGTAATTCAAGAAGGGATGTATACGCGAATCCTCGCTCAGAAGTGGCAGAAGATAGGAACGGGTCAAGGTGGCTGTGGTTCAAACCGGGAAAATACCAGCCCCCCAAGGCAGAGCCACATCGCGGCCAACTCAGACCTCACCAAGAGCAGGTTCGTATCCCTCCTCCACTTAGACTCTCCCAGAGCAGGGTCCTGCGCCCCTGGTTTTAGGAAGGTCCCCTCAGATTACGCCCCACCCCGATTCACAGGGGGCAGGAGGCAGGTCTCCTCGCAGAGGTTCAGGCTGTTACTGAGGCTTGGCTAAGAAGACAATCTCCTCCCTCGGTATCATCAACTGCCCCCCACCTGCGGCTGCCGCAAACTCCCACTGTGAGGCAGCAGGAGATGAGGGTGGCGCTAGGTTGGGGACCCGCACGTATACCCCCAGGAGGAGGTGCCTAGACGGGACCCCACGCCGGATAAGGCTTTCTCCGCTGGGGGTCCGGGAGGCCCGAACTCTATCTCAAGGCCCTTTAAGAGAAGCTTGGTCGCCAGAGCCGCCGCCGCAGTTACTAAGGATTTGTCGTCAGTCGAGGGCGGGGTGTGCGCGCCCCGGCGGAAGCGGAAGGGGCGGGGCTCCGTGGGCTCAGACTGAGCTACTTCTGCCACCGCCGCTGCCGCCTTAGGAGCCGGAGCGGGCTGGGCCACAGGACAAGATGGTGGACTACAGCGTGTGGGACCACATCGAGGTGTCTGACGATGAAGACGAGACGCACCCCAACATCGACACGGCCAGTCTGTTCCGCTGGCGACATCAGGTAGAGTGCGCGTGCCCAGCCCCTTCCCTCCCCCACCTCCCGGGACTCCGCTTCAGAGTTCTGATCCTTTATACCTCCAGGGACCCGCCATTGACACCTGGGATTCCCACCAGTCTGGGCTTTTAATATCTCCCGGGGCTCAACTTTGTGACCTCAGAGCTGCCGGGACCCCTACGGCATCTTCCTCATAGTCTAGATTCCCAAGACAAGATTTGGAGGTGCCCCCGAGTCCCGTTTGGGACCTTCAGCTTACACCCAAAACTCTGCCTCAGAGTCTGGCCCCTGATCCTGTTTGGGTACCCACTTCTGATCTTGGATATCCCATTCGCCTCTTCCCAGTTCCTAAAGTCCCTAATACTTTGAATCTGTTCTGCGGTGTGCTTCCCTGGGTGTGAGAGTGATTGCTACTCAGATCCAGAGATCCTACTCCTCCAAACAGAACAAGGAACTGCCTTCCCCTGGGATTTCTGTTCGTGACCTGGGACGTCACCACACCAACGGCCTCTTCCCGCATTAGGATTCTCAGTTCCACCTAGGACTGGAGTTTTGGAACCCAGTTTCCCTCCCGACCAAAATAGCAGCTCTACCCTGACGGAGCCTTCCAATTCCAGCCTCACTCCTTTTGTGTCACCTACAGTAGACCCCATTTCCAGTGACACCAGGAAACCCTATCTTGATGGCTTCCCTCCCAGCCAGAGCCCCTCTGCAACTCGGTATTGCAGACTCAGGCACTGCCCACACCCCAGGACCGACTTCCTGTCGGAACCTCTACCGGCATTGGAACCTCATCCAAACCCACCCCTCCTTCCTCCTAACCCCAGCTGGTCTGCTGCTCTCAGACACCCGGATTGCCCCTGCTCTCAACAGGAACTCTCTCCCAGCCTGATTCCAAATTCACTGCCCCTTCTTTTATCTATTTGCCCCCAAATCCAGATCCCAGAATCCCTAGTCTGAGTGTTCCCCTGCCCCTTTTCCTGTCCAGCAGTGCTTACAGACCAGTAGAATGGCTCTCATAAGACCCAATGTTTTAACCTCCTGTTCTCCAAAATCATAGGTGCTGCATCCACATACCTCTGCTTGTTATATTCTGAAACTGAGGGTGTGTACCTCTCAGAACCTTCCAGTTAGGCATGCTCCACCCAACTCTCTCGAATGGCCACTCCTAGTCTTTTATTCAGAAAGTCCTAGACGGGTTCTTTCCCATCCTGCCAAGGCCCTATGTCTGCTCCCAGCCCCATTTCCAACCCATTCCTTAAAGCAGAGTTATGCTGGGCAAGCCACTAAAGTGTAAGAAGAAAGTTCTAGCACTTCCATTTCTTGTCACATGTAACATTTATTATGAAATAGTTAAGATCTCCACAAAGTGTTAAAGACTATTTTGGGTACACACATTTCTGTCACATAAAGAGGTTAAATCTATACTGCTCTGTGGAGACTGTTTTGGTCCTGCTGGGTGGGAGGCCCCCTCTATACTGTAGCAGCTTCCTCCCCACTCCGCCCTCCTCCCTCCTCAGCACAGAGCCTTTTCCTGTCCCGCCACCGAAGGCCTGAGACTGTAGTGAAGACTGATGGAGACGGGGCCTCAGTGTCTTCAACAAGCTGGGTTTCTAATCCCAGCCCTAGGAATGAGATGAGATCTGAAAAGAACTTGGCTCAGGCCCTGTGAGGAGAGGTGGGGTCAGTAAAATGGGAGCCTGGTGAGCTTCTGGGCACAGGCCTTGCCACCTGTGCTCAAATCCTGGCTCCTGAACACTGACTTGCTGCCTGACCTCCAGCGAGTTGTTTGATCTCTTGGTACCTCAGTTTCCCCACCTGGGAATATTAATAGCGTCAACCCCATGGGGTTGTTGTGGGGGTTACCTTATTTATTTAATGTGTGTAATGCTTTTGGAACAGCATCTAGCATGCAAAAGCTCTCTGTAAACTTCAGACTTCAGTCACTATCGTCATTATTAGCTCTCATGGTTTAAAAAAAAAAAAAGACCTTCTAAAGGCTCCAGAAGGGAACAGGTGAGTCCCAGCCCTTTGGCTCCCTTGCTCAGACACCCGCCACAGGCTTCCTGCGCCTTCTTCTGGTGAGTTGTGCCAGCCTAAGATCTATGCCACTTGGTTTCCCTATCTGTAAGGTAGGAGGGCTGCCCTGCCCAGCCTGCTGTAACCCCTGCTGGAGTTGTAAAGCCGAGGCCAGGCAGGCAGCTGCCTCTACCAGCTCTGGGGGGCCTTTATTTAGCTTCGGCTTCCCTCGTGGCCACTCAGAGGACACCAGGGAAAGCAGAGACCAGCAGGGTGGCAGGTTGCTGTTGCCGCCCAAGGCCAGCCATGATGCCCACCTGAGAGCCCCTCACACGTCAGCGAGAAGTCTCTAGGGCGACACAGGCCCTCGTGGGGACGGGGGTCGCAGAGGCCAGGACTTTTTTCTTATCCCTCCATGAGGCTAGGACCTTGACCCCTATCTGCATGGGGACAACTGAGGCTCAGGACTGGCTGCATCAGTCCTCTGAAGCACTAGAGAGGGGCCCTGGTTTCTTGATTCTCACTAGGTGCCTGGCCCTGTGCTAGGACCTGGAGATACAGCCTCGAATCGGTACAAAAGCGAGTTAGCAGACCATGCTGGTGGCAGTCCCACGACAGTGATGATGAGAGCAAGACGCTGAGCGCAGTGTGGAAGCGGTTGTCGTGGAGTCATTTATTTCATTTATTTCATCCTCACAGCACCCTGTGAGACCTCATTTCACAGAGGGGAAAACCAAGGCAGGGAGAGGGTTAAGGGCCTTGGGCAGGAAGAGTGGTGGAGCTGGGTGCTGTGGTGACGCAGGAGCAACCTTCCCAGTTGGTGAGCCCTTACTCTCAGCCAGAGATCAACCCGAGCCCGCAGAGTGCATTTCGTCATTCTGAAGTACAGAACTCCAGAATGTTCCTCAGAGAGTGGTTGTCCCCTTGGCCAAACAGTGATGATAGTGGGGATGGTGCTTGCTGGCTGTCCAGGCCCTAGACCATTTGCTCTAATTTACAATCTTTGCTTCTCCTAGTACAGTCTCGTGAGGTCGGTGTTGTCTGCATTTGACAGATGAGGAAACGGGTCATGAGAGGTTAGGGGGATCAGGTTCGGGGACACCCAGGCAGTACACAGTGACCTCGGAATGTGACCCGGGTTCTGGGACTCTAAGGCTGTCTCCTCCAGCACATTCTCACATTGTCTGATGATCACACAGGGGCCCTTGGGACTCAGTGATGCTGATCCTTAGGAGGCACTTGGGTGAGGCTCTGTGGAAGCTGAGACCTGGGCAAAGCAACTGTAGTAAAGGAAAGAAAGCTCCAGGTGCAAGGGACAGCATGTGCAGAGGCCAGAAGGCAGGGGAAAGGCCGTGCATTTGGGAAACTGCAGGGGCCAGCATTTGCCTGGGACCCAGCCCTGCATAGGGCCTTGCTGCCAGCTGGGAGCAGGGGTCAGGGGTCCCACTCAAATGAACCTATACACTCCAGAATGGGGTTGAGGGCAGGCTGCAATCAGATGTGTATGTTTCAAAGACTCCTCTTTCAGCTTCTGAGCCTGGATGGGGGGCATAGCAGTTGAAAGGGGTATTGGATTTAGTCCACAGCTCCAGGTTGAGCAGATACTGCCAGGAGCCCAGGAAGATGATGGTGGAGCCCAGTAGGGCTGGAGAGCAGACGGGCTGAGTGATGTGATAGACGTCTGAATGGGAACTGAGCAAGGAGGCAGTGCGATGGGCGCCATCATTGAGCTTAGGGCTCAGTGGAAGTGGACATTTGGGGTATAACATCCAGGGTGGGGGGACAGGAGGCTACTGGGTACCAAGATGGGGCTCAGGAGGGCATTCTGTGCTGCAGACAGAGCTGAAGGGGCCTTGCGAATGTTTCTGGCTCAAGACTCACAGTGGAGTGAGTTAGAGAACCATCTAACAGTGAAAACCATGGGCACTTGGTGCCAGAGCAGGGGGGCAGGGCGGGGGCCAGTGAGCAGGCCTCAGTGGGGGGCAGGAGATGGGGTGGGAGTGGCTTCCCCATCTTGAGAGAGGACAGGGCAGGAGACCAGGTTTTAGGGGGTAAAATGGTGGGTTCAGTTTTGGACAGGGAGTTGGAGATGCCTGTAGGACACCCAGACAGAGGTGAACTGAGAGGATTGGGGGACAGAGGATGGTGCCCTAGTGTTGCTTGCGGAGACTCTGAGGAAGAGGGAGTGCCTAAGACCCTGGTGGAGGGTCTCTGTTCATCCAGGAAGCATTTCCTGAGCTCCTACTATGTGCTAGTATGTGACGCAGTAAAAAGACCTGTCCCCACTTACATGGAGCCAGTATCCTTGGGGAGGGACAGTGCCCAAATCATGATAAATAATTGTCTCTGGATGTTAGCAGGTGACATGTGTTGAGAAGGGAGATAAAGCAGGACGAGAGTTAAGGAGAGGTCTTGATCTTTAGTAAGATGGTCAGGGAAGGCTTCACCTATGAGGCAACTTATGAGTCAAGGTGGTAAGGATATGAGGGAGTGAGCTGTGGGGGGAACCGGGGGAGAGAGCATTCCAGGCCAAGGGGACAGCCAGTGCAAAGGCCCTGAGGTTTGAAATGGGTTCAAGAAAAGGGAAGGCAGACATTGTGGCTGGAGGGAGGGGGAGCGGGAGGAGGCCAAGGCACAGAGGTGACAGCAGATCATGTAGGGCCTTGTCGCTTGGCTTCAGGGAGGACTTGGACTTCTGCTCTGAGTGAGGTGGGAGCTGTGAAGAGTTCTGAGCAGTGGAGGGACCTGCCCTGACTCAGGTGTGCGTAGATGCCTGTGGGGGAGAGTGTGGAAGCTGGGTGTGCAGGGCACAGGTTGGCGCAGACATTCCTTATGACCATCCCGGGGGTATCCTGGAAGCCCTTGGCTGGGGTGGGGCCAGGGTCAGGGGACAGGCTCTTCTCCAGAGTGATGGGCCGTTCCTGCCCACAGGCCCGGGTAGAGCGCATGGAACAGTTCCAGAAGGAAAAGGAGGAGCTGGACAAGAGCTGCCGTGAGTGCAAGCGCAAGCTGGCTGAGTGCCAGCGCAAGCTGAAGGAGCTGGAGGTGGCCGAGGGTGAGGGCAGCAAGGCGGAGCTGGAGCGGCTACAGGCAGAGGCTCAGCAGCTGCGCAAAGAAGAACGGAGCTGGGAGCAGAAGATGGAGGAGATGCGCAAGAAGGAGAAGAGCATGCCCTGGAACGTGGACACGCTCAGCAAAGATGGCTTCAGCAAGGTATGCGAGGGTGGGGGCTGGCAGGGACTCGCACCCCTAAGTGGGTTCTGTGACCATTGGCAGGCTGGGGGCAGTTGAGGACTGCATGGGTCAAGGGACGGAATGGTTGGGGGTGCGGGCAGAACGGGGGTGTCAAGTGGATGAAGCACCCCACCGGTCCCCTTCTGATCTGCCCGAAGGCCCTAGTCCGAGGCCACACGTGCCACGCTCATGCTCCTGCCACATTGATGTTCATGGCGCCATCACCACCGCCACCATGGATGGGATGGGCACTGCGGCCACGGCCCACCCGGCCATGTGTGAGGCGCTCCGAGGCCTCACCCCAGCCCACTCCCCCTCTCACCCCACCACAGAGCATGGTCAACACCAAGCCAGAGCAGGTGGAGGAGGAGTCGGAGGAGGCGAGGGAGCAGAAACACAAGACTTTTGTGGAGAAGTACGAGAAACAGATTAAGCACTTTGGTGAGTTGGGTGCAGGGGACCACCAGTGTGGGCCTGGGAGTTGCATGTGTCAGGGGCTTGCTCTTGGCCCCTGGGTCCTCCCAGCACCCTGTCAACACTTCGTTGTAGGCATGCTCCACCGCTGGGATGACAGTCAGAAGTACCTGTCAGACAACTCCCACCTGGTTTGCGAGGAGACAGCCAACTACTTGGTCATCTGGTGCATTGACCTAGAGGTGGAGGAGGTCGGTGGAGGATGCCCCGGGGGCCAGGGAGGGGCTCTACCCTTGGTCCGCCCCTTGGTGACGCTGTGTTGGTTCTCCCTTGGCAGAAATGTGCACTAATGGAGCAAGTGGCACACCAGACCATCGTCATGCAGTTCATCCTGGAGCTGGCCAAGAGCCTCAAGGTGGACCCCCGTGCCTGCTTCCGGCAGTTCTTCACTAAGATCAAGGTAGAGGCCCACAGTAGCTATGGTGAGGTGAGGGGTGGTCCTCAGGGCCCCAGGCCTGTGTGATCAGAACCTTATACATCAGGAGAGGGCTGAGCCACGGAGGAGATGAGAGGTAGTGACTTCCACACAGATTTTGAAAGAGGGTGAGGGACAGAGTCAAGGGTTCCTCCAGGTTTCTTACCCTGAGCATCTGGAAGAACAGAGCTCCCCTTGCTGAGCAGAGGAGACTGAGGGCAAAGGCAGAGGTGGGGGTGGGGCACGATTAGGAGTGGTTGTGTTGAGTTTGAGCTGCCTATGAAAATCCCCGCAGGAGGACAGTGAGGAAGTGGGTGTCAGAGTCCGAGGTTCAGGGGGACATGCAAGCAGGTGGTCATTAGCATGCAGGCACACCTCGTTTTAATGCATTACTTAGTAGGTATTGTGTGTTTTTTTCATTATTGCAATCTTTGTTAGAGTGATCGGTGATCAGTGATCTTTGATGTTACTAGGGCAAGACCAGCAAAAAGATTACGACTCGCTGAAGGCTCAGATGATGGTTAGCATTTTTTAGCAATTAAATATCTTTTAATTAAGGTATGTACATTTTTTAAGACATAACGCTGTTGCATAGACTGCCGTATACTGTAAACGTACCTCTTATGTGCACTGTGGAGCCAGATGCTCATGTGACTTGCTTTACTGCAATACTTACTTTATTGCAGTGGTCTGGAACCAAACCACACTACTTTCGAGGTCAGCCTGCATAGGTGATACAGTCTGAGCTTAGAGGCGGAGACTAGATGGAGTAGAGAAGAGGCCCAAGCCCCAGGGTGTCTCTGAGGACCGGCAGCAGGAGGGTCCTGGGTCCCGCAAACCCCCTGGTCTCCTGCTCCCCGCAGACAGCTGACCGCCAGTACATGGAAGGCTTCAACGACGAGCTGGAGGCCTTCAAGGAGCGTGTGCGGGGCCGCGCCAAGCTGCGCATCGAGAAGGCCATGAAGGAGTATGAGGAGGAGGAGCGCAAGAAGCGGCTTGGCCCTGGTGGCTTGGACCCTGTGGAGGTCTACGAGTCTTTGCCCAAGGTGCGGAGCCTCAGCCCCAGGCAGGCGGCAGGCAGGTATCCAGCAGCACCCCTGGGTGTTCTGGGGACCCAGGCCTTGACCTCAGCCCCTCTGCCTCCACAGGAACTCCAGAAATGCTTTGACGTGAAGGATGTGCAGATGCTCCAAGATGCCATTAGCAAGATGGACCCCACTGTAAGTTACAATGTCCCAGGCCCACCCATTAGCCATGCTGGCCCGCGGTGTGTCCCTCAGCTCTGCAGTAGGCCAGCTGTCCATGTTGCTGCTAGGAGGGTCTCCTGGGCTTCTAGGAGGAATAAGGGAGGTCGGGTCACTGTGTGGCTGGCATGTGAGGCAGTCAGGCGTCACACACTCACATTTATTGAGCACCTACTGTGTGCCTGGCTTCCAGACTGAGTGTCAGTGTCGCTATGGTTCATTTATGAGCACAGCCTCCAAACTCTGCTGCCCCCGCCTTACTGTTGACTTGAGGCAGCCCCAGGATGGGGTTCCCCCCGCCTGGCATCAGTTACCACATCATGCCACAGATTCTGTCCTGTAATTCACTGGCCAGATGCGTGGGGAGGGCTGGGCACACGGCAGATGCTGGTAAACCTCAGCTGCCATTATTGTTTAGAGCAGTAACAGTGCTGGGAGATGAGTCCTGATAGAGTTGAGTTTGATTCCATTCCTGCCAGGTGGCTTACCGGTTGGCCATACTGGTTTTCTCATCTGTGACATGGGTCAGTCAGATGATCTTTTCTGGGATTTCTAGAAGCTTCTGTGGGGAATGAGCTCTAGACCAAGGGTCTTCAAACTCTGGCTCGCAGCCTCTCTGCTTGTCTTTGGTACACAGAGACCGTGCTCATTGAATTTCATGTTGTTGGTGACTGATTTTGTGCTATAACCAACCAGAGTTGAGGAGTGATGGATGGAGTAATTGCAACCTGCAAACCAAATGTTTTAATCGGGCCCTTTACAAAAATGTTTGCTGACCCTTCTGGACCTACACAATTTAAATTTGAATTAAAGTTAAGGAAAACTGAAAATTCTATCCTCACCTGCACCAGCTGCATTTGATGTGTGCTTGGTAGCCACATGTGGCTGGTGCCCGCCACGTCAGACAACACAGGTTATGGGCACTTTCCATCATTGCAGACAGTCTTTTTGGACAGCTCTGATCTAGGATAAGTGGACGTAGGCCTTAGAGTGTGCAGGAAACAGGTGGGCCACCTGGAGGTGGTAGCTTGGCCTCACCTGTCTGCCTTTCTCCCCGTAGGACGCGAAGTACCATATGCAGCGCTGCATCGACTCAGGCCTCTGGGTCCCCAACTCCAAGTCCAGTGAGGCCAAGGAGGGAGAGGAGGCAGGCCCTGGGGACCCCTTGCTTGAAGCCAGCCAGCCAGATGAGAAGGATGTCAGCGCGTGACCCTGCCTGCCTGCAGGCTTCTGTGCACCCCTTTTCAGAGAACGAAAATAGATGCCATTACCCTAGCTCCTGGCTTCCATTACTTCCCCTACCCCCAGCCTGAGAGACCTGCCCCCACGCCCCCACCTCCCAGCAATCATCCAAGTCTTGCTTTGAGTTGAGGGGCTTCACTGCCTGCAGCTCCCCCCATCAGCACTATGCCAAAGGCCCAGGGGTCCAGGGAGGGGTGGAGTTGGTTAGGCTGATCCACAGGGGAGGGGGGAGGGTCCCCAGTTGATGGACCTGCTCCAGTCACTGGGCTGTTTCCACTGTTTGTCAGCTGTCTAGTCTTCTATATGGTAAACAGCAGTGATCTTCCAATAAAGGATTTCAGATGCTCTGTACAGCGTTGCAAGGGCTGTTGGCACAGCTCTTTTCTGGGGGTGGGGGGGACCTGGTGAGTGTTGGTGGCTGAGCCCGTGAGTTCCCCACTTTGCCCTCCAGCTCTCTGGGCAGCTCCTATGCTCCAGACACATGCTGGCCCGTTCTCTCCCATCAGAGCTTGCTCCTGCCTGTCACCTCTCAGTCTGTGGCTTATCTCACTCCTCCAAGTCTCCCTCACCGCACCTGCCCTTCCATTGTGGGCAGCTTTGCCTCCAAAACACCTTCAACCTGAGCGCCGCTCTTTACCCACATGGCCTCCACCATCGTCCAGGTCCCCGTCACCTCTGGCCTGGATACCTGCCCCACACTAGACCTCAACATGCAGCGCCCAGAGGGCACGCATGATCTCCAGTCAGGGCATGTCTCCCTCATCAGAAGTCAAAAGCCCTCCCTAGGCTCACCAGACCCTGAACCACCTGCCCAGTCCCCTCCTGACCTCATCTTGTGTCCCCCTACTCCTTTCTTGCCTTGCCCATCTGTGAGTACTTGAAATTTCTCAGCGTGAGCTTGGGTGACTTACTCAGCCTCAGCACCGCCCAATGTACAATGAGTGATGGTAGTGCCTTCCTCCCAGGGTCGTGATGAAGGGAGACAGGTGCTACAAGCAGGCAGGCACCTGGCACGTACATGCTCACACAGAAGTGGGCCTTGGTGTGTGCCTGTCCCTCTGCCTATACACCCCCATAGTGTCTTCAAATGGGGCTCCTTTGAAAAGAAATATTTGGGCCCTAGGAAAAGCCAACGAGCAAGGACATACCAGTTTTAAGATATGAAATATCGAACCAGTGAAGTCTGTTGTTGGCCCCACTTGGGGGCCACTACCCCCATCAGCTGCCTGTTGCTAAAGCCAGAGCTCGCTGCCACCTCCCAGAGGCCCTCCACCAGGTTTCTGAGCTGCAACTCTTGACCAGCCAGGCAGCTTGCTTCACCCGTCCAAGTGCCTAGCTTTGCCCACCTACATATTGTGTCCACTATGCTGTGAGCACCACCAGGGCACAGATGGAGTCTTTCCTGGTCCTGAGATATTTTCCGTTCCCACTTGGGGTCCTAGCACACAGCTGGCCCTAAGTAAACTTTCAAAGCTAAGGGCCCTAGTGTGCCCAGGCTGATCACCACAAGGGGGCAATAGTGAGCTGCACCACCTAATGCTTTTCATATGGATGAGAGGCAGGCAGGTGGGGGATATGGAGGGCAGGGGAGGGGGCATCCTAAGGCCCTGAATAAACCTCGCGCACCCAGGATTTGCCAACTTTTTAATTCTTTACTGTGAAAGCTTTCAGAGACATTTCATATTCCCAATTTTTCCTTTTGCCTCAGGCTTTTCTGTAACTCAGCACTGTTAACTGATTCCTAAAATACCAATATTTTGTTCATCATGGACTTTTGTGTTCATTGTGCTTTTTGAAAATACTACATTAAAGTATTTATATTGGTTACACAGTATTTTGACGCCCTCTTTGCTTTCACACTTCACCCTAGCTCTGGCCCTAGTAGGTCACAGGATTTAAAACATCAAAGGCTGGTTGCTGGGGCTCCCTTGTGGCGTGGAGATGGCTGTGTGGGGAACGGGCCTTAACTCAGCACTTGGCTCCTTCATTTCCAACGTGGAAGAAACTTACATGGATTCCCTGCACCCTGAAAAGCTGTTACAATGTTCCTGTGCTAAGCCCCCCAGATCAGGGCCTGCAGGTTTCCTTAGCTTATCCAGTGCAAAAAGAATCATCCCGAGGTCACAAGCAAATTGACTACTTGTCCCATCAATGCTCACCACCAGGCTTCTCGAACTGAAATCAGTTATCGTATCTCAAGATGTGATGACAAAAGCTGTAGAGCACCAGATGTCGTCATCGGGTTTCCAAACCAGAAACCTTGGACAGGACACCCTGGCTGAGAGCACGTGGCAGTGCCCTCCTTGTGATGAAGACTGGGATAAAGATTTGTCGGAACAGACCAGCACCCCATTTGCCTGGGGCACAGCCAGCGACTGTGGCAAGAACAGCCCTGCAAGCCACCTGGTTATGGAACCTCAGAGGAGCCTAGCTGCAGGCATGCGCGTTGCCAAGTCTCTGCCAGACGTTCTGCCATGGAGAGCAATGGACATGCACAGGGACTGAATATCTCATCGAATGCCTGGACCTGGAAGACTCTTGCTTCTTCCTAGGGGTTCTTCGTTTTTCTCCTCATCTAATTATAGAAAGATGATCTGTCTGTGACTTTCAAACTGCCAAGTGCCTTCTTTTCCTCCCCTCTTTTGCGTCCTCACTCATTCCATGCAAGAAAGAACCATCATACTTAGAAAAACTGTTTCAAGTAAACCATTGATGTAAATACCTTGAAAAACAATAAAACACCAACTGCTATGAAGGGATTCACAAAGGAGCACTTCCCTCTCTACTCATCCTCCACCCAGCTGGTTCCCTGCTCCTGACATCTAGAACCCACTCTGTATGGTTTCTTGTGACTTTCCAAGGTTTCTTTTTGTAAAATCAAATTATTCTTATCCCTTTCCCTTCTTTTTACACAAAGAGTAGCCCACTCTGCACTGTGAAACACATCTTGTTTTCTTCACTGAACAATACAGCCTCCAGTACTTCCTCATTCTTTCTCCCCTGCGTGGAAAACTCCCGTGTCTGCACATCTCAGCACTTACGTCACTGGCCCTTTTTGATAAACACTCGGGTTTCCTCTAATCTTCACTTTTTCAAGCAATGCCACAAGAAATGCCCTTACATATATTCATTTCCCATGGGTATAGACTTCCCAGATGTAGGAAAAATTCCCAGAAGCAGGACTGCTTAGTGGGAAACAGAATTCCACTCAAAAGAGTAGAGGGACTGGTGTCAGTGATGTGAGCAGGGTCGGAGAGTAAACAAACGTTGAATGTATTAGTTTTCTATGGCTGCTGTAACAGACTGCCACAAACTTAGTAGCTTCACCTCAAATGCATTATCTTCTAGTTCTGCAGGTCAGAAGTCTCACCAAGCTAAAATGAAGACATTGGCCAGACTGTGATCCTTCTGGGTAGGATTGCTTCCTTGCCTTTTCCAGCTTCTGGGGAAGGCCTGCATTCCTTGGCTCATGGCCCCTTCCTCCATCTTCAAAGATGGCAAATACGATTGAAGTCCTTGAATCACATCCCTCCAACTGCTTTTTCTGCCTCCTCCTTCCACTTTTAAGCACCTTTGTGATTACATTGAGCCCTCAGGGCTCATCTTCCTAGTTTAAGGTCAGCTGATTAGCATCCTTAATTCCATCCTTAATTGCAACCTTAATCCTCCCTTGCTATATAGCAAAGCATAGTCATGGGTTCTTCAGGGAGTGGGGTCTGTTATTCTGCCCAGGCAGACGCCCGAGAATTAGCAGCAGTACAGAGCCATTACTGAGTCCAGGGCTAAGGGGTGTGAGAGGGAGCTCCCTGCAGAATGTGCAGTGAGACCACTGCCTGAACTGGGTCAGGAGGTGGCCGGGGAACAGATACCCCTTGTTTGTTGGTCTTGCACATCTGGTCTCCTGCCTGTCTTCCCCACTGGCAGAACCCATCAGGAACCAAGGTGTGCAAGCTGGGTAGTACAACTTGCTTTTTTTGTGGCTACAGGAAGGGGGAGCCCTCCGTCCACAGTTACTCCTGGACAACCAATATTTGTGGCTCCGGCTCCACCTGGATGCCAAGGAAAGTTAGATTCCATACCCAGTACCCCCTACCTGTCAACTTCTTTTGTCCCTAGCACTGACCACCTTCCAACACCCCATGAATCCTGCTCCTTGTGTTTGGTTTGTGTCAGCTCCTGCAAGGCAGGGATTCCTGTGTTTTGTTCATGGTGAAATCCCAGGACCTAGAACACAGCACACAGTAGGCGCTGCATAGGTCTGTTTTTAAAATTGTGGTAAAATGTACATACCATACAACCGACCATTTTTAGGGGTGCGATCCAGTGACATTAAGTACAAGAAACTCTGTACCCATTAAACACTAACTCTCCAATAATAAAATATCTGTAATTTGGTATCTGGGTTACTTCACTTAGCATAATCTTTTCAAGGTTTACCTATAGTGTAACATGTGTCAGAATTTTATTTTTTTAAGCAGTATAGTATTCTACTGTGTGGATATGTCACATTTTGCATAGCCATTGGTCCATTGATGAACACAATTGCTTCCGCCTCATGTTTCCTGCGGATTATGCTGCTGTGAACGTGGCTGCACAAGTATCTCTCTGAGCCCTTGCTTTCTTTTGCACATACACCGGGAAGTGCAAGTGCTGGATCGTAGGGCAATTCTACATTTACCTTTTTTGAGGAACCACTAAATCATCAGCCTGTTTTGAATTCAGGAATTTTATGTCAGAGGCAGAGTGGGGACTTCTCCATTTTGTGTCTTTTCAATTTGGAACCATGTGAGTGAATTACTTATTTAAAAATTAATATAAAAAATAACATTAAAAAAAGAATGGTGATATAACATGTTTCTTGGAACCACTGAAACCACAAAATTGGAAACCATAGGCCCTGGCCAGGTAGCTCGGTTGGTTAGAGTGTCCTTCCAATGCACCAAGGTTGCGGGTTCCATCCCCAATCAGGGCACACACAACAAATCAATGTCTGTCTGTCTGTCTGTCTCTCTCTCTCTCCCCCCCACAACCCCCAACTCTCCCCCTCCCTTCCTCTCTCTTAAATAAAAAAATTCAACAGTTATGTTTATCCATGAGAGAAGGGACAAATAATTGTAGCAAATTAATGTGTACAGTGGTGTATCATAGAACCATGAAACTGAGTGAAATGGATCAACTTGCATCAATGTGGATGAAGTTCATCAACAGAAACATGGCTGGCATATCTCAATTTTTGAAAAGGCAAATTTGCCCATGTTTTCCATGTGACTTCACTTTTTACACTTACACTTATGAAGAATTTCTAATTACATGAAAAATACTAAAGGTGAATGTTAACTACTAAGTAAACAAAACTGTACATTCAGTATGATGTCAATTTTTTTTATCCTCACTCAAGGACACTTTCTTTCATTGCTTTTAGAGAGAGGGGCAGGGAGGAGGGGAGGGACAGAGAGAGAGAGAGAGGGGAACATCGATGTGAGAGAGACACTGATTGGTTGCCTCATGAATACGCCCCAACCAAGCACTGAAGCTACAACCTGGGTGTGAGCCATAACCAGGAATTGAACCCATGAACTTTCAGTCTACAGGACAACACTCCAACCAACTGAGCCATACTGGCCAGTGCATATTTCCTTTTTTTCTTCTTCACATTTTTAAATTATTGTTCAAGTACAATTGTTTCTATTCCTCCCACACACACCACTCCCCCCAACTCCAGCCACCTCCACTTCCCATCTTTCTTTTTGTTGTTGTTGTTTTATTTTTTATTTATTATTTTTTAAATATATTTTATTGGTTATGCTATTACAGTTGTCCTATTATTCCCCTTTCATTCCCCTCCACCCTGAACACCCTCTCCCACCCATCTTCCCCCCCTTTAGTTCATGTCCATGTGTCATAAGTTCTTTAGCTTCTACATTTCCCCTACTATTCTTGCCCTCCCCTTGTCTATTTTCTATCTACCATCCATGCTACTTATTCTTCATAGCTTTCCCCCCCTCTCTCCTCCTCCCACTCCCCTGTTGCTAACCCTCCATGTGTTCTCCATTTCTGTGGTTCTGTTCCTGTTCTAGTTGTTTGCTTAGTTTCTTCTTGTTTTTGTTTCAGGTGTGGTTGTTAATAATTGTGAGTTTGCTGTCAATTTTACTACACATGTTTTTTATCTTCTTTCTCTTAGGTAAGTC
>CM052545.1:39774604-39892115 GCA_028533065.1 Trachops cirrhosus | reverse complement strand
TAGAGAAACTGACTCTCTAGTTACTCTTAAGGTCTTTTGCTTCCTCCAACAGGTGGCTTCCTCCCTGGGCCACCTGTACATGCAATTATTCCCTACAATAGGTGGGGGCATCAGTTGTGCTTTCCAAGTTTTCTTTCTTTATCCGGTAGGTAGTACTTAGGTGATTATAAATTAATCTGAAAGGACTATTTTAGATAAAATTTTTAAGTGATATATATTTTTAAAATGCCTTGGGAGACCATTGTGAGGAATGACAGCAAGTCTGGAGGCTGGACTAGGCCTGGGCTTTGGATTTGAAGAAAGTGGGTAGATCCTAGAGAGATGGAGGATGCAGAAAGAGCAGGACTTGTACCAGTCTGAGGTGGAGAGGGTGGGAAGAGTTGAGGCCAAGGACCAAGTCCCCTGGCTTAGAGAACTGTACAGAGGAGGGGCAGGTGTGGGGAACTAAAAGATGTATTTGGAGCAAGGCACATCTAAGGGAGCTTGTGAAATCCAGGGGGAGATAGCCAGGAGTTAGTTGGGTATGTCTTTTGGGCTAGAGTTCAGAGAGAGAGAAATCAGTGATAGGTTTTGCTGCAGTAACAAGCAGCTCCCTCCACCAAAAAAAATTTTTCCCCAAGTTAAGACAATAAAGTTTACCTAAAATCAAATGCAGGTCAGCCCTGGCTGGTGTGGCTCAGGGGACTGAGTGCCAACCTGCAAGCCTAAGGGTCACCAGTTTGATTCCTGGTCAGGGCACATGTCTGGGTTGCAGGCCAGGTCCCCTGTTGGGGGCATGGAGAGGCAACCAATTGATGTTTCTCTTTGCACATCAATGTTTCTCTCCATCTCTTTCTCTATCCCTTCCCCTCTCTCTGGAAAAAAAAAAAAAGACAGCTGCATATAAGTAGACCTGCACAATTGAAACCATGGTAAAAGCACGGTCAACACATTGCGTTGTTCTCTTTCAGGAGGGGAGGAGGCCCAGGGAAGCCTCGTAAGGGAGACAGGCAGTCTGGGGGCCCACGGTGCGATGGCAGCAGACTCTGACTCCTGACATTGTTTCTCCCCTGTTCCAGGCATCACTCCACCCTGCTTCAGTCTCTTTGCCCTCTTTGATGACCAGGCCCAGGTCTGGCTGCCCCCAAATCATATTCTGGAGGTCTCCAGAGACACAAATTTGACGTTGCATTTCCGCATGAGGTGAGTGAAGGCCTGTGGGAAGGCTTATCTCTGTTGGTTGCCTTCTGTCCTCTGAACCCCAGCTTCCTGGAGCTGGTCTGAATCTGTGCTCAGCCCCAGTGTGTCTGCTCCCTTCCTATAGGTTTTATTTCCGGAACTGGCATGGCACGAATCCTCAGGAGCCAGCAGTGTGCCGCTGTGGGCCCCCAGGGCCCGAGACTTCATCAGAACAGGCAGAACAGGGGGTGCCGCTCCTGGACTCAGCCTCCTTTGAGTACCTCTTTGAGCAGGTGTGAGCAGGGCTAGGAGGTGGGATTATTTCAGGAGGACTTAGGAACAGTTGCGGAACCCCCTCTTCTTTCCTCAATTATAGCTCATAGGTTCCAACTCATTTCATCTGGGATCCTTTTTCTACCTTAACCAAAGGACTCTGAGACTCTTAGGATTGCACTGTAAAGAGTGCTGTGATCAATTAGTGATGTCTGCCACAGGCATAGAGTTGGGCAGAGGAGACATGCATGCTGTATATTTGGCATTTCCAGAAAATGTGGAGTGCTTCCCCTCTCCAAAGTGGCCAGAAGCTGGGGAGTGAACAGGTTCTCAGGCCTTCCTTTCATCCTGATTTTCCCATCCCCAGGGTAAGCATGAGTTTGTGAATGATGTGGCATCGCTGTGGGAGCTGTCGAGTGAGGAGGAGATCCACCACTATAAGAATGAGAGCCTAGGCATGGCCTTTCTGCACCTCTGCCACCTCGCTCTCTGCCACGGTGTTTCCTTGGAGAAGGTGGCCAAGAAGATCAGGTGCCTGGGAATGGGGCAGAGACATTGTAGGTGGATGGAAATACCCAGGCATCTGGAGGCCAAGGCAGACCTTGCATACTGCCATGCCTTCATTTGTTCAACAAACATTTATTGAGCACCTACTGTGTGCTGGCACTAGTTCTGGTTGTTGAGGACACAACAATGAACGAGTCAGATAGAAATCCCTGCCCTCTTGGTACTCACATCTGGTGAAAAGGACAAGCAATAAAGAAAATACGAAAGTAAAATATATAATCTAGATGGTGATAAAGTGCAATGGGGGAAAATTAAGCAGGAAAAGAGAACGAAGGGGAATGTCAGGGAGTGAGGGGTGTATAATTTAAAATTTGGTGGTTGGGAAATTCCTCACTGACGTTCACATTCAAAGATCTGAAGGAAGTGAAGGAGGGAGCCATGTGGATATCTAGGGGAAGAGAATTCAGGGAGAAGAGAGTACAGGGTAGGTGATGGGGTGAGGGGTCAGAGCTTTGTGAAGAGCTGAGGAGCCCCCAGAGTTGTACCTTTTATTGATGATCATAATATTAATAATGAATGCAATAGTGATTTCAGTAATAATAACAAGCTGTCATCAGCCCTACACGTGGGCAGTGTTTGCACCCATTTTTCAGATGAGCAAACAAGCTCTTTAGAGCTTAAGGAAGTTGCCCAAGAGCTACGATTTCAGGCCCATAGTCCCCTTCTGAGATCTGCGTTCCTGTCCCTGATACCACCCAAACTTCCTGTGCTAGCCCTTTATTATATTCTTTTTCCACCTCATGACAGCCTGCCAATTCTCTAAACAAGGCAGATGAAGTTCAGAGAAGTTAAGTCTTTTTTTCCATATTGCCCAGCCAGGCCTGCAACTCAGGCCCCTAACCAGCCCCTCCTGGTCATCCCCACAGCTTCAAGGACTGTATCCCACGCTCCTTCCGGGAGGAGATCCAACAATACAATGCGTTCACACAGCTACGCCTGCGGATCATCTTCCGCAGGTTCCTTCAGGCTTTCCAGCCCGGCCGCCTTTCCCAGCCGGTCATCATGGTCAAGTACCTGGCCACACTCGAGCGCCTGGCACCCCGCTTCGGCACGGAGCATGTGCCTGTATGCCACCTAGAGCTGGTACCTCAGGCCGTGGGGGAGCACTGCTATATCCGGGACAGTGGGCTGGCCCCTGTGGACCCCAAGCCCGAGTCTGCAGTTGAATCCCCTACGCATGAGGTGCTGGTGACTGGCACTGGTGGCATCCAGTGGCGGCCAGTACAGACAGAGGTGAGCAGGGCTCCTCTCTCATTTGGGAGTCCAGGTGGAGTCAGGCAGGGGCTCCTATTCAACCTTGACCTTGGTCTCGGAGTGTGGCTATGGTGAACCCTTTCCCTACATGGATCTCTTTCTTAAGGAGTGCCCTCCTTCCCCTAGGGACCTGATTCCTGGGGTCTGCACTACTGGGAAGCCCTTTGGACTCAGGATGAGAGGACTAGGATTCTCTCTGCCCTCCCTGAGATTCCAGCTTCTGACGTGTATTTCTTGGGAATGGGTCCTCTGTCCCACCTGTGACACCATGACTCAAGGAGGGAGATTCTTGAGATTTCCTGGTCTCTCCAGCTCCAGCCCATCCCCATGGGGAACGTGTGGGGCGCTAAACAGGCATAGCCCTGCTGGGGTCAGCCTCCGCCTGCGCTGTGTTTCTAGGGCCCCCGCAGCAGCAGGAGTCCTCGTGCTGGCTCATCTGGGAAGAAAGCCAAGGCCCAAGGGTTGGGTGACCAGCCCGTGGACAGGGCACAGGAGGCGCCATGGGCCTACTTCTGTGACTTCCAGGACATCACCCATGTGGTGCTAAGAGGACGCCATGCCAGCATCCACTGCCAGGACAAGTGCCTGGTGGGGCCCGAGGCTGGGGCTGGGCTGAGGGCTGGCTGAGGGGTACCTCCAGGCTGCGATGCCTGCTTAATATCCCTGTGGCCTTTAGGAGCTGACCCTGCCTTCCCGGGCCATCGCCCTGTCCTTGGTGTCACTGGTGGATGGCTACTTCCGCCTGACGGCCGACTCCAACCACTACCTGTGCCACGAGGTGGCTCCTCCACGGCTGGTGATGAGTATCCAGGACGGCATCCATGGACCCCTGCTGTGAGTGCCCAGGAGGGAGGCTGTGCGGCACAGGCCGTGGTGGTAGCCGCTGCCAGCTAGACCTTGAGCTCTGGGGACTGTGGGGCTCAAACGAGGTGTGTGCACATGTGTCTCAGTGTGTGCCTGTGTGCAGCTGGGTGTGCATGCATTTGTGTGAGTGCATGTGAGCACACATGTACACACATTTGTGTCTGGTGTGTACCTGTGATGTGAGCCCTCCATTCATATCCACGTGTGCTTGTGAGTGCCTGTATCCATGCACATGTGTTTGCCTGTGTGTGCTTGTCCATGTGTGCGCACATGCGAGTGTGGCACCAGGGAGTCCAGAGGGGGAGAGGGCACCTGCAACAGGACGGGCAGCGTGTCGTGAGGGGAGTGCCTGGGTTTGGGACTGCCGCCGTGCCTGTCTGGTGTATAACAGCCACCTGGTGTGCAGCAGTGCCACTGCTGCAGTGACTGCACACGAAATTGTCAGCACGCGTTCACATGTGATGGGGCAGGTGCTCTCTGTGGGACTGTGTTGTGTGAACATTGGCGGCCATTCGGAAATATGTGCGGGTGTTTACACCTTTGCAGGCCTGTTGTCCTGGTGTTTGTGGGTCACTGAGTGATTCCGTTTGGACCAGCAGGGAGAGAATGTGAAGTGATGAGTGCTCATGTGATATCAGATGCCTGTGTGGCCGCCCTGCATGCTGCCAGGCCATTGTTTGCAACTGTCAGCTTACCTGGTCATCGGCCCTGTGCCCGGGTGTCCTTGGTTCTGTCTGTAACACTGGAACTTGCCTCTGGGGGGGTTGAAGAGGTCTGACCCCTGGGAGCCTGGTCTTTACACCAGAGGAGGGTGAAGTGGCCATTTTCCCTTACGAGGGCTATGGCTATGCCCTGTCACAGCTAGGAGTGTGCCACTCACACAGATCTGTAGGCCATGTCACCGGCTGTCTTAGTCTGTTCTGGCTGCTGTGATAGAATACCAAGGCTTAGGTGGCTTAGAAACAAGACATTTATTTCTAACGGTTTTGAAGGCCAGAAGTCAAAGTTCAAGGCACCAGCAAATCTGATGTCCAGTGACAAGGCAGCCATCTTCCTGCTGTGTCCTCGGATGGTGGAAGTGGCAAGGGAGCTCTTTGGGGTCCATTTTTTTTAACTCAGATTTTTTTATTGACTGATTTTAGAGAGAGGGGAAGGGTGGCAGGGAGAGAGAGAGTGTTATCGATTTGTTGTTCCACTTATTTATGCATTTATTGGTTGCTTCTTGTATGTCCCCTGACCAGGGACCAAACCTGAACCCTGGCATATCGGGACGACACTCTAACCAAATCAGCTGCCTGGCCAGGGCCCGGCTCCATTTCCTAAGGCACTGATCTCATTCGTGGGGGCTCCACCACCATGACTGAATCGCCTGCCAAAGGCCCCTCCTAATACCATCGCATTGGGGGCCAGGGCTCCCACGTGTGGATTTTAGGGGGACACAGGCAGCCAGTCTGTAGCATGTGAGCCGCCACACATGTGGGCGCCTGGGCCTGCAGCACTGTGTCGCCGTGTGGTGCCTGCTGTGCTCGTGGTGGTGGTCACCTCTGGCCCTGGGACATTGATGCCCCTGCACTGCCTTCTCACACTGAGTAAGCAGCTGAGTGACAGACTGTTCAGGGTGTGTCACCCTGTGAATGTCAGTGGCTGGGTGTGTGCCCTTCGACATTTGACAGCTGTTTTCTACCTCTGTGTGTGTGTCACCGGGTCAGTGATGGTGTCTGACAGTCATTGCACACAAGTGTGTGCCTGTTCCTGTGCCCATTGCTGCATGAGTTGTCATGTGTGACAGTGATACAACTGTGCGTGTGTGTCCCAGACTCAGTGTCACTACGTGGCAGATGGGTCTGACCTTTATCCCAGATGGAAGGGTGACTCCCTGGGTAGATGTTGGTGTTCCTGTTGCCAGGTGGGGGTCTAGCCTTGCCCTCTGACACTGCCCCCTTGCCCCCCACAGGGAGCCGTATGTGCTGGCCAAGCTGCAGCCAGAGGGTGGCCTTTATCTCATCCACTGGAGTACCAGCCACTTCGACCGCCTCATCCTCACAGTGGTTCAGCAGGACCAGGTGGGCCTGGGGCGAGGGCACTGGGCTGGGGTTGGGTACACTCCCTGCCTAGACCCCTGCTCACCGCCCCCACCCTGCTACCCACCCCAGGCCCCTGGCATGCAGTGTTTGCGCCTGCGCAAGTTCCCCATTGAGCTGTCAGCAGGGGCCTTCAGCCTGGAGAGCTGGGACCGGTCCTTCCCCAGCATACGGGAGCTGCGGGCTGCCCTGCAGGGCTGCTCTCTGCAGGCCGGTGACAACTGCTTCTCCCTGCGCCACTGCTGCCTGCCGAGGCCAGGAGGTACAATGATGGGGCCACAGGGTGGGGTGGCTACTCCCTACGTGCCAGCCCTCAGTGACTTTGCTCCCACTCCCAGAGATCTCCAACCTCATCATTATGCGGGGACCTCGGGCCAGCACCAGGTCTCTCAACCTCAGCCAGCTCAGCTTCCACCGGATCTGCCAGGATGACATCACCCAGGTGTGTGTGTGGGCTCGGGCCTCCTTGGGGCACAGGGGCATGGGGAGGGCCATCACCAGATGTTGTCATGGAGATCACCAGATGTTGTCATGGAGATGTTCCCTGCCCTGTTCCCCCAGCTGTCCCACTTGGGCCAGGGCACAAGGACCAATGTGTATGAAGGCCTCTTACGAGTCGGGGGCAGAGGCCCTGAGGAGGACAAGGCAGATGGGAACCCCGCCTCACTCGGCAAGGACTGTGGGCAGGAGCTACGAGTGGTGCTGAAGGTGCTGGACCCCAGTCACCATAACATTGCCCTGGTGAGTGAACACCACATGGGGTCCAGGGGGCGGGGTAGCATATGTGGCCACCTGACCTGGCCTGTCCTCACAGGCCTTCTATGAGACGGCCAGCCTCATGAGTCAGGTGTCCCATGTGCACCTGACCTTCGTCCATGGTATCTGCGTGCACAGCTCCAAAAGTGAGTGGACCCCAGCACACACTCCCCACCGTTTACAGGCTGACCCCTCCACTGGTACCTACTCCCTAGGCTGTGCTCCAGCCTTTGACTTGCATCCTGATCCCTGGCTACACACTGGCCCTTGCCCACTATCCTGACCCCTGACTACACCCCAGTCTGACTACTCAGCTCCCACCCATACCCCGATCCTTGACGATTTGCCAGCCCATTGCAGCTCAGCCCCTGACTACACCTGGACCATTACCTGCACCCTAACCCTCACTACAGCCTGACTCCTGACTGCGTCCCACCCTCTTCCACCACTTAGATGCCTCGACTGCAAGCCCCCATGTTCCCCCTGACCCCATCAGGACTGTGACCCCGTGCAGACCCCACACTGTTGGGCACCCCAGACCTCCCAGACTTTAGCCCCCGTCCCACCCCTACCTCTGCCCCTACTGTGTGTAGAGCTCAAAACTCCTTGCACAGAACGACCTCACCTAGCCCTCAAAACCCGAACTCCATGTGTCCATCTCTCCTGCTTCCCTCTAATGCCAGCCTGTACCCGGACCCTGCATACCTTGCATCCCGAGCACCCAACCCTGTGGGATTAGCATCACTTATGCCCCAGTTGAGCTCCATGCCCCCACTTGTCTGTACCCACCTCCTGGTCCCCAGGCCCATCCTCATGTTTGTCACTGACATGGCAGCTGACTCTATGCCCCAGACTCACCCTGGACCCAAATGACACCATTCGCTTCTCACCCTGCACCCACCTCAGCCTGTGCTCCATCCTGCATTTCTTCTCTGCCCAAAGTCACTCCCAAGTCCCCACACAGCCAAGCACCCCCTGCCTAACAGCTTTCCCACCCACAGCCCCAGCCCCCACTCTTCCTCTGGTACCCCTGGAGGGTGGAGGCGGCAGGGGGTGGGGGGGCCCTGCAGCAGCTGGCCTTTGCAGATATCATGGTGACAGAGTACGTGGAGCATGGACCCCTGGACGTGTGGCTGCGACGGGAGAGGGGCCGTGTGCCTGTGGCCTGGAAGGTGGCAGTGGCCCAGCAGCTGGCCAGTGCCCTCAGCTACCTGGTGTGTGGCCTGTGGGCAGGACCTGGGTCAGTGGGGTGGGCCAGGGCAGCCTCAGTACTGGGTGGGGAGACCTCAACACATCCTTCAGTCCACACACTGGCCCCAGGAGGTCTTCCCACAAACCTCCTCTGCTTATATACCCATGGGGCTCCTTTCTCCCGAAGAGGACACCTAACTCCTCTACTTTGTGTCTGAGGCCCGATAGGGCTTGGCCTCAGCCACCTGTGTCACTCTCTTGCCATTCATCCCCAGCCCCTCCCAGTCCAGCCACCCATTTCCAGAGCATGCTCTGTGTGCCAGGCTCTGTCATAGGCCCTGGGGACATACAAAGAACAAAACAGACAGCATTCTCTATCCTTTGAGAAGCCAGCATTTTTAGTTGGAAGGGATAAATAAGAAATAATAATTAAGTATGTTACACAGTATGTTAGAAAGTAGTAAGAAACTTGGGGGGAAGTGGGGGGCCATTTAGGGAGTTGCTACAAGCTCAGGAAGAGGTAAAATTTTTTAGAAATGGGCTGAGGAAGGATTCCCAGCTGCACCGCAGACAGAGGGAATGGCTAGTGCAAAGGCCCCAGGGAAGGAGTGTGTCCGGCGTGGGTGTGAGGACAGCATTGGGGTGTTCCGACCTTTTGCCCCAGGCCAGGAGCCTTGACCACCAGCTCTGGGAGAACAGGAGGGACTTGCTGGGCACCCAGGGGTGTCCGGTCACAATGCCAGTATACTGAGATCCCAATAATGACCGTGACTGTCTTTTTCACGTGGGCTGTCCCTGTGGGATGGGCGTGAACAGGGTCTGTAGGCCCCTACTGGCTATGCCCCTCTCCTTCCCACCCAGGAGGACAAGAGCCTGGCTCACAGTAACGTGTGTGGCCGGAACATCCTGCTGGCACGTGTGGGGCTGGCGGAGGGCACCAGCCCGTTCATCAAACTGAGTGACCCTGGCGTGGGCCTGGGTGCCCTTTCCAGGGAGGGTGAGGACTGGGACCGGGCTGGGCGTGGGGACCGGCTTACCCCGCTCTTTTCACCCTTGGTGACCCCTGGCCCTGCCCCCCAGAACGGGTAGAGCGGATCCCCTGGATGGCCCCCGAGTGCATGTCTGGTGGGGCCAACAGCCTGAGCACTGCCGCTGACAAGTGGGGCTTTGGTGCCACTCTTCTGGAGATCTGCTTCGACGGGGAGGCCCCCCTGCAGGACCGCAGTCCCTCTGAGGTACATGGGGGTGACTCTCGGGCCCTTCCCACAAAGGCACCAATACCTCCGAGGAGTGTAGAGGGCACGTCAGAGTCCAGGGTTGCCCCCCTCTGGCCTGTGGCCTCACATGTGTTGCCCCATCTCTTTGGGGCTCCATCAGGTTATTTGTCAGTTGGGGTTAACAGTAGTCCTGACCTCAAAGTTCACTGTGGCATACAGCAAATAAGTGACTGCTTCAGTTTTAGGTACAGTGACCAAGGCAGTGATGGGGGAAGCACAGGCTGTAGGGGACAGGGGGTTCCAGAGGATGGCCCTGACCTACCTGAGGGATCAGGCAAGGCTTCCCAGAGGAAGGGTTTTTTTTGTTTGTTTTTTTAAGGGCGGGGAGAGAGAGAGAACAAACTGTTCTACTTATTTATGCATTTACTAGTTGATTCTTGCATGTGCTTTGACCAGGGATTGAACCTGCAACCTTGGAGTACTGGGACTACTCTCTAACCAACTGAGCTACCTGACTAGGGCCAGGAAGTTTCCATCTAAGTGCAGAAATACTGCAGTGGCTCAGGCTAGGGAAGAGTAGCCTAGGCACAGCTTGTGCAAAGGCCCAGAGGCTTTGGTGCATTCGGGAAGCTGCATCTGCAGAGCTTCCTGGGAGCAGAGGTGGGTGGAAGCCAGGACAGGAAGGGCCAAGTGCAAGTGCTGGACTTGGGTTCAGGGCCTGGTTCTCCAGTGGCAGGCAAGTTGGCTTCACTTTGCAGGGGCTCAGTTGCCTCATCTGTAAAATAGGGATGACAGAACAAGGCACCTTGCTGGTCTAGCCCTGCCACTCTGGGGGTTTAACTCTGCCTCTTGTGTAAAGAGACTTGGGAGGCTGGAGTCACTTGACTCTTCAGGTCCCCTTCCCCACAGAAAGAGTGCTTCTACCAGAAGCGGCACCGACTGCCTGAGCCCGCATGCCCGGAGCTAGCCACACTCACCAGCCAGTGCCTGACCTATGAGCCAGCCCAGCGGCCTTCCTTCCGCACCATCCTTCGTGACCTCACTCACCTTCAGCTCCAAAGTGAGCCCCAAGCCAGTGTTGGGACCTTGGGGCAGGGGAGGGGCCAGGAACCCTGCTGACCCCAGCAGAGTGCACCCCAGGTCTGTCTGTGTACAGTGGTTCATGGTGTGTGCCGATTCTACTTCACTTAAGGGGGCTGGGAGAATGCCCTGAGTTCTTAATGTTTTGCTAAGGGGCAGCCACAACTCTCTGTGGATGAATTAGACCCTCACAGTTTTTTTGTTTTCTCTCTTGGTGAAAAGTTTGTGCCCTTACCCAGTCTCAGAATATCCCAGGTGTCAGTTTGATGCAGCCAACTCTGCATTTTGGACCAGAAGTGGAGTTTTCCAGCTGTTGCAGAAAGTTTTTTTGATCTCTGGGTTGGAGGGGAAGCACTCACCTGCTTTCTGTGCCCCAAGTGTGGGCCAGCTGGGTAAAGGGTCAGGGTCTGGCCTCACACACTGTGGCTCTTCCAGATCTTTCTGCAGTCCTGCACGTGAACCCAACCTCGCCAGCACCGGACCCCACTATTTTCCACAAGCGCTATTTGAAAAAGATCCGGGATCTGGGTGAGGTGAGGGCCTGGAGTGGCAGCGGAGGGTCCGGCTGTTAGAAAGAGACCCGTGTGGAGGCAGGGCCCAGGGAGACAGGGCGGGGCTGACCATCCTGTGTCTTGGTCAGGGTCACTTCGGCAAGGTCAGCCTGTACTGCTATGACCCAACCAATGAAGGCACTGGCGAGATGGTGGCTGTGAAGACTCTCAAGGCGGGCTGCAGCCCTCAGCTCTACACTGGCTGGAGGCGGGAGATCGACATCCTGCGCACGCTGTACCATGAGCACATTGTCAAGTACAAGGGCTGCTGTGAGGACCAAGGTGGGTGGGGCTGGGCAGGTCTATCAGGGCCTGGCCAGTTAGAAGCTCTCAGTCTTAGAAGCTGGAAGACACAGTCAATGGGTGTAGGGGGCCTGCCTCCTTCCCACCTCCCCTCCCTGCCAGATCTACTGGGGCCAGGAAGGGTGGGCGCTGCTGGCAGCTCTCGCACTTGATTGGGGATGGGGTTCAGGATGGATCTGTTCCACCTGAGGACTAGGCCTAGTGTGGGAGGCCTTGGCCTTTCCTCCCCACCTGGGCGTGGGGGAACTGCAGGGCTCAGGATTCGAGGTCCCCAGCCCCTGCCTCTGTCACCCTTAGGCGAGAAAGCTGTGCACCTTGTCATGGAGTACATGCCCCTGGGCAGCCTCCGAGACTACCTGCCCCGGCACAGCATAGGGCTGGCCCAGCTGCTACTGTTTGCGCAGCAAATCTGCGAGGTAGGCCAGCCCACCCCTGCTCACAGAACTGCCCCTTCCTCTTTGGTCTGACCTGAGTGTCCCATCTCTTTGCTTGGCGGCCTGCCCCCGGGTCTGCTGTCCTCTACACCAGTCTCTTCAGCCCATCACCTGGCCACACTCCCAACCCACCTAGTTTGAACTTTTGAGACTCCCTCTGCTCGCCTGGCTGAACCCAGAAGCCCAGTCCCTCCCAGTTTGCCCGCCCCCCTGCCCAGGGTTGCCACTGTGGCCCTGCTGCCTTCTGCTGGGTTCCACTTGCCATCCTGCCTGCCTTTGCTCCAGGTCCCTGCAGGCCTGTCCTCACCCCCAGCCCCACTGGTCATGACTTGCCCCACCCCCCTCAGGGCATGGCCTACCTGCACACGCAGCACTATGTCCACCGAGACCTGGCTGCCCGCAACGTGCTGCTGGACAACGACAGCCTGGTCAAGATTGGGGACTTTGGCCTCACCAAGGCTGTGCCTGAAGGCCACGAGTACTACCGCGTTCGCGAGGATGGGGACAGCCCTGTGTTCTGGTGACCAGGAGGGACCCAGCCAGAGGGGGTGCCAGGGTCTTCTGGGGCAGACAGGGTGGAGGCAGATGCTGGGGTTTCAGATGACAGGGCCTGGTCTCAGTGAAACTGCTCCGCCTTAAGGATGGGGCCCTGACTGGGGCCAGGGGCTCCCACACCCCAGAGAAGGACTCCATCCTTGTCTGGCCTGAAGCGTCACTGCCATCTCCCCACAGGTATGCCCCCGAGTGCCTGAAGGAGTGTAAGTTCTACTATGCATCTGACATCTGGTCCTTTGGAGTCACCCTGTATGAACTGCTGACCTACTGTGACTCCAGCCAAAGCCCTCCCTCGGTGAGAGCCAGGCCCGCACCTCATTCTACACTAGAGAAGTTAGAAAGGCACACATTCAGTTTCCAACTTCCTCAGGGTAGCAAGTGCTTAATCCATGTGAGCCTCACAGTCCCAATCTGTAAAATGGGCCACCTCCAATGCCAGGTGCTTTGGTTGTGACAGAAACCCCACTCACATAGAAGCAGCTTTTTCCACTCTGCAAATTCAAGGGAAGAGTTGGGGAACAGCTTGGTCTAGATTCTCATCTCATCATGAACCCCATTTTCTCCATCCCTCAGCTCCACTGTTTTCTGTGCTAGAAACAGTCTGCCCCACCCCGCCCTCCAGCTAAGGGGGAAAAAGGGTCCTCTTTCCAGTTTAATTCTCAAGACTATCTGATTGGCCCAACTTGGCTCATGTGTCCTTCAGGAAGCCAATCACTGTGTATCCATTGGCCATAATAATTAGCCAGGCCTGGTCTGGGGGTGGGGCTAAGAGAATGTTAGGTTTTTATTTCCAAAGTCAATCAGAGTACATTTATAGGAGGGGAAAAAAGACAGATCCTGGCAGGCAAAAACAGCTTGCTGGGGGGCTTGGTAGCAGCAGCAAACACCGATTCAGACTTACTGCGTGAATATGAGTTTATATAACTTTCCCAGTCACCCTAGGTAGTTGATGTTTTTACCCCATTTCACAGATGGGAAAACTGAAGCCTAAAGAGCAAGATCCTAAGTCCAAAGCTGAGAAGTGGTCAAGGCAGGACTAGAACTCCTGTAGTCCCGCTCCAAACTCAACCTCTACCTAGGCAGCCCTGCCTATTGAAGACTTACCTTGTTTCTTCTGCAGAAATTCATCGAGCTCATAGGCCCTACCCAGGGGCAGATGACAGTATTGAGGCTCACTGAGCTGCTGGAACGAGGGGAGAGGCTGCCAAGGCCAGAGAATTGTCCCTATGAGGTGAAACCTCCCCACCATTTCCACTGTCCCAGCCATCGGGCTGTGGACAGAGCACTGACCACAGCCCCATTTTTCCTCCCCCAGATCTATCTCCTCATGAAGAACTGCTGGGAGGCAGAGGCCTCATTTCGCCCAACCTTCCAGAACCTTGTACCCATCCTGAAAACGGCCCATGAGAAATACCGGGGCCAGGCCCCCTCGGTGTTCAATGTCTGCTGAAGCCTGTCATTGGCTCTGCTTCCGGGAATCGGAGCAGGTAGTACCCACAGAGAAGGTACTCTCTGGCCTAGGAGGAAGTTGGCTTCACCTACTCCCTGTGCTTTACTGCCTGAGACCCCAGGTCTGTGACTCAACTTTCCTTGCCTTTGTCCATGCGGCCTGCTGTAACAGAACACCACACACTGGGGGGCTTGGAAACAACAGAACTGCATCTCACAATTCTGGAGCTGGGAGTCCAAGTTCAAGATGCCAGCCTGGTTACATTTGGGTGAAGGCCCTCTTCCTGCTTCATAGCCTGCACCTTCTCACTGTGTCCTCACAAGGTGGAAGGGGGCGAGGGATCTTTCTGGAGCCTCTTTTATAAGGGCAGTAATCCCATTTATAAGGGGCGTACACACCTCCCAAAGACCCACCTCCTAATACCATCACATGGGGCATTTGAATTTCAACATTTGAATCTTGAGGGGACGCAAACATTCAAACCATAGCATCATCAACAGTCATGAGCTTGACACAGGCTCTGGAGGGACCCAGGACAGCCTAGGAGCTAATCAGGCCCTTGAATCCAATCTTTACGTCTTCTGCCATCTCCACCCTTACATCCCGCTGTCTGTAGCTACTAATAAACTCCTACTTCCTGTGTGGAGGCTCTGGCCTTTGGGTCCTTCTGCAGCAAGCACCTGCTCTTCTGAGGACGACAGCTACAGCAAGATACTACAGAAGAAGCCAGATTCAACTATTCACCCTTTGCTCCCCTCTAAGTCACTAGCTAGCGGTTAGACCGGTGCCAGAAACACAGAAGGCACTCAATAACTACCTGTTAAATATGCCAACAAAGGATTTGGGGGGCCACATACCACAGTGATAAGACTGCCAGTTTCACCCATTCCTCCCTGTGTGACCTCAGGCAAGTGACCTTCCCTCTCTGGGCCTCGGTTCTCAACTATGAACTGGGGATGGTCCTGCTTGCTACCTTGAAGGACTAATTAAATGGCTTTGAGTTTGTGTGTGTCAATGCTTAGAGAGAGATATGCAAACAATTGCCTAATACACATTTGCTATTGTTAGCCTGGTGTTCGCCAAAGTGTTTCTGCCTGATAGGTGCACTTGGCACAGGTCTGTGTCATCCACATTGTGGAAAACAGTTCAATAATTTATTTGCTTTCCCATAGGACTTCTCAAACCTTATGCACTAAAGCTGTCCTGAACAGACAGTTTCACATGATCCCAGTAGCATTTGTGTTTTATAACAGTTTTCAAAATTAAATATTCATTTTAATTATCTTGTTTTTTTTTGAGGAATCCCTCCTATCCATCAGCCACCACTGTCGTCCCTGGAGGCAACTAATGAGGTCTGATTTCATGTTTTTGCTTCCAGAGATATTTGATCTAGATACAAGGAAATCTGTACACATATGCTCTCCTGTCTCTTGCAAAAATAGTTGCATGTGCAACTATACACAGCTCAAGTCTGTACAGTTGTTCTTTCTTTCCCTACATAATGGGTCTTCGAGATGGTCCCATATATCCAGGCATGCAGTAGTTCTTTGTTCTGTTTGTGGTTGCGTTGTAGCCCCTGCTGGGGGCCATGTAGTTATTTCCAATCCTTTGCTTGTCCATGACACTGCTGCGATGAGGAACCACATGTGCCCTGGTTTCACCCACATTCAAGGGTATCTGGGGATGGCCAAAGGAACAGCTGCTGGCAGGATCTAGCCTGCGAATTGGAAAAGACATCGCCACTAGAATATGTTTTGATATTTGATAGGGTAGATCTCCTTAAAAAATGATCGTAGCCTATTTTTGTGCAGCTACTTTTTAAAAAAATCCTTACCTGAGGATACATTTATTGATTTTGGAGAGAGAGAGAGACAAACAGCAGTGTGGGAGAGAAACATTGATCAGTTACCTCCCATATGCACCCCAACAAGGGACTGAACCAAAAACCTAGGCATGTGCCCTGACGGGGATTGAACCCACAAGCTTCTGGGTTCAATGCTCCGATCAATTGAGTCACCCAGCCAGGGCATTGTGCAGTCACTTTTTAATTTTTTTAAATATTTTTAAAAATTTATTTTCAGAGAGGGGAAGGGAAGGAGAAAGAGAAGAAGAGAAACATCAGCTGGTTGCCTCTTGCATGTCCCCAAATGGGAACCTGGTCTACAATCCAGGCATGTGCCCTGACAGGGAATTGAACCTGTGACCTTTCAGTTCACAGGCCTGTGTTCAGTCCACTGAGCCACACCGGCCAGGGCTTTTTAAACAACTATTATATGGCCCTGGCCGGTGTGGCTCAGTGGATTGAGCACCAGACTGCAAAGCAAAGGTTCACCAGTTCGATTCCCAGCCAGGGCACGTGCCTGGGTTGCGAGCCAGGTCCCCAGTAGGGGGTGTGTGAGAGGCAACCACACATTGATGATTCTCTCCCTCTCTCCTTCCCTTCCCTTCCCTTCTATCTAAAAATAAATAAAATCTTTAAATAAAAAAACATGAAAAACTATTATACAGATGAAGCATATGCAAAACAAGGGAGAAAATGTAATATAAACTGCACCATCAGTTTCCAACACCCACAGCCAGTCATGTTTCAACTCTATACCTGCCCCTACCTCTGCCACTGGGTCATTTTGAAACAAATCCCAAATATCATTTTATCTGTAAAAACTTGCATATGTTTCTCAAAAAGATGTAACCGCAATCACTACAATATCATTATCACACCTAAAAAGTTTAACAATAATTCCTCAATATTGTGTAGCCTGTGAGTGTTCAGATTTCCCCAGTTGTCCCTTAAATATTTGGTGTTTAGTCTGTTCAAAAAAAATCCAAACAAGGTTCATATACAGCATATGGCTGAGGGCTGGTTCCTCTTCCTCTTCCTGCCCTATACCCTCCACCCCTGTGGCAACATAGTGAAGAAATGAGGTTGTTTGTCCTGTAGACATCACTAGTCTTATGTCATCATTGGAGGGTGGTTTTGATGCATTCATCTGTCCTCACCTCAATCAACCAGTGACCCTTGGGTTCCCAGGCCGGCACTCAATCCACTGAACCACACCAGCCAGGGCTCATTTTAACCATACTTAAGTGTATGATTCAGTGGCATTACATGCATACATACATTCACAATGTTATTTAACCAACTCTACTATGAATTTGCAGAATTTTTTCATCTTCCCAAACAGAAGTGCCCCCATTCCACACTAACCCCTCATTCCCCACCTCTCCCAGCCCCTGGTAAACACCATTTTACTTTCTCTATGATTTTTTCTCTTTTAGGGACCTCCTATAAGTGGAATATTTGTTCTTTTGTGCCTGGCTTATTTCACTTAACACAGTGTTTTCCAAGTTCATCCATGTTGTGGGACATGTGACAATTTCTTTGTAAGGCTGAGTGGCGTTCTATTGCGTGTATATACACCACGCTTCATTCGTGCATCTGCTGATGAAATCTGGGCTATTTTCACCTTGACTGTTGTGAATGCTGCTATGAACATTGGTGTGCAAGTATCTGTTTGAATCTCTGCTTTCAGTTCTTTTAGTAGAGGAATTTCTGGATCATTCTGTAAAACTTGGAGAAACAAAGTTTTATATTCCCACCAGCAAAGTATGAGGGTTCTAGTTTCTCCAAATCTCTGTCAACACTTGCTATTTTCTGTTTTTTTTTTAATGATAGCCATCCTAATAGTTGTGAAGTGCTATCTCATTGTGGTTTTGATTTGCATTTCCATAATGACTAATGATGTTGAGCATCTTTTCATGTATTTATTGGTTATTTGAATAGCTTCTTTGGAGAAATATGTATTCAAGTCCTTGCCCATTTTTAAAATTGATTTTAGAGCCCCGGCTGGTGTGGCATAGTGGACTGAGCGCTGGCCTGAGAACCAAAAGATTGCTGGTTCAATTCCCAATCGGAGGACATGCCTGGGTTGTGGGCCAGGTCCCCCAGTGTGGGGCATATGAGAGACAACCAAACATTGATGTTTCTCTCCCTCTCTTTCTCCCTCCCTTCCCCTCTGTCTAAAAATAAATAAAATTGATTTGAGAGAGAGAGAGAAGAAGGAAGAGAGAGCAAGAGAGAGATTGATTTGTTCTTCTTACTTATACATTCATTGGTTGATTCTTGTATGTGCCCTGATCAGGGATTGAACGCACAACCTTGGTGTACTGCGACAATGTTCTAACCAACTGAGCTACCCCGCCAGGACCACTTTGCCCATTTTTGAACTGGGTTTTTGCTGTTGTTGAGTTGTAAGAATTCTTTATAATCTGGATATAATCTCTTATCAAATATATTATTTACAAATACTTTGAGTTTTAGTTGTTCTTTCTCAGCACCGTGTTGGAAATGGATGCGGGAGCAGGGCAGCAGAGGAGACCCCTGATTGGAGGGGGGAAGTGCCCCATGTGAGAGAGGGATGGCTATGGCCTCAGGGTTGATGAGACTGGATGGCTGCTGGGTGCCATCAAAGCCCTCAACAAGGTCCCTCACTGGGGCTCAGACCAGAGGAACAAGAGGCAGATTGGAGGCCTGAGAGATAGAGCAGATGGAGGTGGGAATGGCCACCTGACCCCCTAGTCTTGTCTCTTGGGAAGAGATCAGCTGCTTGGAAGGGAAGGCAAGGGAGTAATAAGGATAGGGGGAAGGGCAAGTTACAAGTAGCATCCTTGACAGATGGCGGCTCAGGATTCAGCTGTCTCCTTAATATCCCACCTCAACACTGTACATAGGGAATGTGGGGATTTCCCAAACCTTCAAAACTGGAAGGACCTCCCCCCCCCCCAAAAAAAAAACCTTCAGAAATAAAGCGCCTGGCCCAAGAGCCCAATAAATGTGGGCTCTGTTCATTTTCATGGCTTTACTCATCTTAGAGGATCCCACTTTATCACCTCCAATTCTCTTATTTGTTCCCCAAGGCTGCTGCAATCTCACTCAGCCCTTGAGGTCCTCCCTAGAAGCTCCCCATTGTTCTCTCAGAATGTTGCCTTGAAATCCCACCTGATCCTGAAGGGGTTTGGTCACCTGTGCGCATCAAAGCCCAGTCAAAAGCAAACAGGAGTTTACAGCCAAGAAAGTAAAGGTTATTAATTGGGGAAATGGTGCTGCCCCTGGAGTCACAGGTGAGCTTGTGCTCAAAGACCTGGCTCCCCGGTGGCTTCTTGGGGACGGGTGAAATAGAGAACTAAGGGAGTTAGGGTCGTGGTCTCCACTGAGTCATCAGCGCTAGGGTAAGGGGTGGTCGATCGTTGCACCTGGTCTTTGTGTCATCCATGGTGCCGTTCTGTCTGGTTTCGCAAGGATTTGGTCAGTGGGATGCTCTACTGTCCTGGATCCAGAGCTGAAGCACAACGGAAGCCTAGATGTTCTCTTCCTCTGTGGTCAACAGACCCAGGGCTTTGTTCCTAAGATCACCTGATGCTGACCTGAACCTCACTGTCCTGGTGGTAATTAAGGGAATGGACCTACAATGGAGAGTGAGGTGGAAGAGGCAGGGTGCAGGATGAGACCAGTTTTTTCTTTTTCATTTATTGAGGCCAGTTTAAATCACAAGGAAAGAAAGGAGGAAAGATCATACCAAAGAAATAAAGTTTCTGCACAATTCTACCCTCAACTAAGTTCAGCAGGAAACAGGTGTCTCACTCCCTCTCCCCTCCTCAGGCCTCTCAGGACTGAGGACAAAGTGATAGAGGAACTCATTTTTTTTCCCTTGAATTCCAAATCCCTTGCCTACACCTTTTCCTCCTTATAAAAAAGCTGGCTTGAAAGGAAATGTAAGTCGGTCTGTTAGGGTACGTAACCTGCCATCTTCTCTGATAGCATGTCATCTGAATAAAGTGCCCATAAAGATTCAATTCCTGTCTCTGCTTACTGGTTCTGGTGGTAACAAGCAGCACGAACACTGGCTTTTCCGGTTTCAAAAGGAAGATGAATTTGTTACCATTTCCTGTGAGTTCATTTAGGAGCCAAGAGTGCAACTTCGTCCCCCGCCCCTGCCAACCTGTCGGAGACTCACCGGTACCCACCACCTCACTGAGCCCCACTTGGGCTCCCCACTCTAGACCTCCGGCACTACAGGATATCCCCCCTGCTCTTCCCCAGGCCTGGGCAAGGTTCAATTCCTGGATTTTTGCAATCTTAACCACTGTGGCCGTGGTTCCACCTCCTGGGTGACCACACCCGCTCCCTGCTGCCCTGCCCAGTGCCACTCATTAGGGCACTGTCCTCCACAGACTGACCACCATGGTGCCCTTGGGGCCACTGCCTGGGGCCTCCTGGACTCCACTCATCTCTCTGCTTCTGGTCTGCTGTCTGCTGCCTCCAGGTGAAGCAAGTAAACCTGGGGAGGGCTGGAGTTGGGGGGCTGGTAGAAGATGGGGAAATGAAGAAAGCTGTGGTTCACTGCAAATACTCCTTAAACTCAGATCTGATGGGGGCTCACCAGTGTCCTGGAAAACTGTGGGCCTTAACTCAGCCTTCAGGGCTCCCAGAGGGCCAGTCCCTGGGTATGATTTGTCCTCCCCCCAACTCTCTCTAGTCCTCTGTACCTTTGACCTCTGCCTACACTCCTCCTGCTGCCAGGACCACTCTTCCCCTTCACTTGGCTAACTCCTACTTACCCTTCAAAACTGGCTATAGTTTTCTCCTCCAGGAAGCTTCCCCGACTCACTAACTCCTATAGGCTCCTATGGTTCTCCCTCGGCCTCCCTCCAAGCTCTCCCCTGTCCTAGATCTATCACCTGCCTTTCCCACTGGACTAGCAGCACCGTGAAGGCAGAGACCATCATATCTCAGCTTGAGGAGGTGTTGCATGGTAGGGAATCAAGATGAATAGGTGAGGGGGGTGGGGGCGGGGGCGGGGCACTGGATCAACCAGCAGAACTTTCCTCTTTTCCTGCAGGTGCCCAGGGACAAAAGTTCCTGCTTCAGGTAGAGCCGAAAGACCTGGTAGTGCCTGCTGGAGGGTCCCTCTTGGTAAACTGCAGTACAAAGTGCCCCAATCCTGAACTCATCAGCCTGGAGACATTCTTACCCAAGAAGCCAGTGGGCAATGGCCTGGGCTGGGCAGCCTTCCAGCTCAGCAATGTGACTGGTGATAGTAAGGTCTTGTGCTCAGGCTTCTGCAATGGTTCGCAGATGACAGGCTCTTCTAACATCACAGTATACCGTGAGTGCATGCGCCTGGAGGTGGGACTGGCCTCAGGCAGTGGTGGGGACACATAGCTAAGGGTATGGGGGAGCAGGCCCTGAGCTTGTAGGATGGACCAGGCCTCTGACTCAGAGCTTGGACCTGAACATGTGTATGTGTGTGAGAGAGAGAGAGACAGACAGAGATGCACCTTAACCATATGCTAGGGCAGCAATGTAAATCAATTTATTTGAGTCCCAGAAAGCATTAAAAAATGATAGCACTTTTTAAAAATGTCATATTTTTTTTAAAGAGGAACTTAGCCTTTTTTTTTAAAAGACTTTATTTATCCAGTTTTAGAGAGAGGGGAAGGGAAGGAGAGAGAGGGAGAGAAACATCAATGTGTGGTTGCCTCCCACATGCCCCCTGCTGGGGACCTGGCCTGCAACCTAGGCATATGCCCTGACTGGGAATCAAACCGCGACCCTTTGGTTCGCAGGCCCACGCTCAATCCACTGAGCTACAACAGCCAGGGCTAAAAATGTCTTATATTTTAATAGCAGGTAATACATTAATGGGGTTCCAAAATCAAAAAGTATAATAAGGTACAAATGTCAAATCTCTACCTTGGACTGCTGGTAGTGCCCAATTTTTTTTTATTTTTATTGACTCGAGAGAGAAACATCTATTTGTTGTTCCACATAGTGATGCATTAATTGGTTGTTTCTTGTATGTGCCACAACCTGGGATCAAACCTGCAACCTAGGCATATTGCAACGGTGCTCTAACCAACTGAGCTACCCAGCCAGGGCCCTCTGTTCTAAGTGTAGATACCCACTCTAGTGCTCATTCAATCCTAACAAAAGTCCCAGGGTAGGGGCAGGGGATGCACTTCCAAGCCTCATTTCACAGCTAAGGAAACTGATGATCAGTGGGGTGGAGTCACTTGCCAAGGTTCACAGCCTGTAAGTGGCAAGGACAGCAGTCTGGCTCCCATGTCCCTGCTCTCCAGACTGTGCATCCCTCTGGTACTGGTTTTTTGTGGATCCTTCCAAAAGTTTCTCTGCATTTAAAAGCATACTCATACAATAGATTAGAAAACAGCAGAGAACACCATTGACAGTGCCCACCATTTTGTGAAGCCTTCATAGATTAGTACAGTACGACAGTATGCATGTGTAATCATGTGTCTGCTCGTATGGGTGTCAGTGTCTACACGTTTGTGTACCTACATGCCCATGAGCATACGTATTGGTGTGATACTTGTGTCTGTGCAAATGTACATGTATGTCTCTGTTAGTCTCTGTATCTCCATGTGTGAATGCCTACATTACCTGTGTGTAGGCATGTTGTATCAATGTGTCTGTGTACGTGGATGTCTACATCAGTATGTGTCCACATATGTGCATCTGTATTTCTGTGTAACATGTACCTCTGTGTGGATCTGTCTGTCTGTATCTGTGTCTGTAAGGTGCTTCTGCCCAGTGCTGTACAAGAGCATGTTGGTCCTGGCTCATGAGATCTGACTCTGCTTATCTCGTCCCAACTTTGCTTCACGTTGGGTAGCTTGACATCGGCACAGTGGGCGCATTTATACCGCAGAAATTGGCAAATGCTCCTTGTCTGGGCTGCCCCACACCACTCCCTAGAGCCCAGGCATTACCAAAACTTGCCAGCATAACACTATCCCTGACCAATGGTGCCCGAGGTTAATTAAGATGGAGGTTTCCTTATTAAATGTTCCAAAATTGTAAATAGTAGCATGTTAAATATTTTTCATAGCAGCCAGTCCATGGGCCTCTCTTGAGATCCAGGCTCGACCTGTCGAAGGTGAGAATAAGAGGCTTCCCAAGGAGGTTAAGGGTTTGGTATGTGTGCCTGAGAAAGGTAGTGTGGCTATGTCTGGGAGAGGATCCAGCCTGGAGGTGTTGGGTCCCCCATGATTGTACCAGAGCACATTGAGCGGCTGCCCCAGGCAGGTAGACTGTGAGTCTTGAGCTCCTGGAACTGATTGGGAAGGGCTGGACCAAGCTCTTGGAGTGGCCAAGGCCAGAGTCCAGGCCAGAAGCTGGCAGGAGGGCCCAGGGAGTCCAAAGATGTGACATCAAAGAAGCAGTTTGGGGAAATCCACATTGTAACCAGGTTCTGCCCTTTTCTGGCTACGCATCTCTAGGTAAATCATCTCTCTGGCCTAGGTTTCTCCTTCCGTAAAAGGAATAATAGAGAAAATGGTACTTAGTTGCTATGTGAATGAAGATGAATGCCTGGATGACATCTGGAAAGTCTAAGGAAAGCTCCAAACAGGAACTTTTATAATTACCGTTAACATCATAAGTGATCATAAACATTAGCACCCTTCCTTCCTTCCTTTTTTTTTTATTTTTAACCTCGAGGTCCTTGGGAACAGCAAATCTGATTTTTATTTCAGTGCCTGGCAAGGTCTCTGACAAAACAGGAAATAATAATCAGGATGCTAATGACAAAACACTTCCACTGGTGTATTTCTAATCCCTCTAGGTTTAGCAACTCCAAATTCACAGTTCTGCTCCCTGGGGTGGGGGGTTGCAGGGCTGACTGATAAGTTCTGTTCTCCCCTCCTCCCATCCCACCAGGGTTTCCGGAGCGTGTGGAGCTGGCATCCATGTCCCTGTGGAAGCCTGTGGGCAAAAACCTCACCTTGCGCTGCTTGGTGACAGGTGGAGCACCCCGAACTCACCTCTCTGTGTTGTTGCTCCGTGGGGAAGAGGTGTTGAGCCGGCAGCTGGCAGTTGGCGAGCCCGCAGAAGTCACAGCCACAGTGCTAGTCAGCAGAAATGATCACGGTGCCAATTTCTCTTGCCGCACAGAACTAGACCTGAGGCCCCAAGGGCTGGGACTGTTTCAGAACAACTCAGCCCCCAGCCATCTCCGAACCTTTGGTGAGAAAAGGGACCGCAGATTGTGGGTGATGAGCTGAGCCAAAGCAAGGGTGCCATGGCCTGAGAATGGGCAGAACTTCTAGGAAGGCCTGCCCTTGGCCATTGGGTGGGCAGCCGTGGGAACTTTAGCGAAGTATGTGCAGATAGATGTGCCCAAGGAAGGGGTAATCCAGGTTGCAAGGTGTCCTGGGAAAGAAGGACCCTAGTTGGAGAGTATGAGTGTGTGACAGGGAAAGCGGAGTCCATGGTTGTGTGAAACCTCCTCCACTTTCACTCTTCTCCCCAGTCCTGCCTATGACGCCTCCACGTCTCATTGTTCCCCGGTTCTTGGAGGTAGGAACATCCTGGCTTGTGGACTGCACCCTGGATGGGCTGTTTCCGGCCTCAGAGGCCCAGGTCCAACTGGCACTGGGGGACCGGATGCTGAATCCCGAAGTCTCAAGCCAAGGTGACACACTCAAGGCCACAGCCACAGTCACAGCGAACACTGAGCTGGAAGGCTCATGGAAGATTGTCTGCAATGTGACCCTGGGGGGCAAAAGCCAGGAGACTCAGGAGAACCTGACCATCTACAGTAAGAGGGGCGGGGCAAAAACTGCTAGAAAGGAAAGAGAGGGGCTGGGGCATCATTAGCACAAAGGACAAGGGACTGGACTCCAAAATGGAAAGGCGGGGCCTGAGCCCTTAAAGTGGGAGGAGATGCAGCATAGGTAGGGCCTAAGCCTTCACCTTCATTAGAGTTTGGCCTGAGTGTCCCAAGGTGGGGGGCAGGGGCGCACAGTAGCTAAAAGGCAAGGCCTAGATAACCCGAGGGAAAAGATGCAGGTGGAGGGCTGGGCTTGCTGGATGTGAGGAAGTGGTTAGCAAACCCCCAGACAGTGTCATTCCTTTAGGCTTCTGGGGGCCCATCATGAACCTGAGTGGGACCATCAAGAACCTGAGCGAGCCCACCGTCATTGAGGGGACCACAGTGAATGTGACTTGCACTGCTGGAGCCCAAGTCCAGGTCATGCTGGATGGAGTTCCAGCTGTGACCCCGGGGCAGCTCGCCCTGTTTCAGCTAAATGCCACCCAGAGAGACGACAAACGCAGCTTCTTTTGCAATGCCACCCTCGAGGTGGATGGGACGGTCTTGCACAGGAACAGGAGTGTCCAGCTGCGTGTCCTGTGTAAGTAGCTCACTCTGACCTTTAATCCCTTGCTCTCCCAGAAATACTTGATTCTCTCTTGCCCCATGGTACCTTTGGTGTGTCTAATCATTTGGTGGTCCCACAGATGGTCCTAAGATTGATCCAGCCAAATGTCCTCAGCACTTGATGTGGAAAGATAGAACGACCCAAGTCCTGCAGTGTCAGGCCTCGGGCAACCCAGTTCCCCAGCTACAGTGTTCGCACAAAGTCTCCAAGATTCTGGTTCCCGTCGGGACCCCAACCCACGTTAGGTTAGAACATAGTGGCACCTACCACTGCTGGGCGGCCAACTCACAGGGCACGTACAATATCACCGTGGTGATAAACGTTCAGGGTAAGCTGAGGGGGATCTGTGGGTCTAGAGGGAGAAGCATAGGATGGGCAGGGTGTATTTAACTCCTCGCTTCTCTGCACAGCTCGGAACCCCCTCACCGTCACCATCATCATGGCGGTGTTCGTGATCCTGGGCCTTCTGATCGTCACCGCAGCCTTAGTATACGTCTTCGGGAGGTATAGTAACATCTACCATGTGAATCGGGGGAGCAGCTGTTTGCCACTCAAGTCTAAACAGCCTGACGAGGCGCTGGGAGAGCAGCCATCCTGAGCCTCGGGCCATCGGGATAATGGGCTTACAACGACGGGTATTTATCTGTATCCCCGGGTTCCGCGACAATAAAGCCCTCAAAATTCGGAGTCTGTGGCCTGATTCCAACTGCACTGAGCGGCTCTATCACTGCGCTGCGCGTCCATTGAGTGACATCTCCGCAGCGGAAAGGGGCGGAGGCTGTGGCGCCGAGAGGGGGGTTGAACTCTGGGAGGCTGGGATTTAGCCAATGGGCTGAGGTCTTCGAGAAGGAGGAGGGGCTTCTTCCGGCCAATAGGTGGATGCGCCCTCGTTGCCGCTCTATGCCGCTCCGCCCCGGCTCGCTGGTCCCAGAAGGCGCCGGGTTTCCCAAGATGGCGGCCGACGTGTCCGTTACTCACCGGCCCCCACTGAGCCCGGAGCCTGGGGCCGAGGTTGAAGCTGATGATGCCGCGGAGCGCCGAGCGCCCGAAGAAGAACTACCACCGCTAGATCCAGAGGAGATCAGGAAACGCCTGGAACACACCGAGCGCCAGTTCCGTAACCGCCGCAAGATACTCATCCGGGGCCTCCCGGGGGACGTGACCAACCAGGTATGGGGGGGCAATGTGGGAGCGTGGCGGGAAACACCACCGTGCGCGTGCGCGCTGGGGGGGGGGCGGGGGACTAGGCAACACCAACGCCGGCGTGCCTGGGGGTGGGGGCCCTGGCGGGAGAGTCCAAGCGAAAGGTCCAGGAGAGTTTGGAAGAAACCAAGAGAGGGTTGGGGGGGTGCGGTGATGGAGAGAGAAACCAACTTTGGACTAAGGCAGGACGTTGCAGGGGGCGACCACAGGCTTGGAAGAGACAAAGTGATTGAAGTGGGAGGACAGCTTTAGCCAAATTGGGGGATTGTGAATGGGCAGGTAGACTGCTCCCAGCCCTGATTGTTTTCCTCATTCCCCTCTACCATGGGATGGCAGGACCCTATAGCCAACAGTTTCAGGGTTGGCTAGAATATCCTTAGCATGGTTTATTAACTTCTCTTAGGGATAGATCGGAAGTTGTAGCAGCTCCTGGGGTCTTTCTTCTCCAAAAGTCCCAAGATTAATTTGGAAAAAGAAGTCTCCTGCCCACAGACCAGAAAGAGGAGGGACCAGTGTTCTGTGGAACACCACCCCCCTCCGGCTGATCTGGCCAGGGGTGCTCTTCTCTTGGGGCCTATGTGCAGGGCTTTCCAGTGCTCTTTGGACCCAGGGAGATTGCATCTGGTATGCCCTGCCCTGTGATGGTGGAATGGGTTCTTTCTTCCTGTTGCTGAGAATTTCTGCTCTCTGGCCCACCAACACATCGGCCACAGGCTCACACAGCCTGTGGCCACATGGCTGGTAGGGCCCCCAGGGTGTTAGGAAGGCATGACTTGGGGACAGACCTGGAGCAAGCACCACTAAGCATGATCTGGTTTGTTTTCAGAGCAGGCCCTCCTCCTAACACCTGCCATCTCTTAGTTGAGAACACATTGTGTCTCCTGCAGGATGCACAGTGTATCTGGCACAAGCAGGCTCCAGAGCCTCACCCCTGCAACCGGTTTGAAAGAAGGAGGCTATGTCAGTAGGAAGGAATTGGGAAGCACATGAAGCCACACAATGTAGGCTTCAAGTACACAGGGTCCCCAGTCAGGTACCCCTGGTTGGCATTCCTGTTGCTACCTTGACCAACCCCATGACCTTCACCTCCCTGAGCCTCAGTTTCCTCATTTGCAAAATGGATTTGTTAATACCTAACTTAGAATGTTGTTGAAAACAGTCTTGCCAGTTGAGGGTCGGACAGGTTGGACAACTTCTCTAAGTGTACACAGCAGTGCTTAGACCTGAACTCAGACCCACCTGGCTCTCTAAGAGCATGTTGTGTTGGTTAAGAACATGGGGTCTGCAGTTAGACTCTGAATCAGAGCTCTGCCAGAGCTCTTCCCTCAGTGCCTTTGGGGAAGTAACTGCTCTGAGCCTCAGTTTCCTCCTTTGTAAAATGGGGAATAAAATTGATCTGCCTTCATAGCTGTTCCATGTGAAGGTGAGACTGGATTGCTTCCTTCATCCCCTGGTGACTCCCTGTCCTTTGGCTTCTGTCTCCACAGGAAGTGCATGACCTGCTCAGCGACTATGAGCTCAAGTACTGTTTTGTCGACAAATACAAAGGGACAGGTTTGTGGGGCTGTGGGGTGGCCTAGCGACAAGGAGTCCCTAAAACTAGGAACTTTCTGGCCCAGTGTCTTATTTCCTGAATTTTGGGCCCAACATCATCCCCTAGGCCAGCACAGGACAGACTGTTGTCCCAATCTTTCCTGGATGTCTATCATGGAGCAGGCTTGATATTCATGCTCCTTCTCTAGGCTGCTCAGCCAGATACCTGAGCACTGGGCTCCCCTGCTTCCTGTGCCATCCCCCCTACCCCCCAGCCAGCCAGTCACCCAGGCCTGTCTGGCCTTCTTCAAGCCCTCCAGAACAAGTGGTGGCCCTCCGCCTCTGCCAAAATGGCAGCCTCCCTCTGGCCTTTCTGCCTGCATGATTTCACACTTCTACTTGCCCCCTTTATTCTACTTTGCCCTCCCAGGAAGCCAGGGTCCATCAAATTTGTTCAGTCTGATTGCAAATCTGATTGAACCTAATCCTAATCTGATTGTTTTTCTCTCTCCTCAAAACCTGTCCGAGGCTCCTCTTGACACTGTCTTGCAAGGGTGTGCCCCAGCTTTGCCATCTCCTTAGTGTCAAGTTTCCAGGCATTCCATCTGCCAGTGTTCTTAGCTGTTCCCTCTTCTGTCCAGGTGGAGGCAGGCAGCTCCTCATAATGCCCTGAGCACTCTCTCCCCATCATAACAGTGATGCTCTGTGCTGTCACTGCTGGCTCACTCACCTGCCTCCTGCACTGAGTGGTCATTTCCATGAGAACAGGCACAGGTCTTAACAGTCTGCACCCCCCCAGCTTGTGTGGGAGACCCTTGGTGGGTGTCTGTGTCCTCTACACATTGTACATGCAATCTGTAACTTGGATGAGAAGCAGGTGAGAACAGATGACCCTGGAGACCTACCTAGTGGACTAGGGTAGTGGTTAAGATCATGGGCCTTGGAGGTAAAAGCACCTGGGTTTCAGTCCTAGTCTGTCCTCACTGTGTGGCCATAGGCAAGTGAGTCTCCTTTTCTGAGCCTCAGTTCTCTCACCAGCAAATTGGGCATGACCTGCTTGGTTTGGCCACAAGGCCAAAACCATTAAAATACCTAAAAAGGGTGTGGGTGTCTGGCACTTAGTAGATGCTTAGTAAATTGGCAGGGGCAGTAAGTCAGGATTATTTACTGAGCACCTCATAAGTGTATGTACCAGGCATTGAGGATCCAGAGGTTAAGTGACTCTTTTGTTAATAATGTCTTTCAATGAATGTTTATTGAGCACCAGTGTGTGCTGGAACTTGAGAATGCAGCTGTGAACCAAATGGAGATGGTTTAGTCTGGGGGGGGGATGTCATTCACACAACTGCAGGCATGAAGGTGACGTGGTCGTGGCACCAGAAGCTGCAGGGTGCTGTGGGAGCCCAGAGCTGGGATCTGAAACAGGAACAATCAGGGTAGGCCTTGTGGGGGGAAGTGATGTGTGCAGTCAAATTGAAGGGCATATCAGGATTAACCAGGTGAAAAGGTGCGGGCGGTGGGGTGGTGGGGGTGGTCAGTGTTTCATGCTCGGGGAAAAGCAGGTGCAAAGGCCTGTGGGGGCATGTGCCAGGCATAGTCCAGGAAGTAGTGGCAAGAGATGGGAGAGGAGGTCAGCAAAGCCATGGGACCAGGCCCACAGGCTCCCTTGGGGCCTGCCCCTGGATAAGGCCTTGGCACATTCTAATTATCATCTTGAAAAGCTACAGCTGTTGAGTAGACAGCAGATCAGGAGTGGCAGGGGAACTGAAGCTGAGGCAGGGATTCAAACGTGAGAGGTATTGGTGGCCTAGAAAGGTGGTAAGGAAAGGGTGGGTACAGAGTGGGGCTGTGGAGCTGTCTGCCTGGGTTCAAGTCCAGGTTCCTCCCCTTGGGCAGGAGGGCGCAGCTTTAGACCCACTTCCCTGCTAGCACAATGGTGGTTATGAGGAGTACGTTATGCCCATTCAACAGATGGGGAAACTGAGACTCCTCACAACCACTTGGGCTGGAGTTGAAACGCAGGCTTCAGTGACCACATGCTTAACCACTACCCTATGTGTCACCCAAGTCACACCCTTATTTCCTATGTATCATTTAGCCAGGCACACAGTAAGTAGATAAGAGGGCAGGTGAGCTCATGAGTAGGTTGAGAGCAGTAGGGATGAGGGCAGGGAGCAGGTCTCCTGGAGGTGGGTGGCACTTGTGTGAGTTGCTCAAGGCTGGCAACTATCCAGTCTGCTGGGGCCTGAAGTCTCCTGGTAGGTCAGTAATGTGACATCACATGTAATTTAGAGAGGGGTAAGGGTGGGTGGTCATGGGGTTGAGAGCAGGCTCTCAGGGACCCCACTGACCCACTCGTCCTCCTGCTGCAGCCTTCGTGACCCTGCTGAACGGGGAGCAGGCTGAGGCCGCCATCAAAACCTTCCACCAGAGCTGCCTGCGGGAGCGAGAGCTATCAGTGCAGCTGCAGCCCACCGATGCCTTGCTCTGCGTGGCCAACCTGCCCCCCAGCCTCACACAGCAGCAGTTCGAGGAGCTGGTACGGCCCTTTGGCAGCCTGGAGCGCTGCTTCCTGGTCTATAGTGAGCATACTGGCCATTCTAAGGGCTATGGCTTTGCTGAGTACATGAAAAAGGACTCAGCTGCCCGTGCCAAGTCGGACCTGCTGGGCAAGCCCCTGGGCACGCGCACCCTGTACGTGCACTGGACAGATGCAGGGCAACTGACACCAGCCCTGCTCCACTCCCGCTGCCTCTGTGTTGACCGCCTGCCCCCCGGCTTCAGTGATGTGGAGGCCCTGCGCCGGGCTCTGTCAGCTGTCCACACACCGACCTTCTGCCAGGTGAGCTATGCCTGGAGTGGGAGCTGGGGAGCGGGTGCCAAGTCTGGAGCACCTGGGAGGGAGGTCTTTGGAGTCACTGTCCCTCCCCCGATCTCCTGTGTCCCTTTTCAGTAGTCTTGATGACACCACATTCAGTGGGGGTCTTGTTAGGCCACATGGTGCAGTGGGTGACAGCTCAGATGAGAGTCGGGTTATTGGGGCTCAAAGCCCTGTGCCCCTCTAGTGACTAATTTGACCTCGCTGGCTCTTTCTCCCGCTGTGAAGTGCAGGTGAGGCTGCCTTGTTAAAGCTGGGCAGGAGGCTTGCTCATCTGTTATTCACTGTCACATCTGCACTCATATGTTTCTGGAATACCTACTGGGTCCCAGGCCCAGCGTGGAGGAGACTGCTCCAGAGGAGCCCAGTTTAAGGCCTGAGGTCAGGAAGTACACTTGACCAAATTCATTCTTAAGAAGGGATTCGAAAATCACACACTGGTTAACTAAACAATCCCTGGTTCACCCTGGTCACAACTGTCAGGCACTTCTGTATGTGTGCCCAGCCCTGCGGCAGGCACTGTGGGGGCGAATAGGCCAGGCCCAACCCTGCGAGAGCCCCAGATGGTCTTGCCTACAGATTGCCAAGATGGGTGTTCCTTCAGCACCTGCTGGATTGTGAACATATTATTGTTATCCCTTTATCCTGTAATAGCCTGGAGAGGCAGATATTATCCTCGTTTTCGGGAGGGGGCCCTGAGGCACAGATGGATCAAGTGACCTGCCCCGGGTCATACAGCTGAGACCTGGTAGGGCCAAGATTGGAATGGTGCAGCCTGGCCCCAGGGCCCCAGGGCCACAAGCAGCCTGAAGGAGGCTGGTACCTGGCTCAGACCCCAGCTCTGTGGTTTTGGGTGGGGCCCACTTCTTCATAAGGATGGATGTTAGGACCTAGGGAATCGGACATCTGTAGGAGCTCCTCCCCTCGTTCCCTCAGCATTCATTCATGCTCCTGCCTCTACTGTGTGTCAGGCCCTGGGCAGGGCATGGGACACTGATGAGTTATCTTGGAAGCCACCTCCTTGTGTGGCCAGTTCGTGAGCCTCAGTTTCCCCCTCTGGGAATGGGGCTAGCAGCACTTTTTGATTGGGTTATTGTGAACAGCTGCCTATTTATTCTTCCACTTACATTAGGTATTCTGGTTGAACAGAGTCTGGGTTCCAAGGTCAGGCAGGTTGAGGTTTGAGCTTCAGTTCCCTTAAGAGCCACATGGCCTTGGTTACCCTTTGACCCCTTTATTCATCAGAGTCTCTATTCATTTGTGATGGTGAGAAGACGTGCATCCGGGCCTTGAGGTGGGGCCCGGCCAGAGGTGGGCTGATGGCTAGTGCCTTCCCTACCTGGGCACTCAAAGCGTAGGGCCTCAGTCAGCAGCCTCCCTGAACTGCTATGCCCGGGGACCCTCCCCTGCCCTTGTTGAATGTCTTATTGAATCCCCACAACCACCCTTTGAGGTGGGTACAGTTGCTGCCCATCTTCCAGATGAGGAAACCAAAGGCCAGGTCTGGCCATTTGCAGGGCCCTGCCCAGAGTCAAGGTCAGACAGCTGACTCCAGGGCCCATGCCTTTAACTGAATGCCTCTGCCTCCCAGGGTGGCATCAGCCACCCTGGGAGTTTGCTGTCCTGAGGGGATGTGGGGCTTTATTTTCAACATAATCACGATGAGACCACCAAGGAGACTCCATAGCAACCCACTGTAGTGCATTTCACCATTTATTCACAGGGAAATCTACATATCATAAATGCCTTAATTCATTATAGAGTTGCCAAAAAAGTACTTGAATACTATAGATATGTATAAAGCAGGTTTGTGAAAAGAGCTTTTTCCAGTTGTTTTTCTGAATGTGTAGTCCAATCGCATGGGGAAATTGAGCGAGTTCTGTGTAAAGACTCCTGCAGGCCCCCAGCTCATTTCCTGCAGGCCTCCATTCCCACCCGTCTGCCCTGTCCTTCCAGTGAGATCTCACGGCACAGTTCCAATGAGCTCCCGCATTCCTCTTTCCTTGACCCAGTTATTGCTCTGCCTGTGTTGGTTTGGCTTTTCCCCTTGTTGTGTCCTGGCCATCTTTCCACGTTCAGACGTGAGAGCTTTCTCATCCCTTTTGCAGCTGTGCCATATTCCATTTATGGAGTCCACTGTTCTGTACTGGTGGGTGTTGCACTTGTCCCAAACTGCACCACACTCCAGCTCTGTGGCCTGAGCAAGGGACTGCCCCTCTCAGAGCCTCGTTTCCTCATCAGCAGCGTGCTGACAGGGCCTGCATCTGGGTGCAGTGAAAGGCCCAGCTAGGTGCTCTCACCCGGATCCTGTTTGCCCTGGGACAGCCCCACCCAGAATTCTAGCACCCTCAGTGCCCTGAAAACCGGGAGGTCTGGCAGCAAAGAACCAGTGTAGAACCTGTTCATGGCTTTCTCTTTATGGCTTGCTGTAGAGCTATTTGTGTATTTGATTTTCAGGGTTCCCCGGACCCCACTGGGGTGACTGATATGTAATATATAGCATGTGTGACATTCTCTCTTTCTCATTTCTTAAAAATTTTCAGTTCTGGAACACATCTGGCCCCAGGGTCTAGAGGAGGGGCTGTGGGCCTGAAGTATCAAATGGCTGCAGTCAAGGGCAGTGGAGAGGCCTCCCTGGTCTGCCCATGACCACACCTCTGTTCCTTGTGTCTCACGGACTGTGTTCCCTTGCACCACCAGTCTCCAACCTGAGCTCAGAGGCTACCTGCTTTGCTCCCCAGCTGTGTGCCTTCCCAGCCCTGACTGCAGTGTCCTTGGCCTCAGACTCCTGATTTGCTCATGTTCCCAAGCCACCTGCCTCTCCCAGCCAGTATCTCTTCCTGTCAGCCCAGCAGCCTCAGTGCACCCTCAGCTGTCCACTCCCATCTCTGTGCTGTCCTGTGCTAAGGAATCACACAAAGTCCCAAAGTGATGGTGGTATGAGGCCCAAGGCAGTTGATCCCTGTGAGGTGGGTCCCAGCTCTGCTCTCCCACCAGCTATGTGACTTTGAGCATACTGACCTCTGAGCTTCAGTTGTCCCCTCTGAAAAGTGGGTAGGATGCAGCTTCTCAGGGCCATTGAAAAGAGTCAATGAGCAAATGTAGGAACATGACTCAGGACAGTGTTGGGCTCCAAAATAATACCCTCTTGGTGTGGGTGGGTTCTCTATCACAATTGGGGTCCATGTCTGGTCACAGTGGTCACTCTGTGAGAGTGGTCACTGTACCCCTGGCACTCATGTCCACCTCCCCACCACCCCTACCAGCTGGCATACGGCCAGGATGGGCAGCTGAAGGGCTTCGCTGTGCTGGAGTATGAGACAGCTGAGATGGCCGAAGAAGCGCAGCAGCAGGCAGACGGTCTGGCGCTGGGGGGCAGCCACCTGCGCGCCTCCTTCTGTGCCCCAGGGCCCCCTGGCCGCAGCATGCTGGCTGCGCTCATCGCCGCGCAGGCCACAGTGAGTACCCAGGGAGTGAGGATAGGGGAGCTGGGGGGCCAGGCCCTCCTCCCTTGAGAAATCAGGGCTCCTGGTCTTCATTACCCAGGTTCTGGGGCAACAGGGAGGGACACAGTCCCACCTCTGACCTAGCTGGGCTGTGAACCACCCTCCTTTTCTCTCCTCAGGCCCTCAATCGGGGCAAAGGCCTCCTGCCTGAACCCAGCATCCTGCAGCTGCTCAACAGCCTGGGGCCCTCCGCCTCCCTCCAGCTGCTGCTCAATCCTCTGCTTCACGGCAACTCAGGAGGCAAGCAGGGTAAGGCGGGTTAGGTGGGCAGTGGGCGGGGTCCCCAGCCTCTCAGAACCAGGCAACTCCCCAGGACTGTGTTCCCATCTGAACTCCCAGTGACAACAGCCCCATGAGCAAGAACTGGGGTGAAAATGGAGGTCACCTGCGAGGGGTCATAGGTGGCAGCACTGTAGTCTGCAGTGAGGCAGGGTGGTAGAAAAGGGGCCATCCTTCCCCAGGGTGAACTCTCCCCTCCCAGGCCGTTCCTTGGGGCTGTTCACTTGCCCTCTCATGGTTTCAGGCCCAGGGCCATCTTTAATTGAGGAGGGGGACTTCCATCCAGGAACCACCACCCATTTCCCTGTCTCCCCCCAGGTCTCCTGGGTGCACCCCCGGCCATGCCACTGCTCAACGGGCCCGCCCTGTCCACAGCGCTGCTGCAGCTGGCCCTGCAGACGCAGGGTCAGAAGGTAACATGGCCATGGGCCCTGGCTTCCCTGCTCACACACACATGCTCTTGGTTTCAAACACTCCTTGCGCCCTCCAGTGGCTTGCCCTCTGGCTTGTGGGCCATCTCACTGTGTTCCTGGTGCTTAATATGAGGCCTGGCCTGTTTCGGGTGTGCAGGACTCAGGAAGTGGCTCAGTCTGGGAAAGAAAGACCAGACCTCACTGGGGAACAGAGTGGCCTCTTACCCCAACTCCCTCATGCAAAGACATACAAAAAGGCACACACACACCTACACACGCCATACCACCACAGTGCACACACGGAGATGTGGAGCCGTGCACACGTGCAGAAACCTGCACACGTGCAGAAACCTACACTTGTGGAGATGCACACACACAGAGACATGCACACACAAAAAACAGTACCCACACTGCCCTGTCTGGGTTGATTCACTGTGGCCAAGTCAGTGACATGAATATGATGGTAACTGACAGAATGTGAGGTGGTGGGCTTGGATCTTTGTCTGCCTGAGAGACCGACTGAGTCCATAGGTAGCTAAGAATGCCTGCCTCCATGCTAATCAGCAAGGGGGCTGGGTGTGGGGTGGTGGGTGTCTGAGGATTGTCACTGCGTATGTCTGAGAGGGACTCACAGTGTGGGGTGATAGCACCTGACTGCTAAATGTGTGGTCCATGTTCCCTTGGTTTCCCCAAGGTCTCCCGTGAGCGTTGGCATGCAGGAGGCCCTTGGCTACCATTGGCTGGCCAGATGGGTGAGAGCCAGGGAGTTGCAGGCACTGGGGGACATGTGACCAAGCATGGGCTGTGTGTGTCTGGGTGTGTCTGGGAGTCTGGGTGTGCTGGGTGTTGTCACTGCCGAGGCCCTGGGCAACACCTGTCTGTTGCTCAGGCCACACTGCCCCCATCTCCAGCTGACTGTGTTCTGTCCCCAGAAGCCCGGGATCCTGGGAGACTCTCCCCTCGGCGTCCTCCAACCTGGGTCCCAGTCAGCCAACCCCCTCCTTGGGGAGCTGTCTGCAGGTAACAGACCCTGCCCCCTCGTCATCTCTGGGCCCATCCAGCTTCCCCTTTACTCATTGGGTGTGGTAAATTTCCAGCTGTATGGCCTTGGACAAGTGACCTAACCTTTTTGGGTCTCAGTGTCTGTCGGTCAGGCACCCTCCTTCTGGGGGCTTCCATGAGCATTCTGGGAGTTGATGCACTCCCAGGACCCTGGGAAGAAAAGGTCCTGTGTGTCTGGGCCACTGACATCCTCCTTCTCTCTGTAGGAGGGGGCCTGCCCCCAGAGCTGCCACCCCGGCGAGGGAAGCCACCACCCCTGCTGCCGCCACTGCTCGGCTCTTCCGGGGGTGATCGGGAAACCATGGGCCTGGGTCCCCCAGCAGCCCAGCTCACTCCATCCCCTGCCCCTGTGGGGCTCCTAGGCACTGGCCTCAGGGGCCTCCAGAAAGAGAGTGGACCTCTGCCAACTCCCCCCGGGGTAAGGTCCTGCCCTGTGCCCAGTACTATTCCAGCTCCCTGCCCTGCAGTGTTTCCCCTGTCAGGGACCCTCGCAAATCTAGCCCTTTTGCCACAGGTTTCACTGCTTGGGGAGCCCCCCAAGGACTTCCGTATCCCCCTGAACCCCTACCTGAACCTACACAGCCTGCTCCCGGCCAGCAACCTGGCGGGTAAGGAGGCCCGGGGCTGGGGAGGCACTGGGAGAAGCCGCCGTCCAGCTGAGGGCCCCCTGCCTAATCCTCCAGCGCCCAGAGGTGGCAGCGGCAGCAGCAAAGCCTTCCAGCTCAAGTCCCGCCTGCTCAGCCACCTCACCAGCACCCACCTGCCCCCTGAACCAGGGCTCCCTGACAACTATGGCTTTGACTACCCCTCGGTGAGTATCAGCCTGCCCTGTGGCCAGCCCTCCTGAGGGCTGCTGCTGTGGCCCTTTGTCCCTTGAGAGCAAGGCATTCGCTAAACCAGTATTTCTCTAGGACTGACTGTGCTAGGCCAAGCATTGGGGAGATGGTGGGGAACATGTCAGACACAGTCTCTGCCCTTCAGTCTCGTGTCTCTGTCTCTGCCCATCAGACCTTGCTTCCTGTCTGTCTTTCTCTCCCAAGAGGCCTTAGGCTGCACTTCTGCTTTTCCTTAGAGACAGGGCTCAGCCTTCTTTTCCCTTCTCTTTCTTCTTCCCTCTGAGATCCCTGTCTCTGTCCCTGGGGAACTGTTCCTTCTGTGATGCCAGCGTCTTCCAGGTCAGACGTTGCAAACTGGCCACTTGCAGGCCACCTGTTATGTTTGGCCTACACCAGATTACAAAAAAATAACAACTGAAATAAATGCTGATACCAACATGTAAATGTAAACACTGCAAGTGTTCACACAACCCTGATGCTCAACTTGGCTTGAAAACTCCAAACACCTGGCTCCATTGGGGCCACGTGACTTCACTGCAGTCATCACTGGGTCTGAGGTGGAACCACCCCCTGGTACAGAGCACATCCTGTCTCGCCCTACGCCATAGGCTGAGTTTGCCCCATGCACTAGAATTGTCTTCTACTGGAAGAGGCAGACTTCCCTAATGACATCTGTGCCGGTTGGTGCAGACCCCAACCCAAAACACTTTCTCCCACTTTCAGGATGTGGGACCTAGGCGGCTCTTCTCCCACCCACGGGAGCCAGCCCTCGGGCCTCACAGACCCAGCCGACACAAAGTAAGAGGTGCCCTGCGAATCCCACCTCCTGGGTGTATCAGTTAGCTTTTGCTGTGTAACAGGTGGTCCTACCACTTTGTGGCTTAGAACAACAAACATCATTATTTCACACCAGTCTGCAGGGCAGTGGGTGGGTGGTTCTCTGCAGTCACCTTGCAGCTCAGCTGGGGTTTAGCACTCCATAGTGATATGACTTTAGCCATATCTGACGGCCAGTAGGATGATGAATGGGCATTGACTGGGGGCCTTGCTAGGATGGTGTTTCTGTTCCACGTGGAGCTCACCGCCAGCAGGACAGCCTATGGTTCCTCAGAGGCAGAAGGGAGGACAGGTCCCTCTGCTTGCATCTTTGTGCTGTCTGTTTGCCAAAGCTAGTGGACAAAGCTCAGAGAAATTTAGGGGTGGTTTACAAAAGGGGCAGGGTAATGCAATAGTCTGCCTTACTGAGCTGGCCCCCTCTCTGCAGATGTCCCCCCCACCCAGTGGCTTCAGCGAACGGAGTGGTGGGGGCGGTGGGGGATCCCTCTCTCACTTTTATTCCGGCTCACCCACTTCCTACTTCACCAGCGGCCTGCAGGCTGGCCTCAAGCAGAGCCACCTTAACAAGGTGAGGAGCCTCCCCCAGCTGAACACAGGTTCTCAGGGACAGCCAAGATGCAGGGGACCCCTGTGACCCTTTCAGTCCCTAGGTCAAGGCTAGGGTGGCGGCAGGGGTCAGCTTTGCTCAGGGCCCAACTAAAACAGACCATCCTTCCCACACCTGTGTGTCTAGCACCTGGTGCTGCCCAGCCTTGGGCCTCTGCTCACTTTCCCAGTAGCCCAGAGGATGGGGTGGTATTAACCCTAGTTGACAGATGAAAAAAAAACTGAAGCTCAAGGAGTGGGATTAATTTGTCCTTGATCTCATGGCTAGTTAAGAGACCAGATTTGAACCTGAAGCCCTGGCCTTTGCTCTGGGGGACGTTTCCTCTCCCTCCCATCTCCCATTTCTGCCAGGCTGTCGGTTCTTCCCCACTGGCCTCCGGAGAAGGACTCCTGGGCCTCAGCCCTGGGCCCAATGGCCATAGCCACCTACTGAAGGTATGAGCAAGGGGTTGGGGACACAGGGCTGGGGAATGGAGACCCTCCCTTCGGGTGGCCCCTGACTTGCCACACCCTCCCCTTTGTCTCCAGACACCACTGGGCGGCCAGAAACGCAGCTTTGCCCACCTGTTGCCCTCGCCAGAACCCAGCCCAGAAGGCAGCTACGTGGGACAGCATTCCCAAGGCCTTGGCGGCCACTACGCAGATTCATACCTGAAGCGCAAGAGGATTTTCTAAGGAGCCAGTGCCAGAGATGCTCCAGGGCCTGCACCAAATTGCTTTTGGATTTTCTGGTGTTTTGTGGGTTTTTTTTTTTTTTTTTTCCTCTCAGTAATAGAAAAATCTCTGAAAGACTTTTCTGACCAACCAGCTGGAGCCCAAGGAATGTGGGAGAGCCTGGGGGCCACTCTGCATCTTTGGCCTGCTCCTGGCCTGGAAACCCTGCAGCCTTAAGAGAGAGAGCAGGCCAGGGCCCCTTTTGGCCCTCCCCTGTGTCTGCCTACGTCTGCCTCTCTGGGAGTCCTCTCCTGCCTTGTCACTCCTGTATCTTGGCCTTTCGAGTGCCTTGGAGGTTTCCCTAGCCTCCCTTGAGGATCAGAGACTCTCCCCTTTTTTTAACTTTGACAATTGACCTTTGTTTCCTTTTCTAATTTTTAATATTTTTTAAACAATCCAGAATAACCCCCAGCTCTTAAACCTACAAAGTTCAACATTCTGGGCCTCCGTTCTACACTCTTTGGGTTGAAATGGCTCAGTCCTTTTCCTCGCTTGTCTGCTGCAGGCATGGCTGTCTCCCGCCCCTGCCTGCCCAGTCTGGCCTGTGCTCCAGCTCTGGGTGCTCTACTCCTTGACACACTCCCCTTGCCTTCCGATGCCTTAAAGCTGGGTCCCAGGCCCCTCTGGCCAGAGCCTCTCAGATGCCAAGCTCTGGAAGCTTGACTCAGGACCAAACATCTCTGGCCTGGGGATTGGGTCCCTCTACCCAGGATGCCCACCCTGGGGACAGTAGAAGGCCAAATCCTTGGTCATGGCACACCACCTCCACCATCCTTCTGCCCAGGCCTAGGTGCAGAGACATGCTTTCTCTGCCAGCTGTAACCAGATCCCCTGTTCTGTGTCTGTGGGAGTCAGGCACTGCATCTCACTGAGCCTCTGCTGGCTCCCCACTTGCTGAAGGTGAGCTCCACCTACATCCCCAGGTGACCTGGCCTCCCCTTGGCCCATTGCTGGAATCCAACAACTCCATGCAGATAAACTCTGCCCCTGCCCACCAGCAGGACCTATTAGCCTGAAGTGACCCTGGGCCCTGCCCCTGACCTACTAGACCACCAGCATTCCCTCTTCTCACTCTGGGGGTCTACATCCACTTCAGGGAGTTCCCCAACCCTCTCACACAGACCTTTGCTGAATTAAAGTTTGTAAGTAAATGGTTTTAAGAAAAGCAGAGCTGGCTGATTCTTGAGACAATGGGCCTGGGTGGGGGTTCTGGAATGGCCCCCGCAAATATTGGTGCGCCACAGACTGCCGCTGCGCCCCCTCTCCTAACCTTCGCAGTTCATTCCCCACAGAGACCTCTGCGTTCCTATTGAGGTAATTACGGGTCCTTTTGTGTTTGTGTGCGCCAAAGCGCATGCCTTGTTCCGGCTCACGTGATGCCTGTCATGGCCGCCTCCGTAACCCGAGGTGGCGCAAATGCCGGGTTTTTGCTGCGGGTGGCCAAGGGTCCCTGGTGGAGCCGATCCGGGGGATTTTGGGGATTCGGGGAGGCTGCGGCGCCAGCGCCAGCCAGAAAATTCCGGGTGACAGGTATCTGGGGCGCCTGAGGGTGTGGGGAGAGCAGCATTAACCCGCCGGATGCCCACAGGGCGCTGTGCGTGGCTCACTCGACTGTGTTTTCCAGGCTCATGCTCAGCCGGGGAGGAAGAAGCCGGCGGCCCCGAGCGGCCCGGGGACGTGTGAGTGGGGGGTGTGGGGGCGGCACGTCCTCCATTCCTCATCACACGAGGTTTTTCTAGTACCTACCTTATTCTCCAGCCGTGGGTCCCCTTCTGCTCCGTCCAGTTTCCCCGTCCGTCAAACCCAAGCCCGACTTCCTAACCCTAGATTCCATCTGAACCCTGGGCCATTATGCAGTTCGGCATCCGCATCCCTGTGTGTCCCCAGGGTGAACGTGGTGTTCGTAGACCGGTCAGGCCAACGGATTCCGGTGAGAGGCAGAGTCGGGGACAATGTTCTCCACCTGGCCCAGCGCCATGGGGTGGATCTGGAAGGTGGGAACCAGGCACAGGGAATTTCAGAGGCCCTTATCATTCGTTAAAAAGAAACACAAACCAGATGTGTCCACTGATTAATCCTCCCATGGCTTCCCACTAGCCCTGGCTAAAATCTAGATTCCTCACCACTGCCTTATCCTCTCCCAGCTCTTAATGTTCATTTCTGCAGCATATGTTTATCGAGCACCTATTAGGTGTTTCTAAAACTCCTGCCCTCTGGGAGCTTGTATTGTCTTTCTCCTTCCTTCCTGGATTCTAGCCACGCTGGCTTTCTTGCTATCCAGGTAACTGCCCACATCATTCCTGCCACAGGACCTTTGCATTTTCTACTCGCAGAGTCTGAAGTGATTTTCCACCAGATTTTCTGGTTTCTTTTCAAACTTCAAGTCTGAATGTAAATTTCACCTTCCTGACAATCTCACCCCCCAGGCTCTCTCATATGACTGTGTTTTATTATCCTCATAGCCCTTCTCACCATTTCGTTTCCTTCTTTGTCATCTCTCCCCAGGGTGAGATGAGAAACCCTGTTTGCCTTGTTCACACATGTCTTTTGCTCGTCATGGCATTTAGATACAACAGATATTAAATGAGTATTTGTTGAAGGAAAGATAATAATAGCAGACATTACTTTAAGCATGTTAACACATATTAACTGATTGACTCTTCATGACAACTTTATGCAGTAGAGGAGATTATCTCATTTCATAGGTGAGGAAATTGGCCCAGGTTACGCAGACCTGGTCCAAGGTGAAGTGGCAAAATTAGATTCAAACCGAGCCAATTTTAGCCACTAAACCTGTGCTGCTCTTCTGTGAATATTGAACATTAGTGTGTACCAGGCAACAATGTACAAAATAGGTAAGGCTCCTGCCATTTCACACCATTTCAACTTCATAGGGAGTAAATATGATTGTCATCAGCAACTGAGAAGGGTGGTCTGAAAAAATGTATGGGGGTATTTGTTGGGTGAATGTAATAGGGGGCTGAGTTAGTCATTGGAGTGGGGGAGCTGTCTGGGGCGGGGACAGGTCCTGGCAGGCCTACCTCAAGTTTTGTTCTGGAATCCAGTGGCTGGCATTCCAGGACACAGACTGGAACATGAGTCTTAGAGGCAAGTGGCCAGTGTTCAGATTTTACCTCTTATCAGTTGTATGACCCTGAGCAAGTTATTTAGCATCTTTGGGCCTCTGTTTTCTCATCTATAAAATGGGATAATTTAGTTCCATCTTGCAGGGTAGCTATGGAAGATTAAACAGATGTCATGAGTAATATTTAGTACCTGACATGTGACTAGGGACATTTATATTAGATAATCTTGATCTCAAGGAATAGGGGTGCTAACAAGGTGGGAAACAGGATTGAGAAAGGGATACCAGAGACTACTTGGAGTTTCGAGCCAAGTTTCTCCTGAGGAGACGGAGGTTCTGCTGGGTCAGGAGGCTGACTTGCATCTCCACCCTCATTGTCTGACATGTCTGGAAGAGAAAGGAGAATTCTGTCCATCACTCAGTTATAACAGATGTCTCTTGAGCATCTACGACATGCCAGGCTCTGCCAAGTACAGAGAGAGGAGGACAAATGGAAAGGGGACAGGTAAACCCAGAGATTAACATGGTAACTTCAGACTGATAAGTGCTGTACAGAAAGAGTTAACAAGGGGGGAGGATAAGAAACAGGAGATGGGGGACTTGGACAGTTGAGTTCCTGAATACAAGATCTGGCCATGGAAAGAGTGGCGAGAAGAGTATTCCAGGCCAAGGGTACAGCAAGTGCAAAGGTCCTGTGGTGTTGGAGTTGAGCAAGGGGGTGGGCCAGTGTGGCTGATATGGAGTGAGTGAGGCGGTGGGAGGATACACAGGACTGAGTGGAGGAGTTTGGGTTTTATTCTGGCTGTGAAAACCCTCTGGAAGGTTTTAGTCCGGGAGGGCCATTATCCCCGAGCACAGTTCTCAGTCACCAATCAGAAGGTTGGGACTGTGTCCAGGGGCCATCAGAAAACTCCAGTTTCTGCATCTTTCAACCTTTATTCCCTGACTCCTTCCCCTAGCACACTAGGCCTGAGTGAGTCAGTCCCTCCTTCAGGAGCCGAAGGGAGGCAGGAACACATTTGCCCAGCACAGTGATAGGGTCACAGCAAGGAAATTCAAAGGCTAGAGGGACCTGCCTGGCCTTTCCTCTCTCAGCTACACTGAAGTCAAGTTCATGCTCATTAATGGTTTTTTGTACTACCCTGGTCCTCAGCTTCCTGGGCAGTCCTTGGGAAATGGGCACCCTGTACATCCCTTTGCAAAACCTATCTGTAGTTCAGGATTGGCCACCTGAGCAGATGACTGGATGTAGTCACACAGGGGGTATGCAGACCAGGGAGGGAATGATTAGGGGCACGTGGTGAAACACACCTTTCACTGGATGACACCAGTCTGATCATGCCACTCACCTACACTCCCTTCACTTGCTGCCCCCTAGGGGCCTGTGAAGCTTCCCTGGCGTGCTCTACCTGCCATGTGTACGTGAGCGAGGACCACCTGGACCTTCTGCCTTCCCCTGATGAGAGGTGAGCAGGGCAGCTCACTCCCAGCTCTGAGCTGCAGGATTGACTATTGAGCCTTTTTGTCCCTGATATCCAGAGGTCCACTGGGCAGCCCCAGCTTTTCTCCCCTTTCCAGCTGCTGGCAGGGTCACTGCCCCCTAACTACTTCCCCGGGACTCTGTCAGCCTGTTCCTCCTTGGCCTGAGAGGTGCCCTCTCTCTGCCCTCCTGGACCCTCACCAGCTGCATCCGCTTGCCCACTGCTAACCACTGCCTCCCTTGCCCAGGGAGGATGACATGCTGGACATGGCCCCCCTCCTCCAGGAGAACTCCCGGCTGGGCTGCCAGATCACGCTGACGCCTGAGCTAGAAGGGGCTGAATTCACCCTGCCCAAGATCACCAGGAACTTCTATGTGGACGGCCATGTCCCCAAGCCGCACTGACACGGGCAGCTAGACCGTCCTAGATACCCATGGACCCCTGGCCAGGACTGAAGAAACAGCCGAAGTTGCCAGCCCAGCCCAGAGCACGGACAGGCCAGAGAGACATGTTGGAAGCACCCAGGAGGCCAAATGCTTCAGAGAGACCGCATGTCCAGGCTCTGGTGGGAACAGGGCCCCTCCTGGGGCCGCCCTCCAAGCCCCTAAGAATCTGAGTGTGGATGGAGTTGGAATCTAATTAGTGACAATAAAGCCATCTTACAGAAGACCAGCATCTTGAGTGTCCTTGGCAGGGAGGGTGTGCAGCCCCCAGGTCCACAACTGCATCTTCTAGCCTCTCAGCTCTCCCCTCCCACGACAGTGTTAGGGCCAGCGGGGAAACTGAGGCACCAGCCTGGAAGACAGAGCCTGGGAGTCTGAGCGCGAGCGCCCACGTACTCAGCGTGGCAAGGCCCCGCCCCTGCAACCGCGGAGGGATTTGAAGGAGCCCAGGCCGCCCTTGGCCACCACGGGTTGTGCAGGCCTTGGAGCATAGTCGCGGAGTCTAGCGGAATCAGAAGGGAAGGAAGGGCCCAGGCTGGGCTGAGGGGTGGGCGCAGGCTTCCGGAATCAACCCGCCCCACCCAGGTGGGGTACATTGCCCCCTCTGCCTGAAGCGCCGGCACCTCCCAGGGTTCGCCTCACCCAGGTGGCGCTCATCCGTGGGCCCGCGGGGGCGGGGCAAGATTAGGGAAGGGGGCTGGGCTGGGGCATGATGGAGGCCAAGCCAGCATCGGATCTCTCTATGATGCTGCAAGAACTACTGGCGCCATCCTGTCTGGACCCCGAGCCACTGCCCGGACCCCCCACCCAGCAGGCGCCAAGCACCCCAAGATGCCTCAGACCCAGTGGCAGGTGCGTTAAGGAGCCGCCCCTTCCCCCAATCTCGCCTAGTGGTCAAGGGGTCATGACCTCTGGTTCCCGGGGTTATTCAGGGGTTGCAATGTTAGTTACTGGTACTTACAAAGAAGAGGTTCTGACCCCCAGGGGTATGTGGGTCATATGTAGTCAGAGGCCATGCAATTGCCCTTGCCCCGTGTCTCTGAGGCCTATGTAGGTGCTGCCTAGGGACAGGGGTGACCACACTGCCCCTTGTCCCCAGGTCCTTCTGGCCTGCACCTCAGGACTCAGTCACCACCCTGCGCTTCCTCCGAGAAACAGCAGAGGGGCTGGCTGAGCCCCCTGCCCAGGATACACAGGCCCTGGGGCCCTGCTGGGAGCTGAAGGCCCTGGGGGTACTGGGACCCCCACCTCTGGCCAGGGATACCAGGGCCATGCTGACCCCTATCAGCCAGCAACGGGGCAGTCTGGGGACTCCCTCGGCCCCTTCAGGCCCACCCCAGAGGAGACCCCGGAAGCAGTCAAACCCGCATCAGGGTGCCAAGAAAGTGGACCCCCGGTTCGAGGGAGTGACCCTGAAGTTTCAAATAAAGCCGGATGCCAGCCTACAGATCATACCCAGCTACAGGTAGGAACTGGCCCCGGCAAGGGCACCCTTTGTGCACTTAATGGTAGGGGCAGAGGCCTGTGGAGAGGCACCTCCAGGCCTGGGCTCATGGTCCCCTACACCAGCCCTGCAAGACAAATGGCCCAGTCTCTGAGCAAGACTGGTGCCACTCACAGCTGTAGTGCCATAGCCTCACATATCCCAGTCTGGGCCTGGTCTCTCCTTTGTGAGCAGGGCCCAGCCACACTGAATGCTGCTGCTGCAACTGTTATTTTTCCCAATAATGAGAATAGCTATCATTTGTCAGGATCAACAGTAAGCAGTGATATGCAGCAATTGATGTGTATGGGTTCACTGAAGCCCTGTAAAGCCCATTTTGCAGATTTGGAAACTGAAGCACTGAAGGAGACATCACTTGTCCAGGGTCACACAGCAAGGGTAGGGAGAAATGGGATTTCAACCTGGCATGCTGGCCCCAGGCTAACTCTCTCCTCAAATTATTATTATTATTATTATTATTATTATTATTATTACTAATGAGAGATAAAGCCAGGTCTTCCGGGCATCAGGTACCTCCTGAAGGATGTCTAATAGCTTATATCTTTTAAAATCCTCACCTGAGGACATGTTTATTGATTTTTTTTTCTTATTGACTTCAGAAAGAGAGGAAGGGCGGGAGGTTGGAGAGAAAGGGAGAGAGGAACATTAAGGTGAGAGAGAAACATCGATTGGTTGCCTCTCCTGTGTGCCCCAACCGCAGTTGAACCCGCAACCTTGTGGTGTACCGGACAATGCTCCACCCAACTGAGCCACCTGACCAGGGTGTGCCTGATATCTTGATAGTAAATCTTTATTTTGGGGGGCTTCATGGGACAGGATACAGACCCCCCAATACTAATACCTGTCTACTCCCCAGTCTGGCCTGCAGCAGCCGCTCTCAGGGCCCCTCTACAGGCCCCGCTGGGGGCCCTGAGGCCGACCTAGGAGGCAGTGAGGCCCTGGGTGAGTCCTGGAGACATGAGAGCTATAAATATAGGGGTGGGGGGGACCTTCCATCCTCCCTGTCCTTTCTCCCCATCCTGCTTCCCCATTTAGACCCATCCTGGATGAATCTCAGCACCCTCCTTCAGTCTGCTGAGTCACCCCCACCCCCGGTTTCCTCCTCTGAGGAGCTTTGCCATCTGTCTCCCTTCCTGGCTTTCCCTTTGTCTTAGATCTGGCAATACCAGGATCTGGCCCCAAGCCAAGTGGGGCCTTCACAGAGATCCTCCCAAATTTCCCCACCCTACATGGGCCTTCTGAGCTGGGGCTCTAGGCCTCTGACTCCTGCCCTTTGGCCTCTACTCCTTCAGGTCCCCGGTGCTGTGCTTCCTGTAGGACCCAGAGAACCCCACTCTGGAGAGATGCTGAAGATGGGACACCCCTGTGCAATGCCTGTGGTATCAGGTCTGCAGAACAGAGGAGGGAGTTGGGGTGGGGGTTCCCAAATTGGTCTGTGTAGCTAGCATGGGGTATTAGGAAGGGAAAATACCCTTCTTTGGGGAAGTGGTTTCCTAGTGTGGTTTCTGTGCCCATGGTGCATCCTGATGTGGATTTCGTACCCCCACCCCAGGTACAAGAAGTACGGCACCCGGTGCGCCAGCTGCTGGCTGGTGCCCAGGAAAAATGTCCAGCCTAAGAGGTTATGTGGCAGATGCGGGATGTCCCTGGGCCCCCACCAAGGGCCAGCCCAGGAAGGGTAAGCCCTTCCTTACCCAGCCAAGCCTGTCCTGCCTCCATTTCTCTAGGGGGAGAATGGGAAGAAGCCTTCCTAGGAGGCATGGGGAAGGAGCTTGGGTCCCACGGGCTCCAGCCTGCCTCCTCTCTGACCTCTCCCCATTCAGGGACACCAGGCAGAAGACTCAGGCCTCAGGCCCCAGAGCCCCTGTCTCAGGGGGGTCACTGGCCCCCTCCTTGGTCCCTGCTCCACTCAGGCTTGGCTGAGCTCCCCTTAGGAAATGTTCTCAGTAGTGACACTCATGCTGTTTGTCAATAGCAGGAACAATAAAAAGCAGAACTACTCAGAGAATGGCCGCTGTGACTCGGGGATCCCAGCTCATGTGCCCTCACCTGCCACTCCCCCAGCCCCAGAATGGGGCCAGCCGTTTTCTCACTGGGGTTCTGAGGGACACACACAGTCCTATAAAGGCACCAGCCCCCCACAGGGGATTAGCCACCACACACAGAGACAGAAGGCACATGTAGATAGACATGTGCATCAACACACAAGACACACATGGACAGACACATACATGCCGACACTCACGTGAGACAAACGCACACATAGAGACAGACCACACACAAGACCAAAAGATACATAGATGTGTGAGACACACATCCACTGATGCATGACAGATGCACATGCCAATAGACACACATGGCAGATACACAGACAAAACAGACACATATGAACACATGACACACAGACGACTCACATTGGCACACAGTGATAGACACAAGTGGGCCCTTTATTTGTCAGCTCCACCCCTCCTGCAGAATGTCACCCTCTTGGGTTCTTACAGGCACCAGTCCCTGCTGTGTCCCTTCTCCCTCTTTCAAGATCTCTTTAACCAAAAGGTGTCCCTGCCTGAAGCCAAAGGCCATGTGAGAAAGGCAGGCCATGCATAGCACTCAGCCCTGCTACTATGACCAGGACACACTGACCATCAGTACATCTGGGAGGGATGGACAGGAGGGAGGGGGGAGGGGTGTGAGTCACAGAGATGGTGACCTCTGCCTTGGGATGAGTGAGACTTGCCTGGCTACATGCCCCGGAAAGGCAAGTCCCCCTTTGTCTCTCCTGGGTGGGCCTGTACGGAAGGCCTGGGTCCGGATTCCTTAGCCCTCATATCTCTGAGTCATTTGGTCCCTTCCTCTGTGCAGAACCCTCCCCCCACCCTATGACTCCGATAGTTGCTACCCTCTTGCCACTTGGGAAGGAGAGGCTCAGCTTTCAAAGAAGCCTCCCCTTTACGACCTGGTCTAAACCAGGCATCCCACTCGCACCCATGGCAGGCTCAGGTACAGCTCCTTGCTGGTCTCCTGCTTAGAACTTACCAGAATTTTCAGATCTCTACTTCTCCAGGGTCATTGCTTTCACATTCCTCCCCTCCACTGGACCATAACTAGGAAGGTCCTAGGTTACCGTCACATCTGTGTCCCTCACCATGACAGGCCACCCTAGTGTCCAGCATGGAGAACCTCTTCAGGAGCACACACTGAATACATGAAGGTCTGAGACTGTGTCTGCAAAACCCCTGGCTATCTGTAGCCATTCATTCCATGTTTATTGAGGAACTCCTGTGTTCCAGGTCCCAATGGGGACACTGCACGGTGAACAGAACAGAGATCCCTGCTCTAGTGCAGTCAGTGTTCTAGAGTGACAGTAAAGAAACATTCAGTTACATGTCTAGTAGAATGTCAAGTAGCGAGTGGCGCTACAGAGGGAAGAAAGTACAGGAGGAGATAAGTTGTTGGAGGCCGGCCTTCACTATGGTCCTCAGGAAGACCTTTCTGAGGAGGTGGCGTTTGCACAGAGACCTGAGGACAAGGACTATTTGGGGTGAGGACACTCCAGGCAGATAGAATGGCAAAAGCAAAGTCCCTGTGGCAGGCAGGACTTTAGGGGGTTTGAGGAACCTAGAGGAGGTGGGTGGGAGTGGAGAGAGGTGACTGAGAGGGGTTGGTCAGCAGGGGCTGCACCACATTTGTGCCTTGTTACCTTCTCTGCTTGGCACCCAGCACTGGCTTGGCCTCTCGTGCCCCTATTTCCTGCTCTCACCTTTGTTCACGAAATGTTTGCTGGACAGCTCCAGATCCTTCCTGGATCTGCAGCTCTGTTCCTGCTTTTGAGGGAGGAGGAGACTGAGGGGGCGGGGTGGGGGGAACACAGCTGTTCTCTCCTTATGCTGTGGGGAGTGAGCAGGGTAGTGGCATGCCATGGGGGCTGCAGCTGATACCCCGTGTGTCTGCTCTGGGTCACGATGGGCCAAATCCAAAGGTAGGTTGGGGGTAAACTGAGGCACTGAATAAAGGAAGCATTGAGAGTGGGGCAGGGACATCCTGGGGACTGACACCCATAGCTGCAGCCACTGCCTTCCTCTACCATCTGGTCCAGACCTCAGGGCAGGATGCCCAGATCCCTGGGAGGGGGGCTCCATGAATCCTGGCAGCCTCAGTTCTGCTGGGAACCAGGCCTGGGGAAGCACCTAGCTTCCACCCCCAAGAGTTAGCTAGATGAGAGGGCAGTGCTGGGCCTAAGAGATAAGGAGCAAGGAGAGGGAGGAAGGAACTTGGTCCCCACCCTGGCCCAAGGGTCCAGCGAGTGCAAGAAATGGGGAAGGGAGAGAAGCTCCAGGTCATACCATGCAAATATGTCTTAGACTGTTCCCCACACACAGTAGGCCCTCAAAAACAAGCAGTTTTTTGAATGAATAATCCATGGGGTTAGGATTTGAACACTGGGCTGCTTCAACATTGCAGAGACAGACACAGACCCAGAGTCCTTTATAAAAATTTTATTGGGGGGGGGTTAGAAAATGGGGGTAATGCCCTGGAGTTGAATACGTAAATAAAGGAATGAATAAATAGAACAAAAATAAGCCCCTCGTATGTGTCTGGGGGGTGTCCCCGGGCCTGCGGGGAGAGGGGAGTGGGCTCACGCTGATGTCAGCTGGATGGCGAAGACCTCACCCCCCATCGGCGCCTCTGCAGTGCCCTCAGGTTCTGTTCCACCTTGGGCGCTGGTGCCCCCGCCTGTGCCACCGCCCGCACCATTGAGACAGACAGCCTCACCCGAGCTCTCAGCTTCCTGCACGTTATACTCGCCCTTCTTGCAGGCAGTGGACTGCACATAGAAGGCCAGGCCGGCCCCTGCAGCCAGCAGCGCTGCGCCCCCCACCGCACCTCCAATGGCGACCCACAGCCATGGACCTGCAGGGTAGAACCCCTCAAAGAGGGTGGACAAGCTTGGGGTCCCCCCACCCTGGTGAGCTGCCAAGCCCCAGCCATCCCCAGTGCTGACTTGACTCATGACCCATGTTACATGCCACCCCAGGGTGGCACATAGGGATATAAGCCCCTGGCTGAACAGAGATACCCACAAGTCAACTCTCCTCACCCCCCAAACGATGAGGGTATGTGGGGTGATCTTGTCATTCTTCTACCTCAGTATAAGCCAAGCCTCAGAGTGACAGGAAGTGGGAGAAGGGATCTGGTTAAGGGCCCCCCACTCCCATCCTCTGCCCTTGGTCCCTCTCCACAGTGACACAGTGGAGGGTGAGTTGGACCAAATCTCCAAGAGGCAGAAACCCTCCCTGCAAGTTAATAAATCACCCCCCACAGCAGTCACAGCCCTGGAGTGTTCTTCCCTTGAAGTTCATTCAGCTCCCTCTCCCTCCACCCCCGACTCTGAGCCAACCATCACAGTCCCACACGTCAGGATGCCCCTGACTTCTACCCTGGCATCCTTCATTCTCTTCTCTGGGGACTGAGAGCGGGGCAAGGGCAGGGTCAGGTGTTCCAGGGAGCAGACCACACCCCAGGTGCCACTTACCAGCCACACGCACGGTGATGCGCCGCACGTGGCGACCATGCGCGTTGGTGGCTGCGCACTCGTACTCTCCTCCGTGGCTGCCTAGAGCCCCTGCCACGCTCAGCGTGCTGTTGTTGCTTGACAGGCCTATGTTGAGCGCCCCTGGGGGTGCACGCCAGCTGATCTGGGCAGGGGGCCAGGCCTCAGCGCGGCAGGTCAAGGTAAAGTTCCCGCCTGGCCACACACCTCCTGGAGGCGAGGCAGCCAGCTCGGCCACCACTGGCTGGTCTGCAGGGACAGGAGATTATCAGCGCTGGCCCTGAGGCTCACCACAATCTGAGACCACCCCTGTTTGGATGGCGCAGGTGAGGATCCTGCCTCCCATCAGAGCCCCCTTCCCCTACAATCTGGCTGTAGTAGGTTCTAAAATCCCGTGCCCTTCCTCACTGAATGGGAGGAGATGGGGACCTGCGCCAGTGCCCTTCTGACCCAGGACTCGAAGGGGGCTGGGCTCCTGTTCCCCAGAGTTTTCATTGCCTTCGGGTTTAGGCCAGATCCCTTGTGCCTGAGAATGGGACTAGGGGAGGTGCCCTTGAACGCCCCTGTGCAGTCCCACCTCTGAGAGTCCCTGCTCTGGGGACAAAGGACCCTCTGTCTGGTGCTGCCCCCACTCACATTCCACGCCCACGGTAATGGTCCGAGCCTCCATGCCATGCGGGTTGGTGGCCAAGCAGAGGTAGGTGCCCGCATCCTGTCGGGACACGTGCAGCCGCTGAGGCCAGGGGGCACCCTCCCGGGAGCAGTTTACTTGTGGGGAAGGGTGACCCAGGGCAGCACAGGCCAGCACAGCAGCCTCAGCCCCTTCCAGCCATGTCTGGTGACTCGGACAGGTGGACTCATTCATTTTTGGAGGTGCTGCAAAGTAGCCAAAGGGGTGGGGGTCAGGTGGGAGCCAGATGGGGGCAACCCCTACTCCCGCCCGCCTGGGCCACCCAGCTCACACTCCACGTTCACAGCCACCATCTTGACCATGGAGCCATGCCGGTTGGTGGCGTTGCAGGTGTAGATACCAGCGGCAATTTCACTAGGGATGCTGGGGGCTCTGACACTAGGTTCTGGGGGTGCCAGAGGCAGCAGCACCCCTTCACTGGTGCCCCTGGAGCCAGTGCACTCCACTCTTGGCTGTGGCTTCCCATCAACCTCACAAGAAAAGAGCCGTCCAGATCCTTCCACCCATGTCCAATTGCTGGGGCAGCTCAGCTCCTCAAAACTGGGACCATCTGGGGAGCAGAGGGTCCCGCAGGCACTGAAAGTCAGGCCAGGGTTACCCAGACATACCCTAACTTACCCCTTGCTGCCTTCACTCACATTCCACTGTGATAGCCACATTTTTGGCCGCGGAGCCTAGAGCATTGGTGGCTTCACAGCGGTAGGTGCCTGCGTGCTCCCGGGCCACACGCAGAAGGCCCTCGATGGCTTTGGTCTCTCCAGAGCGCACACAGCTCACATTGGGTGGTGGCACCCCATGTGCCACACAGGTCAGCGAGGCCTCTGTTCCTTCCAGCCATGTGATACGTTCTGGGCAGCCCACGCTGTCCAGGGCTGGTGCATCTGGAAAGGGGAGTGTTGTTGGGTTTGAGGATCATCCTAATGTCTCTAGACACTCTTTTCAGTTCCAAGGTGGCCATGTAGTGTTGGGCAGGCTATATCCTGCACAGGGAATCTGAACCAAATGGGTTTCATGCCATCAAGCCATGTGCTGTTTTGGGTCCCCAGGAGCCACGAAGGGCACCTTAGGCACCTTATTCTGATTCCTGCAAAGCACCCACAGGACCCTCTCCCAGTGTTTGGCCTAAAAAATTGTTAGATGGCTTGGAGCACACACCTTTCCAAGACTGCACACTCGCACACCCCTATGGACAGGCCTCCCCTTTCCCCTCCAAAGTCTTCCCCTAATCTGGAACATCAACCTATTTCCTTTCCCAAAATCCTACCCGAAGGCATCCCTCAGATCCTACTCCTGCTCTTCCCTGTAAGCTAGCCACCTCTGGACACTGAGAATCTGACAGAGATGCACCCTGTGCACCCCACTCACACTCCACTGTCACTGTCACGTCCTTGACCACCTTGCCCTGGACATTGGCCGCGGTGCAGCGGTAAGTGCCAGCGAGCGCTCGAGTGACAGGACCCAGCAGGCCTAGCGCCAGCACTGCCTCGCCAGAGGGCCGAGCGCAGTGCACAGAGGGCGCTGGGTTTCCGCGGGCCTCGCAACGCAGCTCCTGCTCTGGGCCCTCCGGCCACGTCCAGCTCCTGGGACAGTCCGAATCGTCGAGCAGGGGGGCGTCTGCAGACAGGGGTGTGGGATAGAGAGTCTACATGTGGACCGTGATAAGGTTCCACTTCCACGACACGGCCAGAAACTGGTCAGATCTTTGGAGATTTTGAGGAAGAAGGCGAGAACTCAACTCACATAGGACTCGCAGTTCGGTGCTCTCGCTCTTGCTCAGGATCTCCCCGTCCACCTCGAGGGTCGCGTTGCAGAAGAAGCCGCGTCTGTCGTCGTTCATGGTGGCGTTTAGCTCGAGCTGAGCGGGCTGTCCCGGGACTGCAGCTGGCACTCCGTCCAGAGTAACCAAAGCTCTGGCCCCAGCTGCGCAGGTTACTGTCACCATCTTCCCCTCCGGGACGCTGGACTCGCTCAGGGTCAGGAGAGGCGCCGAGAAGCCTGGGGGCGGAGCATTTGCCTGGGGTCGATTCACCACACCCCTTATCTGCTGGAAATCTTTGTGGATACTGTGCCCCGCTTCTCGAACTGCTCAGGCTCCGCCCCTTCTCACCCCACCCCTTTGAGGTGGTCAAGCTATATTCCCCTTAGGGCGGCTCAGATTCCACCTCTCTCGCTATTCAGTTTGTCCTCCATCGGCACCGCCCCTTCGGTACTATCAGGCCCCGCCCACTCTTTGTCCCGCCTTCCCGTTCCTCTGGCTCCACCCCCAAGCCAAAGAGGTCGGGCTTCACTCCCCTTACTGTAGACAGTCACGTTCTCCCGGGTCTCACGGGTCTCGACCCCCAGGGTCATGTTGCAGACCAGCTGCCTGGTGCCTTCCTGCTCTGCGCTAGCTGTGGCTGTGGCAGTGGCCCTGAGAGCGTCCCCCTCCAGGGTGATATCAGGACTCAGTCTCTGGTCCCCCAGCGCCAGGTAGACCTGGGCTTCGGAGACTGGAAACAGCCCATCCAGGGCGCAGCTCACAGGTCTTTCCGAGCCCACTTCCAAGAGCCGGGGGACAGCGAGGCGCGGGGATTCAGGAGGCAGTGCTGAGAGTCGAAGAAGAGAGCTTGAACTTAACTACTGAATACTCAATATGTATGTACTAAGTGCTTCACAAGCACTATCTTATCCTGCTATCCTCGAGACACACAGAGGAAAATAGCTTTCAGCTGGTGAGTGTTGGCGTGAGGATTAGAATTCAGATTTTTCTACCTCCAAACTTCTTAAGCATCGGGCCGACCCCTCTGCATCCCCTTCTCCCCACACTCACTCACCGAAGGTCCGGAGCATTCTGGGAGCCGAACTGTTTTCAAACAGCCCCAGGCCGTGGGGTCGCAGGTCCAGCTCCACATGGCACGAGAAATTGGCTCCATGGTCCTCCCGCCGCGCCAGTACTGTGGCCGTTAGCACCGCGCCCCGCGCTCGGGGTGGCTCCCCAGAGAAGCTGCGACGGATCAACTCCTGGGTGCCCCGCAGCAGAGTCATTGTGAGGCTCCCACGAGGCCCAGCGCCAGGGACCCTACAGCTTAGAGTGAAGTTCTCGCCCACAGGCTGCCAGGCAGGCAGCGGCACCAGCTCTACACGATCAGGTCGCTCTGCAAGGGAGGAACCAAGGCTCTTGGAAACGCGGGTCTCAGCCGTAGGTGTAGTGGTACCCAGGGGCCTAGAGGGGAGGGCTTGGGATCTAGAGGATGGAGCGTGAAGGGGAGGGCCTCGTGACCCAGGGGGCGGGGCCTGGAAGGCAGAGCAGTGGAATAAGATCCTGGCTGCTGAGAACTCACGAAAAGTACGAATGAGCCCACGCGCCTGCAGTGTGCGCCTTGCGCAGCGGAAGAAGCAGACAGGCTGGGTCTCCGGCTCTCGGATGTCCACCAGCTGCCGCGCCAGCCAGCGTAAACCCCTCTGGGTCCCATTCCGGCGCAGCGAGGTCTCCAGGCCGCCGCGCTCAGGTCGTGGGCAGTTGGTACTGCAGTTCAGCCACAGCGATCCCCCGCGCTCCACGAGGGCCACGCGGGGCTGCAGGTCCGCCCAGAAAGGCTCCTGAGCGACCACTGCCCAGAGAAATGCAGGCTCAGCATAGGGAGCAACCTCCCTGGCGTCTTAGTGCCCCTATGCCGAGTCAGAAATTCCCGGGGAAGGAGAAGAGGATGGAGTGAGGAAAGAACTCAGGAGTCCAGCGTCCTGCTCAGGACTCAGGTTTGGAGGTGCGCTCCCAAGGTACAAACCTCGAGGGTGTCTCTGGGACATGGCAGCGGAGAGCTTTGGTCGCCAAGGTGCCAATGGGGCGATGGGAAAGCATGGGGGGGTGAAGGATGGTGAGAGGAAAGATGGGGTCTTCCACACACAGCAAGCAACGGCTGGCAGGAGGGTAACCCAGGTGGGGGAATGGGAACAAACTGGTTCTCTGGGTCATCTGGAGAAGGGAGACTAAGGTTGAGATGAGGACAAAGGAGAGATGAGAGGGAATCAAGAATAAAGGAGGATTCCAAACCCAGGTGAAGAGGTGATTCCAAACCCGAAAAGAGGGCGCGGGACTAGGCTAATGGAAGGTACAGCAGGAACATCGAAGAACTCGGTTGCCAGGGCTCCGGGTGGGGAGAGAACAGCGCCGCTGAGTCACCGCAATTAGGGAGGATGGGTCTTCGCGGACCGCAATTGGGCAAGACGTCCATTCGTGTACCACGGAGCATAGCAAAGTGTGAGGAGGTACCCCGGGAAGGGACAATGGCGACATGGGGTCTCAGGGATCAAGGTTGGATGCGGAAGAGAACCCAGGATCTCGGAGGGGGTATGGTAGAGATCTGGGCGAGGAGCAAGGAGTTGGGAAGCTGGGTCTCCAGTATGTTGGAGGAAGAGTAGAAAGCCCGGGTCTCAAGGTGGAGGCAGAAGCGTGGGAGCAAGGCGAGGGTGGAGTAGGGAGGGGCATGTGGCCGAGGTCAGGAACTCCGCCCCTGCCCTGTCTACCTGGAGTTGGGACAGGCTCTTACCTGAGAGGTCGATGAGCCCCAGGCCCAAGGCAGCCAAGAGGACGAGCAGCGCCCAGCACAACCCTGGCGGGGGCCCTGGCATCGCCGCCGCCGGGAAAGTACAGGAGGAGAGGGGAGCTCGAGCGCTGAGCAGAGCTCGAGGACGGCGCGGCGGGTGGGGTGTGGAGGAGGCAGAATTGTGCTCTGGGATTGGTTTAACGTTGGTAACTTGGTTTCCAAGGAGGGGGAGGTGGCAGAGGCGACGGGGAGGCGGGAGGGCGAGCGTGTGCCAGGCTCCCGCCTTGGTGAAGGCGTGCTAGCTGGAGCTAGCGACCCCCGCCGGGGTCTTTGTGGAAGCCGGCCCCGTCGCCCGGAGCCTTCTGGGGGCGGCCGCAAGCTCCCGCGTCATCCTCGGCAGCCGTGATGCGGAGGTTGGGGGTGGGTGGCTGCTGGGTTGTCCTTCTCAAACTCCCACTCTACCCCCAGCTTAGATGCTGTGATAAATAGCTGGACTCAGAGCTCCGCCCCCGTATTTTGCTCTTCCCACCAATGCCCCTTGGAATTGGTTTGTGGGCTAGGAGAGATTTGGGAAGAGAAGGATAGGTTAGGCACAGTTCTAGGGGCGGGTGTGGGATGCCTCCCTCCTAGACCCTTTCCTTTTAGACCTGGGGGAGCTGGGGATTACAGCACTGCCCCTAGTTCCCCTCTGGCTCCGCCCCCGCACGCGACAGAGGGGCCAAAGTCAGAGAGTCTGGAACACTTGTGTTTGCGCGCAGCGTTTGGGCGTCTAAATTAGGGTTGGCTCAGCTCGGGGTCTGTATTTACCCAGCTTGCAGCCCGCACGTGTCTATTCAGCGTGTGCGAACGTGAGCTGCGGAAGAACGCCACTGAATTCTCTTTCCGCACTGTGGGCAGGGCCCTGGACCACGCGGGCCCGGCCAGGCATCCAGTGCGGACTTAGATTGTGTCCACACGAGACCAAAAGACCAACTGTGACACTTTTCACCCCGCATCCGGGCTCCCAAGTGCCCACCAGACCTGGTGACTATCTGAACGTTGTCAGAAAGCGAGTCAGTGCCATCCCACATGGGCCATCTGATTGCTGCTCTCCCGCAGTCAACACATGGGCACCTTTTCTGCATGTCTGTCAGTTTGTCCACGTGACCCTGCCCTTTTGAACTCCTGTCCCCAGCACTAACAAGTGAACTATGGGAATCAGTTCTACATCCACCCTTGTCCAGTTCTACATCCACGCTTGTCCTCCAGGAGAGTGCAGGATGAAAAGTGAAAAGAGGGGAGGGAACGGAAACGTAACATCCAATCAGAACTGCTTCAAGGTAGCAGTGCAGGCTGTCAGCAAAAACGGTATGGTAAAGGCGCCGGCCCAAAGCCCAAGGGCCCCCACGGCTCAGGCTTTGCCCATGTGCACCACACTGATAATGCTCACAGGAGAGGTGTTTACTACATGGGCTGGGATTGGGGAGGCCAGGTGGTCCAACATGAGAAAACCTCAGGTACCTTCGGGGAGACAAGGAACTTGGAGAAAGTGATTGTAACAAGGCCTAAAAAGACCACTTCTAGGAGGCAGTGCACTAATGGGGGACCTTCAGGCAGCAGGACAGGCTGGCTGAAGAAGGCTTTATTGATCTAGGCAGAGGTCTCCAAATTGTTTCAGATTCCTTTTTGCTCTCCCACTCATCTGTCACGCACTACCTCTTCTAAGCCTGGGACTGCATGAGTAGGTACTTTCGCAGACAGGCTGTCCCCACGGCGAGAAGAATCCCCACAAGGGCTGCGATGGAGGTGGAAGCCAAGGCTTTGGATGTAGTGCTCCAAGCTGGGGGCAGGAGGTGAGAATTATTAGAATGGAGCACTTACAGGCGTGACGACCCACGTGAAGCTCAAGCTTTCTCAACGCACCCTCCTGGGGTCAAAACCCTTCCCCACCCCTCCTCAAGTCCCCAGGATTACAAGGTGCCTCACTAAAGAATGACAGCTGCATGGGTGCTGAGCTGCTGCGGACCACCAGACCGTCAAGATTGAGATGTGCGTGGCAGGTCACGAGCTGTCCGAGGTCATCGGGCCTAGCTGGGAACGCGTATGTCAGCGTCACGTTGGCCAGATCCAGGCCTGTGAAGCGCTCCAGGCTCTCTGAGTAGATGACCCTGCCGCCGCGCCGCAGAGTCACCACCAGGAAGCCCACGGGGAACACGTGTGTCACGTGGCAGCGCAAAGTGTGCTCACTGCCCTCTAAGACTGGAGGCTCCAGGATCACGCTCTGCGGCCCTTCTAAAGCAAGAGGGGATTGTTGAGGAAGGTCTGCGGGCGCCCCCTAGCGCAACTGTCAACTGCCCCATCTCTGTCCCCCTCCCTTGTCCCCAGCAAGTCGTGAACCCATATCCCTCACTGTAGGCGTTGATCCTGGCTGTGGCCCCTCGCGTTACTCCGGCGCAGGTGACCAAGCAGTGCACGTCGGAGCTCCAGGTCCTTACATCCAGCAGCTGGAATGAGACCCAGTTGGGTCCGCTGAGCGTCTGGCCAGGCCTCAGTCCACTATGGAGGACAGGACTCTCCAACAGAGGGCAGTTGCTGCTGCAGTTGAGCCACACTGAACTCCCCGGCACCACGGTCATTAACTTGGGGCTTATGCTCACCCAGAACGGCGCTGTGGTCTCTGAGGGAGCAGGAAAGCTGCTTCCTCTGGGGCGTTGAGCCCGCGTACCTCGGTGCCTCTGCGCGCTCCCACCTTCCGAATAGGTTGCTGCCAGCAAAACCAGCAGCGAGAGGGGGAGCAGAAACCCCATGGCAAGGAGCCCGAAGTGAGGGACCCCACGCCAGGGAGCCGAGGCTGGCTCTGTAGATAAGGGAACCCAAAACTCCACCTCCTCAGCCCCACCCAGAGAGACAGAGGCTCCTAGAGGGACAGGAGCCCCCCCATAAATACCCCTCCTTCCACTCAAGAATGGGATTCCAAACTAACGGTTCTGGAGTTTTATCCAGAGAGGAGTCTTTAATTTTTCTTGGAGTCTCAAAAGGTCCTAATAAGCCCAAATTTGGATCAGGGCCTCAGGGTTGGGTCTTGAACAGCAGGCTTTTCTTGGGGGAGGAAGTGGGACAGGGTTGTGGAACAGAAGCTAGGAAGGGCTCCAACTGACAGTGGCACCTCCCCTCAACTCACACAAGGCTGGGCCGCATGAAAAAGCGTTATCAGCGCATGGGAGAGGCTTCCCGAGATGGGAGTCAGTCCTCCCCACTGCCTGCAGGACCCTCAGGGATTTGGAGCTGCCAGACACTGTTCTTAACAATGTCCCATTGAGATAGAAACAAGAAGGACAAAGCAGGAGGCACAGGGGTTGGGCACACTTTCATGAGAACCTATGGTTTATTTTTTATTTTACTGATTTTAGAGAGAAAAAGGAATGGGTATATATAGAGAGATTAATTTGTCATTCCACTTATTTATGCATTCACTGATTGATTCTCGAATGTGTCCTGACCAGGGACCAAACCTACAACCTTAGTGTGTCAGGACGATGCTCTAATAAACCGAGAGCTATCCCGGCCAGGGCGGGACCCCATGGTTTAGCTGTCAGGGAGTGAGCACTTATATTGAGGCATGCCACTGAGTGTGAGCACTCGCAGAGATGCATATGGGTGGAGAGGTTAGCACCAGTGCTGGGGATTAAGAGCCCCGTGGGTTGTCCCTGGGCTTGTCACCAGCTAAACCTTGTCGATTTGCTAGTCCCCTTCTGAGGGAAAGCGGTTTGGCCAATGGAATGGGAGATTCCACCCAACTTGATCTTTTCACAGGGTGCTCTTGTGCAGTGCATAGGCAATCCAACTGCACCTGACGACCCTGAATGAGATCAGACCAAAAGCTTCCCGAGGGCAGGAACTTCTGTTTCTCTTGTTTAACATTCCACCCCACATAAAAGGCACTTATAAATATCTGGAAAAAAGAACAAACGAATAAATATACCATCCAAAGCTGGAGCCAGTCAGTAAGTAGGCAACACTGCCAGTCAGTAAGTAGGGGCCTCTGTCAGAGGAAGTGTGAGAATTTGTGTTTCAATGCTGCCCATGCCTGGGCAGGGCCACTTCTCTCTCAGAGCTGTAGGGGCTTAGTTCATGCAGCAGAGAGTGAATTTCAGTGCTTTCCAGATGGGTGTCCCCATGTTGGAGGTATATGTCTCTACCACACCTCTCAGGCCTGGTCAGCCTTTGACACCCCTGACAGGCATGCCCCTAGTCTTGCCCTGGAGTCGTGGCTCAGTCCTGTGGCTACAAGTCCAATGTGAGTCCTGAGTGTGCAGGTGCCATGACCCTCAATGCTGTCTGTCCTCTGGCTAAGGCCTCTGTCCTGTGCTCCGGCATCCCAGGAAGGTGGGTGCAGCTGAATGGCAAATGTCCACCACTGTTCAGTGTAGTGCCGCTGCCACCGGTGGAGGCCCTGTCCAGGGACAGGCTCAGGGTGGTGTGTTCAGCTTTATGTTACATGCTTCCTGGGCCTTCTGTAGCTTGTATTCCCGGATTTTCCGCTGGCGGTTATAGAGGTAAGCGGCTATGCCCACAGTGCTCAAGAGGACCGCGGTTGCCACCAAAATGATGATGACTGCCTTATTCTGGTCATGGTCTGTAGGGAGAACAATAGGAGGAGGTGAGGACTGAGCCAGGTTCACTGCCCCTGCCCTGCCCAGCCCAGCCCCGAACACTGGAACACTTACAGTTCACGTTCACAACCACTTTACAGGTGACCACACCATGATAGCCACTGGCCTGACACTTGTAGGTGCCTGAAATATTCCGCATGACAGTCCTCGGGACCCCAATGGACAACAAAGCCTCATCCCCTATCCGGTGACAGTTCACCTGGGGGATGGGGTTCCCCCTGGCCTGGCACTTCAGGGTCTGCTGGGAGCCTTCCTGCAAAGTCCAGTTTCTTGGGCAATCACTTTCGTCTAGTCGGGGGCCATCTGGAGCAAGATGAGGGACGGGGGTCAGAGACCAGAATATCCCTCACCACACAGGACTGAAGGACTTAGGGAACCCAGGGTGTGGGTGCGGTAGGCCCTGGAGGAGCTTATGAAGTCTTAGGGGCTGGGGCTTGGAGGTTAGGGGTCACTTCCCCGCAGCCCCACTCACAGTGGACAAGGAGCTTCTGGGTCTTGTTCTTGTACAGCTTCATCCCGTCCACCTCCAGGACAGCAGAGCATGAGAAATTACTCCCGTTGTGCTCCTCACTGGCATTCAGTGTGAACCGGGCACTCGAGCCTAGAGTCCTAGCTTGGGATCCATTCAGCGTCACCATGGCTCCAGGACGGGCTTGGCATTCCACTGTCACCATAGTCCCCTCTGGGACCTCCGACTCGCTCAGGGTCAGGTTGGGAGCCGGGAAGCCTGGAGGAAGGGCACACAGTGAGCCCAGCCCCTAGTCCTGGCTCCACCCCTCAGAAGCCCCTCCCTGGTCTCCACTTACTGTAGACGGTCACATTCTTCACAGTTCTCCGACTCTGGTTTCCCAGCGTCACTGTACACCTCAGCTGCTGGATGCCTTCCTCCCCTGCATTCACCCTGACCAAGGCAGCGGCACAGAGGGAGTCATTGCTGTACTTGACTGTGGGTTCCAGCCTCTGGTCCTTCAGTGTCAAGTAGACCTGGGCCTCTGAGGCTGGGAACAGCCCATCCAGGGTGCAGTTCACAGGCGACTGTGTGCCCACTTCCATGATTCGGGGGGTAGCAAGGTGTAGGCCGATCTCTGGTAGGACTGACCAGAGAGGATGGGTGTGAACAGAGGGGGACTGAAGCCCTTTCCTGCAGCATTTTCATCCCAACACCTGGAACTCCTCTTCCTAGGAGACTCTGTGACCTTGGTCATCTCTGACCCAGGATACTTGACACCCCTTACCCTGGGTCACAACCTTCTCAGAAGACCATGTGACCCAGGCACCCCATTCCCAACACCCCACCCCAGTGGCCAAGAACATGGTCTTCCCAGAAGCATTTGCAATTTAGGTCACTCCCTTCTCAGTACCCCTAGAGCCAGGAGCTCCCCCTTCCCAGACCCCACATCCCAAGCAGGAACACCACCTGAACCTGTCCTCTTGCAGACTTCCCAATGCCTCACCAAAGGTTTGGAGCTGCCTGGTAGCTGAGCTGTTCTGGAGCAGTCCCAGGTTTTGGGTCCGAAGGTCCAGTTCTGTGCGGCAAGAGAAATTGGCGCCATGGTCCTCTCTGCGTGCCAGAACTGTGGTGGTGACCTCAGAGGGATGCCCCTCCACAGGCCGCCGGTCCAGTACCTCCTTCCCTCGGAGCAGCACCACGGAGAGGTTGTTCCGGGGTGCACCTCCCTTCACCTTGCAGTGTAGGGTGAAGTTTTCACCCACCGGCTGCCACTGGGGCAGGGGTGCTAGCTCCACACACTCTGGGAACCCTGGGGAAGAGGAAAGGAAGGAGTGTCCTGTGAGCTGGACAAGACACCCGCCAGCAGGGAGCTCTGGGGTGCCACACCTGAGCCAGGGGAGCCTTACCCGCCCCCCCCACCCTCCGCGGCAAACATACCCCAAACCACCTAAGCCATACAGGAATGTTAAGAACTTAGGGGAAACCTGTGAGTAGTCCCCAAGTGGTTGCGAAGGGGCAAAACAATTATTTACTGTAGCATCTAAGAGTGGAAAGTGGAAAAGAAACTCAGAGCCTATTACTAGGAGTCCAGTGAAATTGCATGCAGTAAATTTCTGCTGCCCAGTCCACTACAGATTGTTTTAGAAAGACCCCTGCTACCCCTTCTCCTATCTTGGCCTCATTTTTCTGTATAGCACTCCTCACCCTCTGACGTACAAAGTCATCTACTCAGTGAGCTTGTTTCTCCTTGATTTCCCCCTATGGAATGTCAGGAGGCAGGGACCTTTGTCTGCCTAGTCCCCATCATGCTGTTGGCACATAGTAGGCACTCTGTATTTATAGAAAGAATAAGATCAAACCACACACACTGATTCAAGGCCTTTCAGGAGTCTGCTTTTAAGAGACAGGAGTTTCCGACTGTGCTGTGTGATACCCTGAAATGTTAAAAATGTTAAGAACCCACAGACACTCAAAATGCAACTCCAAATAGCCCCTGAAAACACAGCCTGTGGGCTCAGTTTTCCCAGGTCAGGGTATCTAGTCTGAACCAAGTAAGAGAATTCTGAGCCAGTGAAATTTTATAGTAGAGCCCTGGTGAGCCGTGACTTAGCACAGAGCCCCACCCCTCCCCTCACTCCCAGGCTCCCCAGGAAGGAGTCTTTAGGGCTCCAGGTCACTATTCCCTTCTCAAGAGGCCCTGAAATGTCACTAGGCAATGCTGTTAAAATGTCAGGGGCTTCCAGCCCTCAAGGCTGCAGACACCGAGCCTCAGTTTCCTGAGCTGTAAAGTGGTGCTATTGGAGATAGGGTTAGAATTAATCCATTTAAGAGGTCAAGAGGGTGAATGTAAATGGACATAAGGTTCCCTTTTATGGTAATGAAAATGCTCCAAAATTAGATAGTGGTGATGGTTGTACAACTCTAAACACTAAAATTCACTGAATTGCATGCACACTTCAAAGCTTAAAAAATAAAAGGCTGAGAAAACCCTCAGACATCCAGCTCTGACATTTAATCATCTGCTGCAAACCCCAACTCGCAGAGCTAGAGGCCCCCTTGAACCTCAGCCCCCACATCTCCAAGCCCAGCTCTTCACCCTGAAAGCCAGACTGAAGGAAGAGGTCGGTCTTGCCTGTACCTCTCCTTGACCCCTCACCTCTGTCCCTTGCCAAGTCCTGGTCACTCTGCCCTTCAAATATTTGTCTGCGCTTCCCTTCCTGTACACAGCCACTGCCCACAAGACATGTGGCCTGGGCCGGGCCCTCATCCAACTGTTCCTGGCTTCCCATAAGTCCAGCCTTCTGCTATCTAGATCCCTGACCTGGTCACACACCTTTGAAGTGTGGCTCCCTATCACCCTGAGGAAAAGGTCCCAATTCCTCAGCCTGGCATTTGAGGACCTTCCAACCTCAGCTCCAGCCTCACTGGTATGTTGATGTCCAGCCCCTCCTGCCCTCCCAACTATAGATCAGCATGTTTCCTCACTCCAAAACTTCGCGCATGCTGTTCTCTCTGCCCAGAATGCCTGCCTGCTGACTCCTGTGCACTCTTCAAGGCCCAGTTAGGGGTCACCTTCCGCAGGAATTACCACTCTAACCTTTCTAGAGAAAGCTTAGCCACCCAGGGACACCCCTCAACTTTACGCTGAGGGCAGGGCAGGACCAAGCCAGGGTCTCCTAGATGACACCCCTGCCACTGTGTGCCAGCTGTCTGCTCCATTTCACAGAGGTGGAAACTAAGGCAAAGTCCAGTGCCCAGAGTCACAGAGAGGAGAAGTGGCAGAGCCAGGACTCACACCTGAAGTGCAGGGCTTTCAGCTGTCAGGCCAAGCTGTGGAAGGGCCTTCCAGGAAGTTTCCCTGGGGTTTTCAGAGGCCACTGAGATGTTTGGGACTTCCCTCATCTGGCCAGCATCTGCTCAAAAATGCTTCAAATCAGAAGCAAAGCTAACATTTGCCCAAAGGCTTCCTTGCCCAGACACCATGAAGATGGAATGTCCTTCATGCCTCACTGTGTCATTATATCCATTCCAGGAGGTCTCATATGGAAGTCAATCAAGAAGCCATGTCCTCCACAGTCACCCAATTAGTAAGGATCACGTTGGGACTGGAACCCAAGGCCGTCTAGTCCTAAAGCCACTTGGCCAGTGTCCGGCCTTCCTTCCTTCCTTTTTGTTTTGTTCTGATTTGAATTTTATTTATTGCCTACAGTCATAGTAACTCATTCTCACAGTTCAAAATGCCCAAAGGTTAAAAAAAAAAAAAAAGGCACAAGGAGAAAAAACTCATCTCATGCCCTTTCCTAGAGCCTCCCACCCCCAACTAATATGGTTGTTTCTTTCAGTAAACACAGCCTCCTTCACCCCACTCCAGCCACTCCCTAGTACCCCAGGTGGCATGCCTCTCATTCTGGGCATAACTTACTTCTTTTGAACTTGACCTGTTTAGATCCTTAGACCACATTCTCATTTGGGACACAAGGAGCTTCCTCATTCTTGTACACAGTTGCATACTATTCCATTGTTTAGTCAAACCACAGTTTATCTGCCCGACCCCAACATTTGATGGCTTGCAAACTTTTGTCCTTTCAAATAACATGGCAGTGAGCCCTGGCTGGTGTGGCTCAGTGGATTGAGAGCCAGCCTTCGAGCCAAAGGGTCGCCAGTTCGATTCCCAGTCAGGGCACATGTCTGGGTTGCAGGCCAGGTCCCCAGCAGGGGGCGTGTGAGAGGCAACCACACATTGATGTTTCCCTCTTTCCCTCCCCCCTTTCTCTAAAAATAAATAAATAAAATCTTTAAAAGAATCAAATAATGCAGCAGTGAATAATCCCATCCCACCCCATCCCACCCCATCCCACCCTCAGTTCCCTTGTGGGGGGAGACATGTAAGCCCGATTCCCAGGATCTGTGTCCAAGGGCACATCCCTGTGTTGTTTGCAGAATTGGGGCCCCCTTCCCTGCCTGGGGTCATGCTTCTTTATGCTCCCACACTGTCAGCAAGGTCCCAGGACAGCCTGCTGCCCTGCAGTCTTGTCAGCATAGTTCTTAACATTGTGGTCAATATGTGAAAAAAGCCACCTCAGAGCTAGTTTTAATTTGCATCTTTTTTTTTTTTTAAGTCAGATCTAGGGCCTTGTCAGAGGCCTAGAGAGCCAGTATTCTCTAATGTGCTGAATCCTTGTTGATACTTTAACTGCACCCAAGGAAGTTCAATGAGGGGTTTTAAACAAGGAGGCTTTCTGAAGATGTGCCCACTGGACCTTCAGCAACACCCTCCCTGGCCCCACCTCCCCCAGCCAGCATGTCCCATTCAGCCCCGGACCCAGCCACTCACAGTACACAGTAAGGGATATTGAAGCTCCGGTCTGGTTGGTACCACAGTTGGAGAAGCATATTGGGGTGCTGTCTTCTTGTATGCCGCTAAGTTCATAGGTCACCCAGTTGCTCCCCTTGTTCACTAGCCTCTTAGTCAATGGAGTCTCCAGACCCAAAGTGGCATTTTGATCACAGGTAGCAAGGCAGGTCACGTTCATGGAGCCTCCTCGGGGTATGATGGCTTCTTGGGGTTGCACTGATGTGGTGGCACTTCCAGCCCCTGGAACAAAAGTGTGAAGAGGAGCTTAAGGCATTAAGAATTGGGGTCATCAACATTCCTGGGTACCCCGCCTGTGCAGGGGCACAGCCTTGAACAAGACAAAACTCTGCTGTTAGTGTAGGAGAGAGAAAAATTCCTGAGCAAATAAGATAATTAATAACTGATGCTAAGCAAAACTCTGATAAAAACAAAACTGAGTGGTAGAATAGACAGTGACTTGGTGACAGGGTATGTGTGAGCAGATACGAATAACAAGAAGGGCATCCAGAGACAAGGGGAATGAGTTCCAAGTGCAAAGGTCCTGCGGCAGGGTAGCTGGAGCCAAGTCAGCAAGGGGAAGAGCTAGGGGAAATGAGGTCAGGGAGATCACGCAGGCCGTACATAGTAAGCCTTGCCAAGGATGTGTTTTTCATTCTGAGGGCAATGGGGAGCCATGGGAGGATTTCAGCAGAGGAGGAACGTTGGCATCAGTGTCCTCACTCCCACAAGGTCAGGTGTGGGAACCAGTCCTCAGGGGACAGAGGGGTTCTGATCAGGCTGGTTCCTCACTCCCTTTGACAAGTGATCTCTCCTCTTTGGCCTCAATTTCCACATCTGTAAGGTGGGTGAGTAGAGTTCCCCCAACCCTGATAATGAAAGTAACCCCTAGGGCAGGGCAAGGAGCAAGAAGCCCCGGGTAAGGCAAGGGATTGTGTTACCTACCTCAGACCTTGGCGCCTCCAAAGCTGAAAAATGTCTGTCCTGTCTGAGCCATTCTGTCCTACCCTATCCCCAAAGATTCCTGCTCTCAGCTTTGGGCCCACTTTATCTAGGGTTGGGAGGGGGTATGTGAAAACAGCTCTCTGAGCATGGTCCTGGGATCATTGTCATTTCATGGAGGGAAATGGTGAGGCCAGAAGAGGGGAAGTTACCCAGCCAGAAAGTGGTAGAATCTGGACTGCAGTCTGCATGAAAATATTTTGCAGAGCTGGTAATCATGGTCTTCATCTTCTACTCTCCTGCTCCCCAACCCTGACCACCTTTGAGACTCTCTGTCCCTCTTCTCTCCTCCCTCCTGGCTGGAGTTGGTGGAGAACTGCCGGGGAATCTCACTTCTCAGCCTCTGGTCCTTGGGCAAGTCAAGCCTGGAATTCCCCTGAGCAGAAGCAGGTCTGGACTTCCCCAAGGGCAGTAAAGGAGAAACAAAATGTGCTTCGGGTTTGGGGGTCCCCAGCCTGCTCAGAGAGTAACCACACTCATACCACCTGACTGTCTCCTGGGGCTAGGCACCGTGATGGGTCAGGACACAACCAAGGCAAGGTGGCCATGATTACATTATGTCCTCCATTTTACAACTGAGAGTCAAACCCATGACAGGCTGGCTTTTTTTTTAATGTTTTTTTTTTAATTTTTTTATTTTTAGAGAGTGGAAGGGCAGGAGAAAGAGAGGGAGAAAAACATCAGCGTGTGGCTGCCTCTCGTGCATCCCCAACTGGGGACCTGGCCTGCAGCCCAGGCGTGTGCCCTGTACCCTGACTGGGAATCAAACCAGCGACCCTTTGGTTCACAGGCCAGCACTCAATCCACTGAGTCACACCAGCCAGGGCTCTTTTTTTAAAAAATTTTTATTTATTGATGAGAGAGAGGGAGAGGGAGGGGAATGAGGAGGGGAAGAGGAGGAGAGGGAGAGGAAAAGGGAGACGGAGAGGGAAAGACAGAGAGAAACATCGATTTGTTGTTCCACATATTTATACATTCATTGGTTGATTCTTGTGTGTGCCCTGCCTGTCCCAGTATGGGACCTGCAACCTTCGGGTATTTGGAACGATGCTCTAACCAACTGAGCTACCCGGCCCGGGTCTGGAGGTTGACTTTCAATGGGTGGCTCTAGTCTGAACTTCCCCTACACAGCTACCTAAATACAAATGACCTGGTCCCCAGCCCGCCGCGGCGCCCAGGGCACTGGCCCGACGACATCCCCCATCCTCGACTCACCTGGGAGCAGAGCCCGGAGCAGGGCCAGGAGCACTGGCAGCAGAGATCCGGTGGCCATGGGAGCCGTAGCGACCTAGGCAGGGAGAAACTAGTGACGTGGAGGTGAGGAGGTCGGCTCGCTGGCGTGGACTGGGCGCCAGGACTGTGTACGGGTCCTTTTATAGAGCCGTCCATCGGGGGCTGAGGGGCGGTGCTGTCTTCCCGGAAACCTCGCGCCTTCCCCCTGCCGAACGAGGGCTCTGGCATTTCCGGATTGGGGTGGTGCCTCGCCCCTGAGTGTTTTTGGCCCCTAGCTAGCCGCTAGCTGCTAGCCGCTAGCTGCTAGCCGCTGGAGCGCCGGAATTTCCGAGTTGAAGCAATGAGGCCACCGTGGTGGCAGTGATTCGCAGGCTGCTCCGGACCCCGGGGGGTCTGGTTTTCGGGCCCGGTTAATCTTTACTCTGCGTTTACGCTGAGCCGACAACTACCCTAGAACATGAGGGGCCGTTATTGTGCCCATTCCAGAGAGGGGTAAACTGAGGCTCTGAGCTGTGGGAGGATTTGACTACCCAGCGCCTGCAGGCCTCTTGAACCAAGTGGATGGTCCCTCGCTGAAGTGGGGGCCCAGGAATCCTCACGGGGCAACTTCCATCAAGTGTGTCCCTCCCCGAAGGGGCATGTTCGGTCCCAGCGGGAACCGAGATTTCCCAAGAAGAGCCGGAGCAGGCCCAGACACCTCCAGGCGCCCTCCGCGTCACATGCGGGCGTCGTCACATCCCGAGATCCGCATCCCCCCACCGATGGGCGCCCCAACTCCAGAGGCCTCGCTTCCCCTTTCGGTAGTGGCCGCGGGGGCGTCTTTGCAGCTTCCAGAAAGGGGAAGGAAGCCGCGTGGTGCTAGCGCGCGGAGCTCCCCGCTGCCGTTCCCAGGCTCTGCGGGAAACGGAGGCAGCGCACCTAGAGGGGGTAGGGTAGGCGCTCGAGGCCTTGCCTTTCTAAGGGAAACTGAGGCAGCTCCTAGACTCTGTCCGAAGTGGAACGGGGAGATGAGGACGCTCAAATGCCTGCCTGCACTCGCGGCTCTCGAAACCCGAACGCCAAAACTTGAACTCCGGAACTCGAACCCCAGACGCTAGAATTAAATGTGTGCAGAGCTTTGTCCGAGCTGGTTCCTTTAGGGCGATGGAGGCGTGTAAGGGCCCATGCCCGCCCCGTCTACAGGCCGCCCCCACGTCCTGCATCCCCGAAGTCACAGCCAGTGCGCGAGACCTCAGGACTCGTCATCCACCACGTGGAGGCTGGAGACTCTGGCGTCTCCGAGGGTGCCAAGTCGCGCCGCCCAAGCCTTCCTGTTGTGGGGCGCACACTGCATCGCCATGGAGACCTCTGAGGGGCCAGAGGTTCACCAAGCAGAAGGGGAAGGGAGAGGGCCCGGGGAAGCCCCCGCCCTTCCTCCGGGGGATGGGGCTACGAATCACTTGTCATCCATGCTCCTCCCCCCAGCCCCGATGGTTCCCGAGGAATTTCCACGGGGATCTTTCTTCCTGGGGTGGGGTGGGGTCATGTGGAGGGTGATAAATCCCCCCTTAGAATGGCCTGGGCAAAGGTGCAGAGTAGGAACTGGGGATGTCCCTGCCCCTCCAAGGCTCTGGGAAAATCCTACACGGGGTGTTATTTTCCGGCGGATTTTTATTATGGTTCACATCACTGGGACCATTGGCGTTGAATCGAAGTACTCGGGGTAATAGTTCCACTGCACGGCCTAAGTACCCACTGCAGCCAGAAAACTATGGTTCTCCCTTCACACCACTGCGCATGTTCAAGACAGACAAAAATTTTTGTCATCTTGCTGAGATGGTCTTAGTGGGGACGCCAGGCAAGAGATAAAAGTAAAATAGATGAATTGTTAGCTTGTTAGTAGTGCTAAGGAGGAAAAATATAGCGGAGAAGGGGAGAGGAAATAGGAGGATTAATGCACCTTTAAGTAGAGTATTCTGGGAAAGACTGAGGTAACATGTGAGCAAAAACCAGAGGGAGGTGAAGAGGGAACAGTGACAATATTCAGAAGGTAGTATATCAGGCTGGGAACACTGTAGGAACTGCCTTAAGGAAGTCAGGAGGCCAGTGTGGCTGCGGAGCAGGGAGGAAGGAGGGCAGTTGGAGGAGAGGAGGGCAGGGCCCAGGGCCGGGGCTGGGTAGAGCATGCTGGTGCTTGTCCGCTTGGGGAGCGGTGGGGGAACTTTGGCTTTTCCTGTCAGTGAGGTGGGGACCATGGCGGTTCTGAGCAGAGGAGGGACAGGCCAGCCCTGACTCAGGTATTTATAGGCACCCTCCTGAGGCTACAAGAGCTCCAGTCAGGGGGTGGGAGGACAGGGTGGAAGACAGACAGGAGAGGAGGCGACTGCTCTAGTTCAGGCAAGTAATGACGGTGCCCAGACTGGACAGTGGTGTTGGAGAAGTGGTGGCGTTTGGCATCTGTTTTGGTGGCAGAGCCAACTGGACTTGCTAGGACATGGGGCAGAGCAGAGTCAAGGATGAGTCTTTGGGGTCGTTCTCTGAGACTCCAGGAGGATAGAGGGCCATTTCCTGAGTGAGGATGGGATGGTAATGAGGGGCATGTTGACAGAAGGAGAATGTACCTTCCCATCTTACACTCCCTTTGCGTATTTTCTTTTGAATTTTACTTTTTTAAGGGTTTTATTTTTTTACTCAGACACAGGGCAAGGGAGGGAGAGAGGGAGAGAAACATTGATACAAGAGTGAAACATCAATCGGTTGCCTCTCACATGCACCCCAGCCAGGGACTGACACACAACCCAGGCATGTGCCCTGACCGGGAATCAAACGGGCAACCCTTCAGTTTGCAGGGTGATGCCCTACCCACTGAGGCACATCGGTTAGGGCTTTTTCATTTTTTTTTTTTTTCTCATGGAAAAGGGAAGCACACAGTACCCAGCCCTTTTCTGTAGTCACCAGGAAAGGCAGGGCTTCCTTCAGGCAGTCTCAAGCAGACCAAAGAACTAGCCCAGGGCAGAAGTATCTGTGCCTAACTCCATGGCATTATGCTTGCTCTCCCCTCACTCTGAGCTCTGGCATGGCCACCTGCTATTGCCTCAGCCTGGAATGCTCTCTTCTCATCCCTGCCATAGCCTGCCCCTACACCCTGGGCCACACCCTGTTCACTTCTGTTCATTGTCGTAATGTGTTCATTGCTGAAACCTCGTTCACTTGCTGAATTTCTTTGATTTACTTGATTGTCTGTGACTTCCATTTCTGTGAATTCCAGAAAGGCAGGGAACCTTTCTTGTGGAATAAATTAACTTCTCTTGTCTCTGAGCATTCTGCATATGCTGTTCCTCCAGTCTAGAATTCCCTTTCCGCCACTTTTACATAAGGTCCCCAGAGCATTTCACTCATAATGTTGGCATGCAGGTGGTCTGGGAGGTGACCCCAGGCAACACCTGGGGCATGGGGAACCAGGAAAGGGAGACACCAAAGGTGAGCATCAGGAGATTTCCCCTTTGGGGGCACCTGGAGTTCATTCATCTCACTGGGGAACTTTAGGTGATGGGTAGACTCCACCAGTCTTGTGCCTCATTGGGTAAAGGTTGCTCCAGAAATGTCAACTCCCCAATACTTCATATATAAAATTTTTAAGTCACCATGCTGTGCATTATATCCCTAGCATTTATTTATCTTATAACTGGAAGTTTATACCTTTATACCTCTTTCACCCAATTCCCCACCCCCTCACCCCCATCTCTAGCAACCACCAATCTGCGCTCTGTCCTTAAAGTTTTTTTAAAGATTCCACATACAAGTGAGATCATACAATATCTATCTTTGTCTGACTTACTTCACTAAGCATAATTTCTTTAAGGCCCATCCATGTTGTCATAAATAGCAAGAATTCCTCTTTTTTATGGCTGAATAACATCCCATTGTGTGTATATGAACCACATGCTTTTCTATCCATCCATCTGTCCCTGGACGCTCAGCCATGTCTTGGCTACTATAAGAATGCAGATATCTTTTCCAGGTAGTGATATTGTTTCCTTCAGATAAATACACAAAAAGTGGAATTGCTGGATCATATGGTAGTTCTGTTTTTAATTTTTTAAGGAATATCCACACTGCTTTCCACAGTGGCTGCACAATTTCATATTTATGTGAAACTGAGAGATAAATTCATATAACATAAAATTCACATTTTTACCTTCTAAGGGTTTTCTCATGTATTCACTATCTTGTATAACTGTCACCACTATATAATTCAGAATATTTTCATTACCGTCAAAAGAAACCTAGGACCTTCCCATCCCTCCTCTCCCAGCAACCACTGATGGCAACCACTAATGTACTTTCTTTTCCTATGGATTTACATATTCTGGTCATTTCATATACATGCAATTAAACAAGATGTGATATTTTTAAAAATATATATATTTTTTTTATTCATTTGCCCTGGCTGGTATGGCTCAGTGGATTGAGTGCTGGCCTGTGAACCTAAAGGTCACCGGTTCAAATCCCAGTCAGGGCACATGCCTAGGTTGCAGGCCAGGTCCCCAGTTGGGGACATTAGAAAGGCAATCAATTGATATTTTTCCTGCACATCGATTTTTCTCTCCCTCCCTTTCTCCCTTCCTTCCCCTCTCTCTAAAAATAAAAACAAAATCTTTTTTAAAAATCAGAGATTCTGATGTGATAGAAAAATATTTTATTTATTTATTTTTAAAGATAGGAAAAGGGAGAGAGGGAAACATCGATGTGTGAGAGAAACATTGATCAGTTGCCCCTTGCACATACCCTAACCGGGGACCAGCCCACAACGCATACATGGGCCCCGACCAGGAACAAGCGACGTTTACTCTGCGGAGGATGCTCTACCAAGTGAGCCACACTGGTCAGGGCAATATGTGGCCTTTTGTGTCTGACTTCTTTCACTCAGCATGATGTTCAGAATATTTACCATAAAGATTTGTCCATGTCATAGCATGTGTCAGTCTTTCTTTCCTTTTTGGGGGTGGATAATATTTCATTGTGAGGATATACATTCAGTATAACATCTGTATATCCATTCATCTCTAGATGGATGTTTAGGCTCTTTCCGCCTTTGGCTAATTGTGAATAATGCTCCCATGAACATTGGCATACAAGTATCTTTTGGAGTCCCTGTTTTCAATTCTTCTGGTATACTTCATTCCTGTTTATAGTTGAATGGTATTCAATTGCACGTAGATATCACATTTTGTTCATCCATTCATTGGTCAATAGAAATTTGAGTTGTTTCCACCTTTGGGGTATCGTGAATCATGCTACACTTACCACTCACGTACAAGTTTTTGTGTGAACATGTTTTCAGTTCTTATGGGTATATACCTGGAAGTGAAATTTTGGGTCACATGGTAATTCCATGTTTAACTTTTTGAGGGACTGCGGTACTCTTTGCCACAGTGGCTGTATCATTTTACAGTCCCACCAGCAACTGACAAGGGTTCAAGGGTTCCCATTTTCCCACACCCTTGCCAATACGTATTTTATGTTTTATTATTATTAATATTGCCACCCTAATGGGTGGGAGGTGGTATCTCACTGTGGTTCCCCAGTCCTTCTGACGTTCCCAGTGGACAAGCACAGCATGGTCCTGCAGCATAGGAAGCTGGGGTTTGCCTGTGACAGCAAGTGCGAAGGGGATGTGGTCAGTCATAGTGCTGAGAGCACCTGCCAGAAACTGTAACCTTGAGCAAGCCACTTTCCCTGGTTGTGCTTTAGTGGCCTCAGCTGTAGAATTGGGATGATAACACATACCTCAAAGGGTGGATGTGAGATTTCAGTAAGACGATTCGTGTGCAGTGCTTGGCATAGCCATGTGCAGAGTGAGAATAGATGGTAATACTTACTGTGTTTCCTTAGGACTCAGTTCTGAGAATCCCACCTTACACTTCGAGGCAGAAATACATGCTTCCTCCTCTGGGTTCCCACAGATCTTGTTCATACTGGCATTACAGCTCCCCTAGTGGCCTTAGGGTGTAAAGCAAGAATTCATGAAGTTTGGGTGTCATCAGAACAACTTTGCTTTTCCCTCCATCTCTTTGCTCTCTAGTGGAATCTTTCCCTACCCTGGCTGAGAATTCTACCCAGGACTCAGGCCCAGGTCATCATTACATTCCAATTTCTAAACTTGACTGGGTGTCTGATGGGAGCCTTAGGTCAGGCGTCTTCAGACTGGCGACCTCAGTGGGAAAGAAGGGTTTGGTCCTTTTGCCATTGACATTCTTCCTGCTTGCCTTGACCCCTTTCACCAGCCTTTGGGTCCCTCCTGCCTAGATACAGATAGGAAGAGAGAGGGGACAAGACAGATCCTCCTTGGCTGATGGGTTTGCCCCATGATGCAGCTGTGTTAAAGTGGCACCCTCTGGTGGATTTGGTGGATACACATTACTAGGAGCTCTTTCCTGGGTTCCTCTTCGCTGGGTTCAAGCATCTTTGACTTGGGTTGTGGCTCCTTCTCCAGGCCCTGGGATCTGGTCCTACTATCCTGCCCCTCCCAGGGGGTCTCCAGGTCGATTGAGCACCAATACGAAGACCCTCTGGCTCCACCATCAGAACTGCCTGCCTCTTGCCCTCTGGGTTTCCTGGGAGTCAGATCACAGCTTTCCTAGCCTGAGTCCTGGTGGCCTTAACAAAGGACACTTTTCTAAAGCTGTGAAGTCCCCTCCCTCTCTGGGCTCCGGGTTAGCTTCTGTCCCAAAAGGGTGGGATGGGGACTTGGAGGTAGCAATAGTTCCTCCTGAAAAAATGTCTTCACCCATCTCTCTAAGGGCTTTTTTAAATTAGAGATTTTCAACCATAGGCAACAGCAAAGAGGGCATATGATGAAGCCTCGTGTGCCAGCTTCCACAGTTCTCACAGCTCTATCTCTCCCCTTATGTACTGCCATAGGTTCAGCTGTTTCTCCTTCCTGCAAAAGAGGAAGGAAGGAAGGGAGGAAGGGAGGGAGGAAGATAGGAAGAAACTCTTAACTCCCAATACCTATGAATGTGACCTTGCTTGGAAACAGGGTCTCTAAAGATGATCAAGTCAAGATGAGGTCATTAGGGTGCCCTAACCAACATGACTGGTGTTCTTATAAAAAAGGATCAACTTGGACACAGACATATACACACAGGGTCGCCATTCGAAGATGAAGGCAGAGATTGGGGTGATATATCTACAAGCCAAAGATTGCCAGCAAATTACCAGAAGCTAGGGGCACAGTACGGGACAGATTCTCCAACATATGGGTTGATCTTGGACTTCCGGCCTCCAAAACTATGAGCTGATACATTTATCATTGGCCCCTCCCAACCTGTGGTACTGTTATGGCAGCTTGAGCACTCACTCCCCCCGACCCCCAATGATTGAAAAGTATTTCTAGATGTCAGATCTTTTTTTTCCAATGCTTTTTCCCATTCTGATCTGGCTGAGGGATTCCAGTGCAGGAAAAGTTTCTGGCCCATTTCTTGAAAATCTGTTGAGCAGGGGTCAGTCTTACCCTGTTTTCCTGATGGCTGTGATGTCAATAACTGGGCCCTATGACTTCCAGTTAAGTTGACTAGGCTAGGTGGTAGCAGGATAACTGCTGGGTCTTACTTTAGGCCTTGATGCCCCACAGGGCCGGCCAGAAGCACAGGGAGGGGCAGGCAAGTTTGGCTCAAGCCCACACAGCATTTCCTGCTCAGGCTCTGCACTCCTTCTTACCACTGGGTCCAAGTGATTTTTTAACTTAGTCAAATATGGTGCTTTAAGGGTCAAATTTTATGTCCAATGAGGATTTTTCAAAGAATGTGTTTCAAGCTCTGAAGTCACTCCCAAGAGAGGCATTCCAGAGATGTTTTTGGTGAGGGACAGCCCAGCTGATAGGTGGTCACTGTGGCTGCCTGGCCTGGCTGGGCTCACACACACAGATGACCGTTCTGGCTGACTTTAATGAAACCGGCCACATTGTTTTACAGTCTGTTTTATGACTATTAAAAAAGTTAACTTGGGGACAAATACCATCAGTAGACTCAAAAATTAGCATACCGGTTTGATGTTTCTTTAAAAATGTGTTCATTCTCTTGTGTATTGACTACAGTGATTCTGAGTCTGTGCTCAGGGAAACCTGTGATGGAAGCTCAGGTTTGCATATGACACCTAATTGTGGAATCAAGCCTGCACATCGAACTGAAGGACCCTAACAAATGGGTCCACAGACCCTGCCAGGAAAGCAAGCATAAGACAGTGCCCGGGAGCCGGGAGGTGCCAGGAGCAGCTTCCTAGGGAAGGGCAGTGCTCCTGCTCCTCTGCGAGTTCCTGGAGGCTGAGTCACCCTAGGGAATTTGATTCTGGGTCACTTCTGTGAACAGGTCGACCCTTGAGCAAGCTACTGGCGGTGCCCAGCCCTGGGGAGAGAGCCCAACTTGTCAGATGGAATTATTCACAACATGGCAATGAGCTGCTGTTTCTCCTCTGTAATTAAAAAGTAAAGTTTATCTTTAAGACAGAAAAAAGAGAATTGGGCAGGAGCCTGATCAGGCTCTTTTCCCGGTCAGGATGCCTGGCCGGTCCAGCCACTCTTCATGGCCTCCGCTTCCTACTGGGAGTCTGGGCGTTGCTGTTCTTGCAAGGTGGGCGCAAGGCCCCCAAACTGGCCAGGGTTTCGGCCTGGCTCAGAGCAGGTATCTGGTATAAAGAGTGGTGCAGAAAGGAAGGCAGCTGATGGGCCCTGGGGCACAGGGTGGGGGCTCAGGGGAAGTCGCAGTAGGGCAGGCGGAAGGGGTAGAGGGGCGTGTAGCGTGAGTCGTGCCAGAGCAGCTTCTTCTCCAGGAAGGCGACAGTCTGCAGGGTCAGGACCAGCGTTTGGTGCTTCAGCATGCTGTGCACATTCAAGCCTGGGGGGCAGGGGGTGCAGTTAAGGTGGGTCTGTACCCTACATCGGGAGCCTCTATCTATCCTCCCAGGAACATTCCCCCTTAGAGAGACACCATGGTCTGGCATGGGGTCGAGAGCCCCACAGTCTGGGGTCAAACCCTGGCTCAGCAGCCTACCGCTGGGAAACCCTGAGCAAGGGTTTGACCCATCAGCTTCTGACTAACAGCCTCCCACATGCTCAACTCTGCCCTCTGCTTGGCTACAATTCCCACCTCACACTCCAGTGGATGGGTAGAGACCAAAGACAGAGCAGGTGAATAAAAACAATGTACTGAGCGTACCCAGTGTGGCTGCAGTTAGTGAGTGAGGGGAGAGAGGGAGGAAGGGAGGGCAAGGATGGGACAAGCCAGGTCATGCAGGATCTGGTGGGTCTCGGGGAGCACGTGGGCCCTTCCTGAGTGCAGTGGGAGCCATGGAGGGCTGTGGGTAACAGAGGGATGTGCAAGGACTCAGGAGCTCACAGAGGCGCCTTCTGGCGGCAGGAGGACAACTGTCCCAGGATGAGGGCAGAGGGGGCTGTGCTGATCTAGGCAGGGGGCTGGCCCTGGGTGGTAAGAGGTGATCAGACTGTGGATATGTTTAAAGACTGAGCCAACTGGGTGAGCTGACTGACTGGAGTGGAGGGTGACGGTGTGGGGTGGGGCCTAAGTCACTGGAAGGAAGGAGAAGCCAAGATGCCTGTGAGACTCCCTTGCACAGCCACCTGGGGGCAGCAGGACATCAGGAGAGTGGGAGAGAGCTCTGGGGTCAGTCAGCTCGGTGATGGGTGTGATGTACTCAGGACAGGCCTGCTCCTGTCTCTCCACCTCTGTGAGTGAGGAGCCAGGTGGGGACAACCAATGGCCTTTGTGTTCACTCCACTCCCAGCACTGTGACGCAAGCTTGGACAAATGTGGTATCAGAACATTTAAGGAAAACAACATTCTCCCGATGCACTGTTTGGGCCAGTTGAGGGTCAGCGAGGGTGGTCACTGTCAAAGGCCGCTCAGTGACTAAGAGGCAGATACAGGATGTGAACTGACCTGTGCACTCCCTGGCGACTTGCGGGTGGACTGGTGCCCTTTACTCACCCACAGCTGGGACCAGGTTGAAGGTCTTAAGCCCCATTGCGGCTGTCACGATGTTCTGAGGCATGTCCTCGTGTGTTCTGAAACAGAGGACAGGAGGTGAGCCCTGCAGAGGATGGAGCTCAGCTCCCCACCCCCAACTCTGGCCCGCATCCTCACAGGTCCACCAGGAGCACGGAATCCCCCCAGCAGCGGTAGCAGGCCAGCTCCTTCAGGTACTGAGGGTCTGCGGTTGGGAGCTCCAGGGAGTCCACGATGTGCAGGTTGTCCTGGTGGGAGGAAAGGACAGGTGTCCCGAGCCACCAGAGCCCTCTGTGCTCCCCAGCCCTCAGCCCACACCCCCAGGACCCTAGTGGCTTCCAATGGGATCAGGGCTGTACCTGGGCCAGCTTAACGGTCAGCGCCACCTTCAGGCCCTGCACCCGCACCTTCATGGGCAGCATGTAGTAGTAGCTTGTGGGGCCCCGGGGGCCGTGTGCAACACCTCCTGTGGGGACAGAGGCGTGTAAACAGGTGAGGGCCCCAGCTGGACTTGGTGGTCAACTATTAACCCCAACAGGAGGTATGGGGGTGAGGGTGAGGAGGCTGCCAGCAGCCAGGTTCAACTCCAGCAAAGAGGGCAGAGCCTCTGGTAGGAATGGAGAGGTGAGGCCTTATTGGGCATCACCTGAGACAGGTGACATCACCTCCCTAGGCCTCTGTTTCTTCAGCCATCAAGCTCTGGGTGAGGGCTGTCTCCCTGTGCATCCACCCTCTACTGAGTGTGGCCCTGGGAGTATAGCAGGGAACAAGATGGAAGGACCCATGCCCCCACTCCATTCATGTTTATACAGAGGCTTGACCACAGAGGGAATCGGGGCTGGGCACAGCAGCACAGGACCTGTGCGGGGAGGGCAGGAATCTGAAGGAGGTCAGGGAGGGCTTCCTGGAGAAGGCGTGGCTCAAACATCTCCAAAGGATGAGCAAGTTGGCCAGGCAAATGGGAGATGACTCTAAGTCAGTGCCATCTGGACAGAATGGGGTCTGCAGACACCAGTGCCTTGAATGCCAAGGTAAGGAGCTCATATACATACAAAAGCCGCAGGAGCTGGGAGGGTTAGGAGGATCCCTCTGGGTGCTATGTGAAGTGTGGGCCGGGAGAGGTGAAGTGGGAGGTCGGGTTAAAAGGGGTTGTGGCCACAGTCTGATGAGAGGCAAAGGCCAGTGCTGGCCAGAGGGTGGGGTGGGGTGGGGGGTCTTGGAGATTGGGAGGATGGGGAAAAGTGGATGATCTCAGATCTCTGCCTGCATGTGGGCAGTGAGGTGTGTGGATCTGAGTCCTCCAGCCCCACCCCAGGTGGGCTGAGGAGGAGGAGGAGGAGGGAATGGGACCAACAAGACATTATGCCAGATGTGTGTAAAGAAATACCCAGATCCTGAGTTAGCCCAGAGCCTCCTCCCCACCCTGCCAGCTTACCTCCTCTCCAGATCGGTGAGCGGATGCTGCCGTGCCTTGCACGCCCACTGCCCTTCTGTGGCCAGGGCTTCCGGCCACCACCCCGCACCTCAGCTCTAGTCTTGGTCTTGGCGTAGCTCTGTGGGGGTCAGGATTATGAGGCAGATGTCATCTCAGCCAAAGGCACCAAGTCCAGGATTATGAGGGTGACTGGGCTGATGGGCTTGCCACTGGGGAGCCAGACTGAAGGCACAGAGATGGGGGTTCCATTGGGACAAACACAGAGCACTGAGGGAAGGATAAAGGAATCAGGAGTTCCCTCCTCCATTCCAGAACATCGGCCTCAGGAAGACAGGGGCTCTGCTGTGTGGAACACAGTAGCTGTTCAGTATTTTTTAATGATTTCAATGTGGCTACAACTGAAAGGAAGGCGGAACTTGAGGAAAGTCATGGCTAGAGAGAATGAGGGAGAGGTGCAGGATGGGGAATCATGAGGGACTTTCAATGCCAGGATGATGACTTCAATCATGGGAGCCAGGGAGGGTGTGGGCAAGGGGAGAACTCACTGGGCTTCTGAAGTGGGCAGATGGAAGGTAGAAAGATCCTGATTGAGTATGGCTTCTTTAATGATCTTGGCATAAAACCCAAGGTCCTCACCATGGCTCCTGCTGACCTCTAGGCCACACTGGGCTGTTTTTTAGTTGCTGCCACAGGGCCTTTGCATGTGCTGTTCCCACCACCTCCACCCCAACCCCACTATCTTCTTTACCTAGCTATTCTTACTGCACCTCTGAGGTTAAATACCCCTTTCTATGGAACAACTTCCTTAGTTATACATTTACAGGAATGACTACTTGATTCATGTTCACCTCTCCAACTAGACTGTGAGCTTCATGAGGGCAGGGATCTCTCCTGTCTCATCCACTAGCACAATGCCCAGTGCACAGTGCATGTTCAGAAAATGCCTGGCAAATGACCCATCAGTGAATGGTTAGGTCAGAGAAGATGTGCCTGAGAAAGAAAACACACTTACGAGGGTTCCTTTGCCCACCTCACCCCACTCAGGACACTCACAATACCCCACTCTGAACACTTACAATTCTCTTGAAGTTCTTCTGCCAGATGGTGACCTGATGCAGGATATCCAGCCTGTGGGGGAAGAATACATGGGAGGTCTGCCTCCACTTAAAACCCTCCCACAGCCCCCACCCTACTAGATGAAAACCAAGACTCCTCCCTTCCCCCTCTAGTACTGTGTGATCCATCTTTGCCTTTTTTTTTTTTTTGACCCTGGGTCTCACCATTTTTACTCCCCCATCCATTCCATTCTGTGAAAGAGTCTGGCCTCTAGCACTTGCTGTTTCCTCTGCCTAAAATACTCTTCTCCTGGCTGGTTCCTTGTCAGCATACAGGTCTCAGCATAAACATTATCTCCCAGAGGGGCCCCCTGGCACCTTCCTCCTTTCCTACCACTACAGCTTACTTAATGCCACTTTCTTTACAAACTGGTTTGACTCTTCAGCCCTGTATTCATATGGTAGACAATGACCACATGTGTGGCTACCGAACACCTAAAATGTGGCCAGTGCCACATGCTGAAATGGCAATATATTAGCTATATCAGTTTAAATAAAACATATGATCGAAATCAATCTTACTCGTTTCTTCCTATTGTTTTTAAAACTGTGGCTACCAGAAGAATTTAAATCACACATTATGTGGCTACACGAGACACGGCTGCCAGGGCACCAGTTTGTCAGGGGCTGGAAAACTAAGGCTGGTAGGCAACATCCGGCCTGCTGCCACTTTTTGTAAATATGTTTTACTGGAACATAGCCATGCTCATGTGTTTATGTATCACCTACGGCTGCTTTTGCACTACATTGGCAGATATCAGTAGTTGCCATGGAGATGTCATAGTCTGCAAAGCCTAAAATATTTACTATCTGGCCCTTTACAGAAAAAATATTTGCTGACCCCTGCTCTAGACTGTAAGCAACATCAGTGTTCATTCACTGTACCTAGAATGGAATCTGGCACATAGTAGGTGCTTCATAAATATTTACAGAATAAATATATTGTTTTTAATTTTTTTTGGTCACCCTCTACTAGATTAGAACTCTGTATAGGCAGGGGCAAACCACACAAATAACAGTAAGAGTAACAAATTAATAGCACTTAGTACATGCCAGACACCATGCACACAGAAAAGCATCATACACCTGGGCAAGCAATCACACATGCCTGAGAGTTGGCCCGCATGAGGTTGAGATCCTGGCTTTAAAGCTTACAAGCTGTATGACCTTGGACAAATTTTTTAACCTGTCTGTGCTGTCTCTTTACCTACAAAATAAGGGTAACAATCCCTTCCTAGGGTTATGAGATCTAGTTAACTAAAATGTAAATAGGCTGTGCAGGGCACATAGTGAGGATTTAGACATTGTTTGTGATTGGTAAAACCAATCACAAACAATGTCTAAATCCTTGCAAAAACCATTAACAGCAACGACAATCAACATTTCTATAGAACTTATTATGTGCCAGAATTAACTCATTTTATCATCACAGCAACCTCTTCATGTTTGACAGAATGTAGACACTAAAGCACAATGGGGGAAGGCAGGATTTTAAAGAGGTTCTGCGTCCTTAACCCCTACAGGCTCCAGAGTTCTGCGTCTCTAACCGCCTAGAGGATGTTACCTCTCAGCTTTCAACTTCACCATTCTGCAGCAGGGAAATCCATCATCCCCTTTCGACAGGGGGAGAAAATGAGGCTCAAGTCCAGATCAACCTAATTCCTAAACCTACGTTCATCGTCCCATTGCCACTCAGTTCACCATTTCTTCTCTCGTTCACCTGGGCGTCGTGGAGAAAACGTCGGGGTGCAGTTCGGCCAAACCCACGCGCTCCTGCTCGTAGCCCCGCAGGGACTCGATCCAGGCCTGCACTGGACGCCGGTGTGCAGGTATCGGAAGCTCGCACTTGCGCAGCACTGGTACCTGGAGGCCTGAAGCAGTTGGGAAGTCAAAAGTCAGGAATAAGGTTTAAAGCTCCCGGGAGCCACCCCTGCTGGGGCTACCCGGTCAACCTCACCCGCGCTCGCCACAGGCTCTGGCTTCTCCCGCGACTGCACAGCCTCTTCCGCCACTGCGTTCAGGCCCTGTGAACGGTGGGCAAGAGTGAGAGACGACTCCTGGACCCTACGACCTTTGTCTTCCGATCCCGCCCCCGTCATTGGCCTCACCCGGCAGCCTGTGGACGGAAACCAGTCCCGCGCCCGGATCCGAACTAGCCGCAGCATCGCGGAGAAGCTCCGCTCGCTGAGAGGTCAAGACTCCCTCCAGCCTCGCACGGCGCCTAGCGATTACGTCACGCTGGCGACATCGCCTACTCCGCTCAGATTCGGCGTCGAAAGCAGACCTGCTAGAGCAAGAACGCTACGCCGGGCCGGCCCATGTGACCCCACCGCCACCCCAAGACTAAACCCGGGACCCCAGTGTTCAGTCCTGGACTAAAGGTCCCTCTGCGACCGCTGGGAACGCGACCCCACAGCAAGGAGCCCCACCGTTCCTGTATAGTTTGCCCTCTTGGGTCACGCCCCCAAAGAGGCCGGCGTGTGCCACGCCATCCAGGCCCCGCCCCCACTTAGCGTTCTAGACTCTCAGAGGTGGTTTTTCTCTATTCTGTACCCGGTTTTGTTTGTTTTCATGATTCAGGCCCTTATCTCCTACCGAAAGTCCTCAGGACTGAGCCTGACGGACAGTGCCTATCCGCTTAGATCCCCCAGGACAGGGCTGTGTCTTCCCCAATCAACTCAGATTAGGTCTGTGTCTCCCCCTTGAGACCTGACAGGGCTGTCCGAGGAGATAGCAACATATCTATCTGGATTGCCTCTCTCTCGTTGCCCACCCCCTCAACAGAAATCCAAAAACTCATTTTTAGGTTCTTTGCCACGTTCTCCGCCCGACCTCCAAGGGGCGCCGCGAGCCCACAGGATTCTTTCCTGCCCGGTCAGGCCTGAGCACCTTCAGGCCAGTGTGGTCTGGACCGAGGTCGGTGGCTGAGAACATGGTATTACAGCCATCCTCAGTTTTCCTATCTGAAAAGTGTGGCGGTTGTGGGACTTCAATGAAATAATGGAAGCAAAGCGTGCCATGCTTGGCACAAGGTGAAAACATAATACATAGATTATTATTACTGTCGTTAAAGGCGAATTTTGTCATCAAAATGAGGCAAGAGCCAAGGCAGGGATGGTGGTAGACCCTGGAGGAATTGAATGATATGCTAAAGATGTGGGCTTTCTTTTTTTTGCATCTGATATGTAACATGGATATTTATATGAAGTGTTAATGAGAATTTACAATGTACTTCATTGTGTATTCTATCTCTGCAAAGATAACTGTGAATTGTGTTTATAGCCCCACACTCTGCCCTGGCTGGTGTGGCTCAGTGGATTCAGTGCCTGCCTGTGAACCAAAAACTCACCGTTGGATTCCCAGTCAGGGCATACGCCTGGGATGTGGGCCAGGTCCCCAGTAGGGGGCGTGAGAGAGGCAACTGATGGATGTATCTCATGCACATTGACGTTTCCCTCTTTCTCCCTCCCTTCTCCATTCTCTAAAAATAAATAAATAAAATCTTTAAAAAATAAAAAAATAAAACTCCACACTCTGCAATTTAAAAAGGTCTTTAGTCCTTTATTTTGTATATTTTTATTCATTTTATGTTTGCATAGGTAATCCGCATATCTGTTAAAGAAATTTTCAAAAACTACAAAAGGATAACTAGAGTGAAAAGTCTGTCTTCTCCAACCTCTGTCCCCGTCTCCTACTCAGTTTCCTTCCCAGAAGCCACCACCACAAACAGCTGTGTTTCTCCTCTCAGAACCAGTTTATGATTTTACAGTCAGATTTATAAGTCTGTCTTGTGCCAGGGAGTTTAGATTTTATGTAGTGAACAATGGAATGGCACTTAGTTGCTTCATGATTAATTAGGTACCTACTGTGTACCGCTGGGATAAATCCAGTAGCAACCCATGAAACACAATGCAGTGAAGGAGGCTGAGGGATCACAATGGGGGAGGGAAAACGTCTTCAGGGTGCGTGGGAACCCAGGGAGGGAACTAATGGGTGAGGACGAGATCTCAGAGTTGGCTGTTCTGAAGCTGTAACCTGAGAATTAGTGATTGAGAGTCCACTGGCAGTTTGTCCAGAGAGAAAAATGAGTTCCAGGCTTAGGGAACAGAAGTTACAAAGGCCGAAGTGGGGAGAGTATGGCAGGGCCGAGTGAAACTGGACCTTCCTGATGGCTGCCATGTTTTGTTCATCAGACTCATTTATGTTGACCCACCTCGGGGTCTTTGCAAGAATATCCCTGAAAGAGTGACTGTGAATGTGTGTTTAAAATTCCACACTCTTCCTTCTGCCTAGAATGTATTTTCCCCAGCGCTCCACATGATTGGATTCCTCACTTCCTTGGATTCTTTGCTCAAAGGTCATCTCCATTCTAATATGTTTAGAATGTATTGTAAATGGGATGGCTTCTTTGCCATCCCGTTTAAAATTGCAATCCCCACCCCTGGCTCTTTTGACCCCCTTATCATACCCTATTTTTTTCTATTAGTATTTATGTGCTAACATCCTATATAATTTCCCTTTTTTTAAGAAAAGAATCCTATTTTTTAAAATGCTTTTTGTCTGTCTCCCTCATTAGAGTATAAACTTCCCCAGGGCAGAAATTTCGCTCCTGCTTGTTCCCTGATGTAGCCCAGCACCACCCTAGTGCCTATAGCACAGTAGGGGCTCAAAACATGTTTCTTACATGAATTCCTTCTTTCATTGCTCTGTTGCAGGAGGTTTTTTTTAGACTTCTTTAAAAAGATTTTATTTATTTATTTGTTTGTTTAGAGAGAGGAGAAGGAAAGGAGAAAGAGAGGGAGAGAAACATCAATGTGTGGTTGCCTCTCACACATCCCCCACTGGAGACCTGGCCTGCAACCCAGGCATGTGCCCTGACTGGGAATCGAACCAGTGATCCTTTGGTTCACAGCCTGCGCTCAATCCACTGAGCTACACCAGCCAGGCTGTTGCAGGAGTTTTATCAGAAACAGAGAAAGCCCTCCCTTTGCCTCCTGGGTCTTAAGGTCTCTATCTCCCTGAAATCACAGGCACATAATATACCCAATAAATGATTATTTACCCAATGACACTGGAGTCACATAGACACAGGTTCAAATCCAAGGACTACTGCTAATTGGCTGTGTGTTCCTGGGCAAGTGGTTAGTTCTTCTGGAGTTTGGTCTCCTAATTAGTGTGACACACACAAGCCCTCCCCTACTGAGCTGTGTAGAGGATCAAAGTTCTCTTTCCTTCCATTTGCACTCCCCACCATCTTTTTTCTCCCACAGGGGGAACCTATAAACAGGAGTTAGGTCACATCCCTCCTCTGCTCAGAACCCTGCACACCTCCCATTTCTCTTAGAGCAAAAGCCAAACTCCTCCCTGCATCCCACAGGGCTCTGCAGGACCTGTCAATCCTCCTGCCCTGCTGCTCCATCGCTCCAGTTTCTGGCCACAGTGGTCTTATCACCAGACCTGTCAATCCCACGCCAGCCTCAGGGCCTTTGCACAAGTTATTCCTCCTTACTGGACCAATCTCCCTGAATATCTTCATGACTCACTCCCTCATTTTCTTGAGGTATTTGTTCAAATGTCACCTTCTCCGGTGACACTGCCTCTAAAATCACTGCTCCCTTCCTACCCTACATTCCTCATCTGCCTTCCCTGGTGTCATTTGTTTCCAGAACATTCACCACATACTAACAGATAACATGTTCTTATTTCCCTGAGGCTTGCCGGTCTTCCCCAATAGAATGTCAGTGTCTAAATGACAGAGTTCTTTGTTCCTTTCACTGCTGGACCCCATTGCTAAGAAGGGTGCTGGGCACCCAGTATGTTCTCCATACATAGTAATTGAACAAATGGAATGTAGAGAGAGCATTTTGCATAGAGCTCCCTTCCCACACCCCCAACATATTGATTATGAGCCTTAATGAAAGAGAGGTAATGACCTTGAGACCTGCGTACTGCAAAGCTCAAAGTTTGAGCATTTTGGCCTAAGGCTAGGTGGAGGTCAAAGGTTAACATATCCAGCCCACTCCTGTAGATCAAAGGCTGAACTGCGTCAGTCTTTGTCTGTAGCGTCAGCCTTGAGACCTGGAAAGGATCTATGCTGGCCATAGGCATGATAGCAATTTAGAGGGCACACACGTCATCATACACCTGGCCATTCCTAGCCCCCTCCATCACTGTGCAGGGGTTTTCACAGAGGGCAGAGGTCAAGGCTGGAATATTGGGTGCAGCTCTCAGGAGATGCAGAACATGGGTGTAGGCTTGATGGGGGGATCTGACCTATAGGGGGAGCTATCTAAAGTGCCCCTCTACCAACTGCCAGAACATCTGCTCTGTGTTTTCAGCTGTTTCTGGGTAATGCCAAGCCCAGGAGGAGGAGTCTCCTACTGAGTCACCCCTCCACCCCAACCCCTGGGACTGGGCCTGGTTTGCATAGTCATTTCCATTCCCTTTTACCGGTAGTCCCCTTCAGTTTAGCCACAATAGGAATTTGGAGGAAAAAAGAAAAAGCACTACAGTCAGGTCTTGGCAGAGATTCAAACCCTCCTCAGGCCTTGAAACCCAGGGCAGAGCACGGGCTCACTGGGCCTCAGTTTCCTCCTCTGTCAAATGGGGTATAATTGTCCCTACCTCACAGGGTTTGGGCCTCACAGCTTGAGCCCGTGCGCCCTCGGATCACCCATTTCCCACCCTGTCCCTGCTCCATGGCTAGGGGCTGCCCCCTGCACACAACATCTCTCTTGTCCACCGGCTTCTACCTGGGTTTCACCAATGTTGGGCACTGAGGGGTGGACCGGAAAGCAGCAGGCTGGGAGAAGCCAGAGTATCTCTTCCCAACTGCTCCTGGCAGCATCTTCCACTGGACAAGGCCTCACAGTGTGCTAATTCCTAAATAGTCTCAACCTATTTACACTTTGATTTTTTTAACCTATGCAACCCACCCCTGTATTAAATCCCCTCTGTTTGAGGTGCTTCTATTTTCCTGACTTAAGGCAGCTGGAGGGATTTTGTTTGTTTTTTGGTTTTAAGATACAATTGAGATACAATAAAGTCTTCCCTTTTCAGTGTACAGTTCTGCAAGTTTCCACAAAAAACATGTGTAGTTACGTAACCACCAGCACAACCAAGATATGTTTGACCTTTTCTAGAACGTCATAGAAATGGAATAATACAGCATGTAGCCCTTTGTGTGTGCCTTCTTTCCCTCCTTATAATGCATTTGAGGTTCATCCATGTTGTTATTTATAACTAGTTCCTTCCTTTCTGAACTAGTGTTTCCAAATATATTCCTGAGTGATCTTCTGTGTAAGGCTGGACTGCAGTTTGTCTACTCATTCCCTAGTTGAGGCAGCCGCAGTGAGCCTTTCATGGGCTGGTATTTGCTAAATGTTTTAGGACAATAACTAGCATAGTATATATGTATCAGCTGTTACTATTATACTGGGTTGTGGGGGCATTTGCTGAGAAGCGAGCCTCTGGTGTTACCCCTCTCCCCTAAATGTGCATGCCTCTCTGGTCCGGAAGAGAGAGCCCACCCTTTCCAGGCTGGAAGGGCCAAGACTGCATCTGGTGCAGACGTGGCAGGAACTGGCCTCCACTGGGAGGGAGCCTTCCCAGCCCATCCCTGAAGCTGAAAGTGGGCCCCAAGCCCATGGATGAAGGAGACGAGGCGAGGCGGCTATAACTCCACCGCCTGCCAAGATCAGCATCTGGAAAGCTTCTCTGCAGCTGGGGCCCCTTCCCCCAGTGCCGGGGTGATGATGAGAAAGTTGGGACCTGTCTCAGACATTTCTTTTTACACAATTTCTCCTGCCAAAAGCTGAGAGTCGGGGAGTGGGTGGACAGTGGAAGCTCAGAGAGGCTTGAGGACAGGCCTGGTCTAGCTGATTTGGGGGAGCTCACAAAAATCAGATATCAGAGGGTTCGCCTCACCCGGATTACAGAGAAGAGCATCCTGTATTACCAATGATCATGTGATCCTGAGCAGTAACTATCACCCTTCTATCCTGACCCTCTGGGACAGGGAAGGGGGTCACTGCATCAGGACTAGGGTGAGGAATGGGGATGAAAACACTCAAACCTCCCACTAATGGGTACCTCAGTTTCTTTATCTTTAACGCTTTTTTTTAAAATTTTATTTACTTACTTTTAGAGAGAGGGCAAGGGAGGGAGAAAGAGAGGGAGAGAAACATCGATGTGTGGTTGCCTCTCACATGCCCCCAACCAGAGACCTGGCCCACCACCCAGGCATGTGCCCTGACTGGGAATTGAACCGGTGACCTTTTGGTTTTCAGGCCGGTGTTCAACACACTGAACCACACCAGCCAGGGCTCAGTTTCTTCATCTTTAAATTGGGGTGATGAGGAAAATGGAAAACTATGGAGACAGTAAAAAAAAAATCAGGGGTTACCTTGGGTTTGGGGGGGATGGAGGGGTGAAGAGGAAGAGCACAGAGGATTTGAGGGGAGTGAAACTATTCTTTACAGATACATGTCACTATATGCCGCCGCCAGGGCCCACAGAAGGCACAACACCCAAGAGCAAACCACAGTGTAAACTCTGGACTCGGGGTGATAATGCAGCGTCAATGTCGGTGCACCAGTGATAACAAAAGCACCGCTGTGGCACCATGTTGACGGTGAGGCAGGCTTCGAAGCCCTGGGGGCAGGGAGTGCATGGGGAATCACTGTACTTTCCCCTCGATTTTGCTGTGAGCATGAAACTGTTCTAAAAAGAAAGCCTATTTAAAACCATGGGGGGGGGATGGTAATATTCCCCACCTCCTAGGGTTGTGAGGGTTCCGAGAGCCGCACCCAGCATAGTCTGTGTCCTGTGAGCACTGGCCATTATTGTCAGTGGCCCTGTAATTAGTGGAGGCTGGTCCGAGCCTCTTCACTTCTGTTTTCCCTTCCTAGTAGCTCCTCGGGGGAAGGGTCATTTCCTTCCCTTTCCACTTTTCTCTCCCAGGAGCCTCCCTAGAGCAGGGCCCAGCTTTCCCCTTGACCCCCACCCCCAGCCCAGACTATCAGGAAAAACCTAGGCCTGCAGTGTTTTCCAGTGCTCCTGTCCGTTCCCTCACCTGACACAGTGGGAGACCTTGTGTTGCCCCAGAAGTGGGAGGTTGGGGGGAGGAGGGGAGACAGAAGTTGCTTGTGAGTGTATCATCTTTATCTAGGAGCCATGGCCTCCCTAACAGACGCCAGATATGCCATGGCCTTGACATCACCCCCACCCCCAGGTCCCTGGGGGGATAGCAAACTGCTGAGCCAGCTCAGGCAAGTTGGGGGGGGGCACTTCCTCCCCAGCCTTCAGGTCCCACAGACGGCTGAGATTTCCGCTCTGATAAGAACGGGACCCAGTTTTCTCTGTAGCTTGTCCCCTGTGTGTTGAACACCTGGTTTGGAGATGTTGCCCAGGCGACACACTCCACTTGGCAGAGGATTCAGTGAGATTTTGCTGAGGTTCTAGAAGACCCCAGCACGATTTGGCCCAGAACCAAGTGGACACTGAAATCTGGCTCAGGAAAAGAAGCAAAGTCACTATCTGACTTTTCTTATCTCTGCATCAAAGCCCTGTCGCTCTGTTAGAACTATCTGGTTTCTTCTTGGTCTCCTCCATCAGACACTCAGATTTGAAGGGCAAAGCTCAATGAGCCATCACCAATACCAGCACAGACCATTATGTGAACAAATATGCTGCATGCATATATATAGCATTAATACATTGATTCTTAATATGCATTTCTTTTTTTAGCTTTTAAATAACAAGTTTTTTAAGATTTATTTATTTTACTTTTAGACAGAGGGGAATGGAGGGAGAAAGAGAGGGAGAGAAACATCAATGTGTGGTTGCCACTCACGCACCCCCACACTGGAGACCCAGCCCACAACCTAGGCAGGTGCCCTGACTGACAATTGAACCGACGACCCTTTGCTTCACAGTCCGGCACTGAATTCACTGAGCCACACCAGCCAGGGCTTAATATGCATTTCTTAATAATGCAAACATGTTTATTCTTAACATAAATTTGTTAATATTGATATGTTGAATAATAATATCGATATCTTTATTAACCATGTTATTATTTATTTATACTATTAATTATTATTATTACAGGAATGACTTTACAACTAGAAGTTTGGTAATTTGTTACCTTTTATTTGATTTTTCAGGTCTTTCTAAATTTTTTGAATTGGTAATATGACCTAAAAATTTCAAACAGCACCCCAGTGCACAGTATAAAAAGTCTGGCACCTTCTCACCTGTTCCCTTGGCCCCCCGCTCAGTTCCCTTCCCCGAGTTTAACCACTGTGACGTGTGTTATTTTTGGTTTTCGTTTTTTCAGGGGACAGCTCAAACACAGTCCCCCACAACCACAAAGTCTGCAGTTGAGTTTCCCACATTTGGGAAAATCCCAGGGATCAACACATCTGGAAGGCAATGTGTGAGCCTCAACCTGGGAAAGCCACCTCTGTGATTGTGGTTTCTTCCCTGCCAGGTGAATATGTGTGACAGGTGTCTTGTGCCTTCTCCCAGAGGTGGCCTGTGGGCAAATACACAGGCAAATGTGTGTGTATTTATACAGCCCTTGTAAATACACCCAGAAGTTCAAGCGAACAATGCAAACTGGTCTACATTATGCTTTTTTCAACATAACGTGTTGAAGACAGTTTCAAATCAGTACAAATAAGACCACTCCAGCCCTGGCTGTGTGACTCAGTTGGTTGGAATGTTGTTCTGTGCACCAAAAGGTCATGGGCTCCATACCCGGACAGGGCACATAACTAGGTTGTGGGTTTGATTCCTGGTCAGGGCACATACAGGAGGCAACTGATCAATGTTTCTTTCTCACATTGATGTTTCTCTCTCTTTCTCTCTCTCTAAAATCAATAAACATATCCTTGAGTGAGGATTTAAAAAAGCAAGACTACCCATTTTAATTTCGTAATATGCATTAATGGGTCCATTTTAATTTCCTTTATCATTTTGCTTTTCAGCACTCTTTATGAGGCATAGTATGCATTCAGAAGAGTACACCTACCTCCTTTTTTTAAAAAAGATTTTTATTTATGTATTTTTTTAGAGGGGTAAGGGAGGGAGAGAAACAGCAATGTGTGATTGCCTCTCATGCATCCCCTACTGGGGACCTGGCCCGAAACCCAGGCATGTGCTGTAGACTGGGAATCCAACCGGCGGCCTTTTGGTTCACAGGCCAGCAATCAATCCACTGAGCCACGCCAGCCAGGCACACCTACCTCTTTTTTATTGGTTGCACTATCTATCAAGTAGCTTTAATTTTTTTTAAATTTCAGCTTTATTGAGATATCATTGACATATAAAACTCTAAGATATTTAAAGCACATCATAGTGATTTGATATATACATTCTGAAAAATTCCCCCATTGAGTTAATTAACACATCCATCACTTCACATATTTATCTGTGTTTTTGTGTGGGGTGTGTGTGTGTGTGTGTGTGAACATTTAAGTTCTGCTCCCAGCAAATTTCAATTATATCATACAATATTAGCACCTATAGTCACCATGTTTCACGTTAGATTCGCAAACCTTATTTATCTTATTGCTGAAAGTTTGTATCCTTTTACCAACCTCTCCCTATTTCCTCCATTCCAACCCCTGGCAACCACTTTTCTACTCTCTATTTCTATGAGTTTGACTTTATTTTATAGATTCCATATATAAGTGATACCATGCACTATTTGTTGTTCTCTGTGGTTTATTTCTCTGTGGTTCACTTAGCATAATGCCCTCAAGGTCCACCCATGTTGCAAATGACAGGATTTTCTCCTTTTTAAAAGCCGTATAATATTCCATTATATACAGGGTCTGGCACAAATAACACCCCTGTTTTATTACAAAATCATAAGCTTGTGGTTCTGTAACATAATATCACACTCAAACACACCATATGACGTTTTAGGTGAAATGTTCAAATTAAAGATATAAACTATTACACCCATATTATTACCCTACCAACCACACTCAAGCAGGTGTTACTTCTGCCAGGCCCCGTATATTTTATATATGTGGAATTATAAGTGGAAAATTTTATATATATGGACATATATATCTGTATACATATATCACACTGTCTTTATCCATTTATCCAATGGGGGACACAGGTTGTTTCCATGTCTTGGCTATTGTGAATAATGCTGCAATAAACGTGGGAATGTAGATATCTTTCCATCATTTTGCTTTTTTGAAGTATAATACACATGCAGAAGGGTGCACCTATCCTTTCCCTTCCTTTTATTGCACTGTCTGGGCATCAAGCAGGCTTAATTTTTAAATTTAATTTATTGTTGGAATGATTAAAGATGTTATAATAAGCCCTGGCTGGTGCGGTTCAGTGGATTGAGCCCATGAACCGAAAGGTCGCTGGTTTGATTCCCAGTCAGTGTACATGCTTGGGTCCTGGGCCAGGTCCCCAGCTGGGGACAGGCCAGAGAAAACTAATCCATGTATCTCTCACACATCCATGTTTCTCTCCCTCTCTATCTCCCTCCCCCCCTCTAAAAAATGAATAAATAAAATCTTAAAGACAAGATGTTACAATAATATGCACATGTTACAATGGTCAGAAGAATTTGTAGAGTGAAAGCAGCCTCTGTCCCATGCCCCGTCTCCATCTTTAAGTTCCTCTCCCAGGAAATTTACCAATTTCTTCTTCTCGCAATATTCTGGATCTGGATATTCTGCACACACCCAGTAGAACATCAGCTCCACAGGGGACAGGAAGTTTTGCCTGTTTTGTTCCTTGATTTGTCCCTATCCTTTAGAATAGTGTTCACTACATACCAGATGTTCAGTGTATTTGGTAAATGAACATATAAATAGGTTATATATGCATTTTCACAAACAGTACTCTCCTAAAAGGCTGAGAGAGGGAAAGAGGAGTAAACAAGAGCCACACAGAGGGCCGGGCAGGGTGTTTAGTTGGTTAGAGCATTGTCCCAGCACACCAAAGTTTCGGGTTCCATCTCTGGTCAAGGCACATAAAAGAATCAACCAATGAGCCCTGGCCAGGTAGCACAGTTGTTTAGAGCATGGGTCCAGATATGCCAAGGTTGTGGGCTTGATTCTGGTCAGGGCACACACAAGAATCAAACAATGAATGCATAAATAAGCAGAACAACAAATCAATGTTTCTCTCTCTCTCTCAAAAATAAAAAGAACCAGATAGAGTATTGGCCCCAACTTGCCAGGCAGGGCCCAACCTGGGCTTGTCGGTCAACGAGCAGCGAGGGCAGGACAGCCATGGGCAAAGGCAAGACAAAGGCAGGGTAGGCTGTTGGTTGCATCCAGTCTTCTAGGGGAGAGAAGGCAGTGCCTGAATTCTGAGATCCTGTCACTGCTGAAAACAGTTCTGTATTTGGGACAGGGCGTGGCACTTGGTAGGAACTTGATTCTTTTTAAAATGAACACACGATAGGCACTTAATGCCTATTTACTGCATTAACACATAGTAGGTGCTTCATGGCTTCTTGTTAAATAAATAAAGGGGATCCCATGCTGTCCTCCAATTCCAGGGTCCCAGCGATGGGCCAAGAGAACACCTGTACTTGTAGACAGTTGTTTCAGGTTCAGGCCACCTGGCCAGGAGCAACGTAAAGTCATGGGGCTGACTGACGTCACGCTCTAGCAGGTTCTCACGGGAGGGGGCTGGGAGGAACTGGGCGGGAGTGGTCCGGTGGGGGGTGGCGCGGACAAAGGGACCCGCTCACCACCCCCACCAGCCTCGGCGCGCTCGGGGCCCCGCAGCTCACATCTGGAATTCATTGCAGCTACCGCCGGAAAGGGGCGGGGAGGAGGGCGGGGCGAGTGGGGGGCCGAGGCGGTGCCTCTCCCCGCCCCCCGCTTCATCCAGGTTCCAAGCCCCGGGACGCAGCGGAGCCCGGCGGGCAGTCCCAGCCCCAGCCGCGGCCGTCCCGGGGACGAAGACGCCAAAGCCCCTCCGGCCAGGGCAGGGACCCGGGCCCGCCTAACCAGGTGAGCTTGCTTGGCGAGGGGGAGGCAAAAAGGCGGCCCGGTCCTCTTGGGTCGCGGGATCGCAGCCAAGGGGCCCCGCCGGGGATCAGGGGCTCACTGTGGCGCGCACGCGCCGCTGTGCTCCTGCTGCGCTGAGGGAGTGGTCGTCGTGAGCCCTCCCTACTACGCAAGGCGGCCGACACGGCCTCGACTGCGAACCTCCAGACTGCACTCCCTGCCTTACCCAGCGGCAGGAAGTTAGTGGCGAAAAGGCGGAATCCGAGCGCTTTGACCGGAGACTGGAAGTCAGGACAGCTTGCCCGGGGAGTTTGGGGAGTGTGTAGGAGGTGGGTAGGGCGCCCCTCTTGGCTGACTGCGGCGGGGCAAAAGGTGCTCTACGCCGCGGAACCTCCAGGCCAAAGGGGCGGGTCTCCGGAGGAAGATACTCGTTCACCATCTACACATCTGGCACTCTGCCTCAGTTTCTTCGAGTAGTCTTCTTCAGTTCCTCCGAGGGGACGTGGCTTTGTTCTGGAAGGAAAGGGAACATGACTGTGTGACTCTGGCGCCTCATCTTTCCCCTGGGGCCCGGGTATGGGGCATGAGTGCAGGCGCGCGTGGCACGGGCCCCGCTGGGTCCCGGGCCCAGAAGTGCTTCAGGACCTCGCCCCCTCCTCCGGCACCAGTTGACTCACCCGGGGATTTCCACCCTCTCCCCCAACTCTGTTCTAGTCAGACGCTCCAGGCGCCACGCACTGAGCCCACGCTCTCCCTCGTGGCGCGACGCGGGTGTGGCATTTGTAGTGCAGCTGAGGCTAGGATCTCCCCCACCACACTCCCCAAGTCTTCTGCGAATGTCGAGGCGGGGACCCTGGCGAGACGGAGAGCAGTCCCCCAACCCCACTTGTAGATGTGGAGGTCCCGCGCGTGTGGCAGTCGCAAGAGAGAGGAGGTGCGGCCCCAGGGACCTGGAGTGTGGATACCGTGCATTCCACGGCCAGATAAGGAGGCTGAGACTGTGGCCGGAGGACGGGGGCGGGTCCTGTCGCTGTCTCCAAGGCTTCGCCTGTCTGCCGGGTAGGGAGGATCGCCTGCAGTCAGGGGTGTCTCCAACCTCCTTTGCTGTTGTTTGGGGCTGGGCTGAGTTTAGGAGCCTCCACCCTCCAGGGCCCACTGGGGTCTTATTCATTTTCCGTTGGCTTTTTTGGTTCCTTTCATTCATCTGTACATCCATACATCCATTCATCCATCCATCCCACGTGTTTTCTGAGTACCTTCTGTATGCTAAGTATCATTTCGAAGGGGCTGCAAACGGACTTGGTTGCTGACATTTGCATTCTGCTGTGGAAGCCAGACAGAAAACTTGAAATGTTGTACAATCATACTTTTCCAAATTGCCAGGTGCTGTGAAGATAACAAAGAAAGGTGCTGTGACAGAAAGCGCCTGCCTGTAGGTGGTTATAATAGACTGGTGGTCAGAGCAAATGACTTTAAAACTGAAACTTGAGCCCTGGCTGGTGTGGCTCAGTGGATTGAGCACTGGACCATGAACCTAAAGGTCACTGGTTCTATTCCCAGTCGGGGCACATGCCTGGGTTGCTGGCCAGATCCCTAATTGGGGGTATGCAAGAGGCAATGGATGGATGCATCTGTCACACATTGATGTTTCTCTCCCTCTCTTACCTCCTCCCTTCCCCTTGCTCCAAAAGTAAAGAAATAAAATCTTAAAAAAAAAAAAAAACCCCAAAAACTTGAAAGATGAGATAGTCATTCAAGGTTTTGAGGGAAGAGTGTGTCAGGTGGAAGACTAGCAGGAGCAAAGGCTCTGAGGGGTAGTTTGCTGGTAGGAGGTCAGTGTGTCTGGAGTGGAATGACCCTGGGGAAGAGTGGAAAGAGGCTAAGTGGGCAGGGGTCAGGCCATTTGGGGTAGCTGGGAGCCATGGAAGAATTTAGAGCTGAGTGATATATTGGAGCTCTAAATTAAATGGCTCCCCCTGGCTGCTGTATGGAGAATAGCCATATGGGGGGCGGTGCTTGGCAGCTGAAGAGAAACCAAAAGAAAGGGCAGGGTACTGTCCTAGGGCAAGAGGCATGGGGTCAGTATGTAACCAGGGGGAACTTAACCACAAGGCCTGCCTCGATGGAACTTGAGGGAGGGGCTCCTGGAAGCCACTGAGCTTCCTCCTGCCTTCCTCCCTTCTAATCTCACCCTGAACAATCTCGATTGTTTCTCTTCCCTCCAAACCCCATCGATTGTCCCTCTTGCTCCATTTTAGGCCTGGCCATTCTCTGGTTTTGTGCCCAGTGAACTCTTACTGAGCCTCTGGAAGGGAGTCAGGACTGCCTTGCTGAAGGCAAGCTGGAGACAGGCCCTGTGTGCAGCCAAGCTCGGGAACCCTACACAGGGAAGAGAAGCAGGCAAGGCATGCATCTGCTAGTCCCAACCCCAGCTGGCTTCCTCTTTCTGGAAAGCACCAACCTTCCTTAAGCTCCTGCTTTAGCAAAATCCTAGTTGGGAAAATGAGATAGTATGGTCCTCAGTTTCCCCTTTTCTAACTAGTAGAACCACCCCTCCTGAGGATGCCTTGACAGCCTCCAAGTGAGGGTACGGTGCCCCAGTGTTCCCCCTTAGGGAAGAAGACAGACTTTTTAGTCTGTTCCTGGGGTTCAAAGCTGAACCCATTTCTTATTTCTTCAGGAAGTGGTCATACATTGTTCTCTTGGCCACCAGATTGGAGAGGGTGGTGGCCCCACTTCAGGGAAGGCGGGGGTGGCCATGGGACATGCCCTGAGCTTTTGGCCCCACCAGCAAGGGTGCTTCCCAGGCCTTGCAATGGGGCCTTGATTCTCAATTTTAAACTCCAGGAAGGGCCTGGTAGGCCAGGGCAGCTTGGGGGCGTCTGGTCGGGGTGACCCGGCGGTCAGACCGCAGTTCAAACTCTCCCCAGGGACATTCACACAGCTTTAACTCTCCTCAGAAAGAAGGGAACTCCAGCCTCCCGGAAAGGATCAGATCGGTAATGCTAGCTGTAGATTGTCCCTGACTTGTCCAGTCCGATGCTGAGGATGGAAAGCTCAGGCCAGTAATTGAATGGCTCAATGCCCTGGGATTGAAAATAAGCCAGTCAGGAGGGTGCGGGCTGTTTCTGGCCCAGCAGCGGGTCTGGTAGGGCCAAGCCAGCTCCTGTCTGGCTGCAGAGGGCATCAGGGCGCCTGAGGCCCTGTCCTGCACAGGAACAAGGGGCCTCTCTGTGTGGCGATCTGGGCAGGGCGGCATTCCCCGGGGAAGCACACAAGCCTTTCACTGTTCCCTAACTAGGACGGATGTCCCTTTGCCCAAGGGGAGCAGCTGCCTGTCTATTAGGCCACGGTCCAGGGCACTTCTCTGAGGACCCAGATGGAGTTGGCCTAGCGACCCCAGAAGTCCCCCATCACTCCAGGGCTCACTAGAAACCAGCCTAACCAGCCTTTCCTGGAACTCCGCTCCTGACACACCTGTGGTTCTTGCCAGGCCTTGCCAAATGCATTTCCAGGGACCTGGGGAGGGCTTTTCCTGTGCTCCATCCCCCACCCTCATTTAGCTAACGGCTCCTCTCATGAAAGGCAGACACTGCTGCAGCTCCTCTGAGACAGCCCCCACCCAAGCTGGAGGGAGGCCATGATGTTGGCCTTGCCTTGTATCATCCTCTCTGCCCTCTTCCTGGCTTTCATGGAAACAAATACTGCTGCCCCCCTCCTGGCAGGGCTGCACGCCCCCTCACCTCTCACAGGACTTCAGCTGCCCCATCCTCCCAGCCAAGGCCTCCCACACTGGTCCCCTGTGGCTCCCCTATCCCATCACCTCCTTCTAGCCTTCCCCACAGCGGATGTGACTGGGGAGCGAGTACTCCACCCTGTTTGTTCCAGGGGCCTCACATCTGGATTTCATCCTAGCTGGGTGGGAGGGGGATACTAGCGCCCTGCCTACCCCTCTGGATCCTCTCTCTAAGGGCAGGGCTAGATGATGCTGATGAGAACAGGCTGTTGGGAATCTTGCCTGGCTGGCTTAGTCAACATCCCCTCCCAAAAGACTGGGTGGAGGGCACCTAGTCCCAAGCAGTGTGTGACAGGGAAAAGGAAGCTAATAATCTTTACTGAGTGCTTGCTATGTGCTATGGGTACCTCAGGAATAATTCAACAGGATTTTCTTATCACCCATATGAAGTGGGCTTTCTTCTCCCCATTGCACAGATGAGGACGTTGAGGCTGTGTGTCGATTGACTTGGTCAAGATCCCACAGCATGTCAGAGGTAGAGTGGGGTTGAACCCAGGATTGCCTTCAAGGCCTATGTCCTTTAAGATGATGTGACCTCTGGGTTGCCGGAACCTTAGGGCTGCCCTGGTGTCTCCCCAAGACTTTATCTGGGGAGCACCCATGGCCTCAAGGCTTACACCCAGCCTAAAATCTAGGGCAGTGGGTGGTAATGTAGTGCTAGCAGCATCAAGCATCTCTCTGACCCAAGCTGGCAGGTGGCATGAAGCCCAAGGCAAGCCCTCTAATTCCTGCCCACGGCTTGCTCTCTGGGTAGGTGGACAAGGCTTGTGGAAGTCCACTTTGTGTCCTTCATGCCATTCATTTGGGGGAGCTTCTGAGAGACAGCGTGACCTAGACGTTATAGAGGCTTTGGAGCAGGTCTCTTTGGCTGTGTCACTTACTAACTTTGATACGTTGGGAAAGTCAGTTGATGTCTCCAGGTTTCCCATCTGTAAAGCAAGGGGTCATGAAAATTTTGACTTCATGTGGCCATTCAGTGAGGAGTGATGGGCTGGGACTCGACCCATGGACGTCCAAAGTTAGAGCCCAGGCAGCAGCCACAGAACTGACCTGTCTGTCTCTCTCTTCTCTCTGCAGCTCTGACAGCTCCATGGCCTCGGCTGGCCACTGAGCCCCACCATGGGCAACCTGTACTCGGAGTACCTAAGCACCACCAAGGTCGAGGAGCACTACAATTACACCAAGGAGACCCTCGTCACACAGGAGACAGTCTCCCGGCAGGTGGCCTCAGCCCTCATCATCATCCTGTGCTGTGCCATAGTGGTAGAGAACCTACTGGTGCTCATTGCAGTCGCCCGAAACAGCAAGTTCCACTCAGCCATGTACCTGTTCCTGGGCAACCTGGCTGCCTCGGACTTGTTGGCAGGAGTGGCCTTTATAGCCAATACCTTGCTCTCAGGCTCTGTCACACTGCATCTGACACCTGTACAGTGGTTTGCCCGTGAGGGCTCAGCTTTCATCACACTCTCCGCCTCTGTCTTCAGCCTCCTGGCCATCGCCATTGAGCGGCATGTGGCCATTGCCAAGGTCAAGCTCTACGGCAGTGACAAGAGCTGCCGCATGCTGCTGCTCATTGGGGCCTCGTGGCTCATCTCGCTGGTTCTGGGTGGCCTGCCCATCCTTGGCTGGAACTGCCTGGGCCACCTAGAGACCTGCTCCACCGTTCTGCCACTCTACGCCAAGCACTACGTGCTCTGTGTGGTAACCATCTTCTCTGTCATCTTATTGGCCATCGTAGCTCTGTATGTCCGCATCTACTGTGTGGTCCGCTCCAGTCATGCCGATGTGGCCGGCCCACAGACACTGGCCCTGCTCAAGACGGTCACCATTGTACTAGGTGTCTTCATTGTTTGTTGGCTGCCTGCTTTTAGCATCCTCCTCCTGGACTATGCCTGTCCTGTGCACTCCTGCCCTATCCTCTACAAGGCCCATTACTTTTTTGCTTTCGCAACCCTCAACTCGCTGCTCAACCCTGTCATCTACACGTGGCGCAGCCGGGACCTTCGGTGGGAGGTACTGCGGCCACTGCAGTGCTGCCGGAGGGCGGCAGGGGTGCAAGGACGGCGGGTTGGGGCCCCAGGCCACCGCCTCCTGCCCCTCCGCAGCTATAGCTCACTGGAGAGGGGCACCCACATGTCCACGTCGCCCACAGTTCTGGAGGGCAACACAGTGGTTTGAGGGACAAATGGGCTGACAACCAGGCCATGGCAGAGGGCACTGTGGACAGGTGCCGGGTGACTTCAGACAAAGATGTGAAACTGCCAAGCAAGACAGCCACCTCAACAGACCTGGGTTGATACTGAAAATCTTTCATACCTGGGATGGCCAGTTGAGGCACTGACCAGTTGGAAGGCAGAGCTGCAGGAGGGTCCTGGAGGCCAGTGCAGTGACTGGCGTAACCCCTTCAGAACTGGACTGTGAGGAGGTCTGGGAGACCTGGAAAGGATCCAGGTGACAGCAGGCAGGCACTCAAGCAGAGCTCAGGGCAGGAGCAATTTACAACGTGGTACAAAGGATTTTATTGCATGACTGACCTCCACCCTGTGCCAGATTCTTCTCTGAACTCACCCCCCTTGTCATCTTCTGGCAACTTCAGGCCACTTTCCTGGAACTGCTGTCCTGAGGGGCTGGAGGCCTCCTCCCTGACCATCAGGGCAGCCCCAGCTAACAGCTCCCTGGGCACAAATCCACAGCTTCCCCAAATTTTACCAGCTGACACTTCGGCCACTTCTTCCCTTTCCTCTTACTCCATGAGATGCCAGGAAACCATGGGCTGGAGGGGGAGGGGGCTGAACCCCATTTTCAGACCTCATGGGCCAGCTGCACTGTTTGGGGCACAAAGAAATCACCAAGGGCTAGAAAAACCTGTCCAGGGCTGGGGCGGTGGGGCGCTGAGGAGGCCTCTTGGTCTCTTAAGGGCACAGGGTGGAACTTGAGAAAGTCTGACAGAGCTCTTAGCTGAGGACCCTTCCACCCACCAAAAACAATCACCCACAGTCTACTTCCTCCTCCAGCTCCAGCTGAGGTGCCAGATCTCCTAAGGCGGGGCAGCCTTGAGCCCGCTGTGCCTCCTTTCAAGGTGTATTGGACGGAGCAGGGAGTGGAGGTGCTGAGGACATTTGTAGGGTTTCTTCCGTAACCTGCCCCATAAGGACTTTGCTAAATCCTGTGGATAGATAGAAGAATCACTGCGGTACAAACATATATTTATGTGTCTGTCAGTGTCTGTGTATGTCTCTGTGTTGTTGTATGTGATACCTGCGACCCTCTGTCCCCGCCATGTTTCCCCAGAGTGGATGCTGTTCTGTCTCCTTATATCTGTGTTGAAGCTGCCAAAGAGGGGTCTGGCTCCAGACAGACCCCTTCGTAATCGCTGGCTCGTTTCCCCGCTTGAGAGCTGGGCTGCAGCTCACCCTGGGGAAGGAAACATTATGCCTCAAAATGATTTTTTTGTGAATGCAAAGGCTGGGGGGGTCTTTGGTGGGGGCAAGGAGCCGGTTGAGGGCTTGGTTCCCCTCATTCAGCTCCCCAGATGCCCCGCCAATGTCTGAGACAAGACCCAGGCCAATAAACGGTTCAATTTCTCTTTCTGATGCCTGTGTCTTTTCAGGTTTAAGGTGGTAGTTCCCCCGTTAGCGCCCTGTGGCTGGGGTGAATGGGATGGAGGGTAGCTGCTGCCCAGGCAGCTCACTACCTTTGGTCTGCCTTTCTATTCTGGGCCCTCACCCTAGCCCTGACCAGACCAGGGCTGCAGTGGCTTCTGAGGAGATGGGACCAATGCAGGCATTTCCCCAGGGCAGTTGTCTGGGTCCTCCTTGCTTTCCTTCAAAGAAAGATCTGGTGGGTGGTGGGGGCCCCCTTCCCAAAATCATGTCCCTCCCTGGGAGGTGGAGAGGTAATCTGGGGACCCCAGGCCCAGAGGGCCCTTCAGAGCTCCATATTCCTCAGAGCAATGGCTGACCAAGCACTTTCCAGGCATGAAGAAAGGATGTGAATCCTCAGGAAGTGGGAGTTACTGTAAACTCCTTTTATGGAGTTGGGGGTTCAGAGAAGTTAAGTGGACTGCTGAGGGTCACACAGTAGTTGGGGCAGCACCTGTCTAGATTTGAACTCAAATGGGCTGATTTGAGATCCTGCCAACTCTACCAATGGGCCTGAGAAAGTATCCTCAACACCCTCTTTGCCATGAAAATGTGGGCTGCCAGCCCCAGCCAGCCCCACCCAGAACAGGGAGAAGCTGAGAGGGAACACAGTGAGGTGCAGGGTCCGGTGGCTCCTTAGAAGATCTGAGCTTTGATTGGGAGCACAGAGCCGCAAGCTGAAGCCTCACCCAGCAACACCAGCACAAATACTAAGGCAACCAGTGAGAGGGGAGTGAGGTAGACAGAAGTCGGAAGCCAAAAAGCGTGCACCCCCATCGGGATTCCCCTTCCTCCAGTAGTGCAGAGACGACCTCTGGAAACCTGGGCTCTCACTGAGATTGGGCAGGAAAGGTGTAGGCCAAGCAAGAATTGATAAATTTCTCCCAAATACCCATTGCTTCCTCTCTCTCCTCCAGCCCTGTGCTAAAATGCCACCTCCTTGTAGAATCCTGCCCTGATCACCCTCTTCCCTCTCTGTCTAGCCCTTTGCCTATTTATTACCTGGCAGTGTATTATATAACAGTTTACCTATCTTCTCCCTCTAAAACAAGAAAAACTTGAAGATAGGATTGTTTCCGTGTTATTTATCACTGTGTCTCTAGCATGTTAAATAGCACTTGGCATATTCCTGCCACAGGACCTTTGCAGATGCTGTTTCCTCTGCCTGGAATGATCTTTCCCCAGACATCCTTGTGACTCTTCCCTCCTCCTTCAAATCTATATTTAAAGATCACAACCCAGGTGAGGCCTCTGGCCTTGCCATGCATGAGTTTCTTTTCCTACCTGCCTCTCTTGCTACTCTTTAACATGGAACACATTTTACCTCACCTTGTTTATTTTCTGTCTTCCCCTTTAGAATGCTAGTCCCATGACAGCGGGGGTTGGTGTCTGTCTTCACTGCTTGGCCCCAGAACAGTGACCAGCACACAGTAGGTACTCAGTGTTTGTGAAATGAATGAAAGTAAAAGCACATTCCACTGCTGGGAGAACAGCAGCCAGTAGCTGGTTGGCATTCTGGGCCTGGTTCATGCCAACATTGTTGTTAACTATACCAGAATGCCAGCATAGTTGGAAAAAAAAGAAAGTAAAAGCAAATGATGGTCACTTCAGTAAGTGTTCAGTGCTGTAAAGAAAAAAATAGTGGAAGCAACAGTTTTGGGGTACTCAGGCAGTAGCATCAGCACTCTTAACAGGTTAGGAAACTGAGTAACAGAGAGGTCAAGTGAACTGCCCAAGGTCACATAGCATGTGAGTGGAAGTGCCTGGAATTGAACCCAGGCAGTCTTGATTGAAGATTGCAATGACATTTCACCCTCCTCAATATCCTGAAGATCTACTGTACTGATATCTCCAATATTGGGGCCTAGAATGGAAGGGTCCTGCTTAAGGGGATGCAAGATGACTTTTACTTCCTTTTCCCCTAATGAGGTTCTTGGATATTAGAAAGCACTCATCATCTGGAAGAACCTATTAAAATGTAGATTCTGCCATGGCTGGTGTGGCTCTGTGGATTGAGTGCTGGCCTGTGAACCAAAGAGTCACCAGTTCAATTCCCAGTCAGGGCACATGCCTGGGTTGTAGGCCAGGTCCCCAGAAGTGGGTGAATGAGAGGCAACCACACATTGATGTTGCCCTCTCTTTCTCCCTCCTCTTCTCTAAAAGTAAATAAAATCTTTGTTTTAAAGGAAAAAATGCAGATTCTTAGACTCTGCCATGAGAGATTCTGATTGAGTGGGTCTGGAGTGACCCCAGCAATGCTTGTTTTTCACCAAATACTTCCAGGCATCATCTTGGGACCATAGTCTAAGAAAAGTTCTAGACTCCATAATCTCAGTAGAACTTTCTGCATTGATGGAACTATGCCATATCTGCCCTGCACACTTGTGGGCACACTTGTGGGCATGATTAGCGTGATGCAGGAACTACTGTATTTTGCCATGTATAATGCACTCCCATGTATAACGTGTGCCTACATTTTTGTGTGCTCTCTACCTGGGATCATTATACTAATGGTATGTAATTGTTATACCCATGTATAATGCACATCCTTATTTTTCCCTAAAAAATTTGGGCAAAAAAGTGCACACTATACATGGCTAAATATGGTAAATTTTAACTTTAATAATTCAAATGTAAATAGCCACATGTGGCCATTAACAGTTCTACACTGAATCTCTGGTTTCTGCAGCCTCTGGGCAGCTAAACTCTCTTGGCATATGCCGCCAATTCGACAAAAATTCATGTCTCACCATCATCATTATTATTATGAGTGACATGGTAGCTTTCTTATGTCACTTCATGATTTTTGGAATATTCCTTTTAATAATGATATCAAGATTAGTCTCAGCTGCAAATGATAGAAGACACAAAATATTAGTAACTTAAGAAAGAGAAGGGCATGCCTGACCCTTGGCTGAAGACTTCATCCACACACATCAAATAAGTGGACTCTGAGGCTTGGGAGTTAAACAAAGAAAGAGAAATGGATTTCTTATATAAAAGGGTTTCAGAGGAAATTGGCCCTGGGTAAGAAGGACAGATGCCTATTTATTAGCATCCAGGATCCTGTCTGTCCATCTGTCCCTCCATCCATCCATCCACTTAAATCTATCTGTCTGTGTATCTATCTATCATCCACCCACCCAAATACTTTCTGTTCCCTAAGAACAAGGCACTCTCCTATCTAACCTCAGTAAAACTATCAAAATCAGGTAAGCTACAAACTTAATCAGATTTTACTAATTGTCTCATTAGTGACCTTTATAATTGCAGGAGGAAAACCCAGACCACTTGTTTCATTCAGTTATCTTTTCAGTCTCCTTCAGTCAAAACAATTTCTGAACCTCTATATCTTTTGTGACCTTGGCATTTTTGAAAAATATAGGTCAGTTACTGGGTTGAATGTCCTTCAACTTGGGTTTGTCTGATGTTTCCTCATGATTACATTCAGGCTATGCATTTTTTTTTCCACAGAAATAACACAGAAGTAATGTGTGTTTCTCAATTAGTCTCATTACTAGTCGTGTTAACTTGGATCACTTGGTGGTGTCTGCCAGTTTCTCCACATTAAAGTTATGATTTTCCCCCTTGTAGTTATTAGCTATCTTGTGGGATGGTATTTTGAGAGTCTGTAAATAGCCTGTTACTTGTCAAACTTTTACTCCTTTATCATCCATTCTTGTCTGAATCAGTTATTACTCACCAGATATCTTTCAGAAAATTGGAGGGCATCACATGATTTCATTGTAGATAAGCCACTTTTTAATCTTCAAAAGAAAGTAATACTTTTTTTCAACTTAACCACAACACCAAGATTATATTTATTAAAATTATCAGTGTTAAAATTTCCCCATATGTTTGTTTTTTTATAGGTGTATCTATTTTTATGCAATCTGTATAAAAATACATTTATTCATAGTACATTTATCACACATTGTCTTGCATTTCTGTCCTCTCAACTTGTTTATTGAAATCTACTTTCCTTCAAATTCTCATTCTGATCTTACTCTTATCTGTTAACCTCCTGTAAATCATCTAACCACTGTTTTCTTTTTTTAACATTTTATTTATTTGAATTAGAATGCAAATAAGATCCTGACATGGCATTTAGTGAATTTCTTAAGTTTCCCTTGTTAAACAATAGATTTAACTACCTATTTAACCTTGTTTAACTGAAGTTTAGTAATTCATTTGTTGAAGAAACCAGGTTGTTTGCCCTGGAGAGTTTCCTAATTTGGTGTTAATTGATGGCATCCCCTTATGTCATGTTCCTCTTCCCCAGTCTGATTTAAGATTGATAGTTTTGGCTCATAGGTGGTGCTGGAAACTTCTAGCAGGAGGATATGATATCTGGCTGTTTCTCTGTTTTACTGATGACTATGGCTAATCGGGGGTTCAGATGCCATCAGTCCAATCCCGCCTTTGTAAACTCCCCATCCAACTGTTCCCCGATGGTATGATCGTCCACGAATGACTGTTGTCTGGGCCCATCGTTGCATGAGCAGTCTTCAAAGAGTTTCTAATCTATCTCCCCATCCTCACATCCTACCAGTTTTCTCATTTGTCTGCAAAGCAAATGTACTTTCCCCAAATTCAGATGTCCAACATTTATCACCTTTCCCTAAGTGTCTTGTCCAGGGTTAGTTAAATCTGTCAAAAGGGGAAATGATGGGTGGATGTGATTCATTTCTAGTGACAATTGTGATATAAATGGTGAGTGCATTCTCTAAAGAAAAAAAATAGATTCAAATCTTAAAGCAACACTTTGCAACCCAAGTAGACCTTCAGACAAGTCACCTAACAAGTCTCAGCTGGTTTCATCATCTGTAAAATGGATGTATCAATAATCCCAATCGGAATGCAAAATGGTACTTCCACTTTGGCAAACAGTTTGGCAGTTTCCTACAAAGGCAAACATAAGCTTACCTCATGACCCAGAAATTTGATTCCAGGTACCTACCCAAGAGCAATGAACATGCATGTCCACACACAGACATATGTGAACGCTCAGAGCAGCATTTTTCCTAATAGCCCTAAAGTGGAAACAACTCAAACGTCTATCACCTGGTGAATGGATAAACAGGTGTGGTTCATCCATACAATGGAATAAAATTCAGCAATGAAAATGAATGAAATAGTCACACATGCGATAACGAGGATAAGACTTAATTATACTAAATGAGAGGAGCCAGACAAAAGATCACATATTGCATGATTCCATTACATAATATGGTCATAAGAGACAAATCTATAGAGGCAAAGAATAGATTAGTGGTTGCCTGGGGCCGGAGGTAGGAGCTGGGATTAACTGGAGACAGGTCTGAGGACTTTTATCAGGGTGATGAAAATATTTTAATCCTGGGTTGTGGTGATAGTTGCACAACCTGGCAAATTTACTAAAAGCCATGGATTTTTACATTAAAATATGTGAAATTTTTGTGGTATGTAAATTTCACTTCAATAAGCTTATTAAAAAAGAATCCGAACCTCTCAAAATACATATTGAATGCCCTATTTTATTCCTACCCTCAGAGATCTCACATTCTAGACAGTCTATAAAAGTAAATATATAATGCAATGTTAGAACATTTCCATTATGGAAAAGAGTATGGGTTCCCCAAAAGATTAAAAATAAAACTACTGTATAATCCAGCAATCCCACTTCTGGATACGTGTCCAAAAAAATTAAAGTATCTCAAAGCAATATCTGTGCTCCCATGTTCATTGCAGCATTGTCCAAGGAGCCAAGATATGAAAACAACCTACGTTTCTGTCAATAGGTAAATGAATAAAGAAAATGCAATACACACACACAATGGAATATTATTTAGCCATAGTGAAGAAAAGCTTGCCATTTGTAACTGTATGGGTGAACCTGGATGACAACATGTTAAGTGAAATAAGCCAGACTCAAAAAGACAAAAGTTGTATGATCTGATCTCATTTATATGTGATATCTAAAAAAATTGAACTCACAGAAGCATGGACTAGAGTAGTGGTTGCTAGGAGCTGGGGTATAGGGGAATTGGGGAGCTCCTGGTCAAAGGGTACAAATTTTCAGTTATAAGATAATTTCTGAGGATCTAATGTATGACATGGTGATTATAGTTACTAATACTGTATTGCACAATTGGAATTTGTGCTCTGGCTGGTGTGGCTCAGTGGATTGAGCGTCGGCCTGTGAACCAAAGGGTCGCTGGTTCAATTCCCAGTCAGGGCACATGCCTGGGTTGTGGGCCAGGTCCCCAGTAGGGGGCACGTGAGAGTCAACCAAACATTGATGTGTCTCTCCCTCTCGTTCTCTCTCCCTTCCCTCTCTCTCTAAAACTAAATAAGTAAACTCTTAAAAAATTGGAATCTGCTAAAACAGTAGTATTCTCACTACACATAAAAAATGGTAACTGAGGTGATAGATGTGTTAAGTAGCTGGATTATGGCAATCATTTCACAATGCATACGTATGTCGAATCATCATGTAGTACACCTTAAATATATGTGATTTTTATTTACCCATTATACTTCAGCAAAGCTGGGGAAAATTGCTTCTTAAACTTTCACAAGTGGGGAGCTTGTGAAAAAATACAGCTTTCTGGGCTCTACCAGGGCCCAGAGAATCCAATTCCAGAGCCCAGGACTCTGTATTTTTATTCCACACCACTTCTGTTGTGAACCATGCATGACTTACAGTTTTCAAAATGCTAGTTCCAGCGCTCTCTTAGGGCTGTAAGATAGTGCCTGGAGGAACAATAGGACAAGATCATTGCTTTGTCATTTCCTTGAGGCTAAATCAGTCATTCTCATTCAGGATGATTCCACACTCCCAGGACACATTTGACAATTATGGAGATATTTTTGGTTGTCCCACCTGGGGGTAGGAGCGCTACTGGCATCCAGTGGATAGAGGTCAGACACATTGCTAATTGCCCTGAAATCACAGGGCAGTCCCCTGTGACAAAGGGTTATTTGGCTCCAAATGTCAGCGATGCTCAGTTTGAGGAACAACCTGTGCCCCTCTGGCTCCTTCCACCTGGTCAGCTGGTTCAGGAGCCCTCGGCCACAGCTGGAAGAGTGAGGAAACTTCTAGAGACTCTCCCAAACTCTTTGCCAGGGAGTTTGAATAACTTGGTGATTACCTTTGAAGAGGCGGTTGTGGTTAATTAGTGGTTATTTGCAGGTAGGCGGTGCTTCACGTGAAGTGTCTCTGATTTAATGGTCAGGGCAGGCCCAGTTCTCATCCCTGCTCTGTGTGGTGTGTACGACTTTCTTTGCAGTTCAGGAGCCGATGCTGTTGTGCTTTTTTACTTCTTGTGCCAGAAGGTGGGTGACTCTCATCCAGGTCTCAGTGCAGTTTTTCTCTAGGGCCTGTTGGTTGTAATGGCTGGTGACCATAGGACCAGGCAGGCTGATATGTGGGTTCGGTGGGCTGATGGAGGTAAAGTGGGATATACACATATGTCTTGGAAGGAAGGGAGAAAGGGAGCCCTGGTGATGTATAAAAACAAAATCAAGGGATAATGTGCTCATTTATGTCTGGCTTTTTTCACATAGCCTAATGCTTTTGAGATTTGTCTGTAGTGTTGCACATAGATTTGCCTTTAGTTCTACAGTGCTCACTCTTGATGCTAAATATCAAGGTTCTGCAAACTAAGGCCCATGGGCCAAATTCACCCCACAGCCTGTTTCTGGCTAAGAATGGTTTTTACATTTTTAATGGGTTGGGGAAAAAATCGAAAACAAACATTTTGTGACACGTGAAAATAGCATAAAATTCAAATTTCAGTGTCAATAAAGTTTTATCGGAGTTCAGCCATGCCCACTCATTTACAAAATCACCCATGGCTGCTTTCACACTACAACAGCAGAGTTGAGTTGTTGTGACAGAGAGTATGGCCCACAAATTCTAAAATATTTACTATCTGACCCTTTACAGAGAAAGTTATGACCCCAGTGTATCATATTCCACTGTATAAATAACTGTCACCTTTTGTGTTGGTGTTCTACATTTACATGACCTTAAGTTGTTTGGCTATTGTGAATACAGCTGCTATGAACATTTTTGTACACGTCATTTGGTGGATATGAGCATGCATTCCAGAGCACGCATTCCAGGAGTGGAGTTGCTGGGTTATAGGGCAGGCGTATGTTTAGCTTCAGTAAATAAAGTCAAATTGTTTTCCAAAGTGACTATACCATTTTGGACTCCCCCAGCAATAGCAAGTTCTGGTATTGCTAACACTTGCCAATTTTCCTTTTTTCATTATAGCCATCCTGGTGTGGGTGGGAGCTGATACTACCTTGAGGTTTCATCTTGCCTTTCTGATGACTAATGAAGTCAAACAGCTTTCCATTTTAGTCTTGGCCATTTGGATATCTTCTTTTGTGAAATGCCTGTTCAATTTTTTTTGTCTGCTTAAAAGAGGGATTTGTCTGTTCATTAATTTGAAGGAGTTCTATATATATTATAGATATGAGTCCTTGATCAGCATATATGTGTGGCTTGCCTTTAAGGGATACCTTTAACAAAAAAATTTATTTTAATATAGCCTAACATGTTTCTGTGCTTCATGTCCTCTTAAACACTTGCCTACCCCAAAATCAGAGATGTAGAACATAGATGTCTTATTTTAAAAAGCTTTCTTGACTTTGCTTTCCCATGTAGATCTCTGAGATGTTTGGAACTGAATTTTCTATGTGGTTTGAGGTAGGGATCAAAGTTCACGTTCTTCCGTGTGGCCATCCAACTGACCCAGTACCATTTATTGAAAAGACCACCCTTTCCCCACAGCTGCTCTGCCAGTTGTTTTTGTTTGACATAAATAACGTAGCCACATGTTCTGGCATTCAAAAGGGCAAAAAGATATTCAGAAAAATTCCTCTTCCTGCCCACAGCTTCCACCCTGCAAGTTAACATTCCTTATCTCCAGGAAGTTACCTGTTTCTTTCCCAAGGTTTTATGTATAGACAAGTAAATACACATAATTGTCCCCTCCCTCTTTTACATAAACAGAACGCTATGCATTCTGTTCTACATCTGTATTTTATTTTCACTTAGAGATAGAAAACAATCTCTATGATATGTGGGAAAATGCCCTTTTGGCTTTTGTTGTTTTGGGGTCCATCACGGTATGAATGGAACAGAATTTCTTTAGCTAATCATCACTGATGGAGAACTAGGTTTCTTCTGCTTTTGAGTGAATAACTGTGTCTACTTCTCATTTTGCAAATGTGGATGAGTGGATCTTAAGAGAAATTCTTGAAAGTAGAATAGCTGAAGAAAAGGGGGTGTGTATTTGGTTTTTTTATAGATATTGGCAGACTGAACTTTTACATGTAGGAATAACAGGCATCCTACCCTAATCCTTGAATACTACCTAAGTCTTTATTGCATGCTAACATATCTTGGGCACTTTGCTGGGCATATGTGGGGATATGGCTGACATAAACCATCACCCCAAAATATGTGATTGGCAGCTTAAGTAAAGGCTCTGAAACAAAGAGCTGTAGTTCTAAGAGCCTATCAGATACTTGATAGGGCTGGAAGAGGAAAGGAAAGGCCCCTTGAAAGAGGTGATGGTTGACACCAAATAAGAAGAATGGTTAGAGATGCTCCAGGTACAAGAAGTGGGAATGCAGAGCAGCAGGACTTTCCAGGCCATGGGAACAGCAAATGCAGAAGCCTTGCTAAAAGTATCTGGGACTGCATAACAAAAAGTCCAAAGTCTAGTAGCTTAGAACAATACCCATGTATTATTCCTCAGGGTTTCTGTGGGTTGGGGATTTGGAAGCAGCAAAACTGAGTAGCTCTAGCTTGAAGCCTCTCAAGAGGGTGCAAATACTGGCTGGGGTTACAGTCATCTGAAGGCTTGACTGGGGCTGGTGGAGGCAGTTCCAAAGGGGCTCATTCACCAGACTGAGGAATTGGTTCCTCTTCCCATGGGCCTCGCTGTAGGGCTGCTTGAGCATCCTTACAACATGGTGGCTGGCTTCCTTCACTAGAACAAGTTGGTTGTGATGGCTTCTATGATCTCATCTAAGAAGTCGTATAACTTTGCTTCTACCATATTCTCTTGGCCACACACACCAGCCTTGATTCTGTGGGAGAGGACTCCACAAGGAGTGCCGTGAATGCTGAGAGGTAAGGAATGTCAAGGGCCCCCTTAGAGGCTAGCTACCACGGGTCTTAAGCAGGAAGGAGCTAGATATATCCAGGATGTACCTCAGCTGGAGTGAGCAAAGGAGTGGCAAAAGCTGACATGGGCAGGGCTAGGTGCGTAGGGGTTGGGTTTACCCTAAAAGCACTGAGAAACCATTCAGGTATGTGGAATGGGCTAGGGAGGAGCTGACAGGATCAGATTAGGATTCTGAGAAGATCCCTCCCACTGCCAAGTAGAGAATAGGTGGGAAAGGGTTGAATGGCAGCCCAGGAAGGAGGTTGGGCAGTGTCCAGGAGAGAGGTCACCTGGGCCAGTATAGATCAGCTAACTGACTTGAGGACTGTTTAAAGGAGAAACCCACCAAGTTTGTCAGCAAGTCTCCTGGATCTCAAACAGAATGCCATTGGCCTGCTCCAGGGCCCTGCCAGTTGCAGGCAGGTCTGCCCAGCACATTTCAGTATTGATTTCCCCAGACTGATTTCTGGTCATTGAGCCCAGAGAGAGAGCTGCAGGACGTGCACTGGTGCTCCTTCTGCCTGGCCTCTGTCTGAGGTAAAAGGGGCAGAGTGTCCCATGAAACCCTTGAGGGTTGCCGCCACTGCATGCCTCTGCTGGGCCTTGCACCAGGGGAGAGACCTCAGGGGCTGTGACTAATTCCCCAGCATGTGGCATGACTCAGCGCTGACCTTCTGACTGACCATGGTGAGGACTCGTGACCACCCCTCCACTAGCCCTGGTGCCCAGATCTTCTTTGGGCTGGCCTCTGTGGAGTATGGCTCTCCAGCGTTTGCGAAAAGTTCCCTCTCCTGGCCTTTGGAGTGTGGCCCTACAACCAGAGGCTGGAATGTGGCCTGGGAAGCAGGAAGCTTGGGCCTGACAAGTCTTTTTTCCTGAGAGTTTTGTGAACACTACCAAGAGGTGGAGGTGGAGTGAATGCCTGCAGGAGCTGAACCTGGTTTTTGTTTCTTTTTATTTTTTGTTTGTTTTTTTTAAGGAAAAATTTTAAAAAGCCTCACTCGAGAATATATTTTTTCTTTTTTTAGAGAGAGGAAGAGGGGAGAGAGCATGAGAGATATGTGAGAAAGAAACATTGATCGCTTACCTCCCATATGAGTTCAGGCTGGGATTGAACCCACAACTGAGGTATGTGGCCTGACCAGGGATTGAACCTGCAGCCTTTTGGTGCACAGGACAATGCTCCAACCAACTGAGCCACCTGGCCAGGGCCTGAACCTGGTTTCTTTGGAAGTCCCAGTCCCTTAGCTAAAGGGATGAACCCATTAGTAAGTGGGGGAGGGGGGCTCGGGGGGGTCCAACCAGTCACTATGGAGGCTCTTGAAGCAATGAGCATACTTTCCCCATCGATTTAGCTGACATTTTTAGTGGTCAGGTGACATCTAGAAAACCACTAAAAACTCTGGAGTGAAGCCAGTGACTTAGGGACTAGAGACAAACCTGACTTTGCAACCTGGGTTGATTTGGGCCTAAGTTTCCCTGTTTGTAAATCAGAAACTACATTGTTGTGAAGGAGAAAACAGCTTATACCTACCAACATTTGCCTTTACTCTGCATCAGGCACTTCCCATGTGCTACCTCCCATGTCCTATATATTAATTCAACTGATATTTGGATTGCTATGGAGTGAGCCCTTGGAGTGTCAGCTGTGAAGGAGGCAGACCAGGTATTTGCCCTCTGGGGCTCATAGACTTTGCAGGGATCAGCACTCTAAGGCCCATGGGCTAAATCTGGCCCACCACCTGTTTTGCTAAACAAAGTTTTATTGGAGCACAGTTACACCTATTCATTGATGTCTTGTCTATGGCTGTTTTCATGCTGTAATGGCACCATTGAATAGCTGTAACAGAGACACAGGGCTACAAATTCTGAGATATTTAGTGTTTGATTCTTTATAGAAAAACTTGCTGATCCCTGCTCTGGTCTAGTGGAACAGAGAGACCACAACAGTTGTAAAGAAGAGAATCTCTGATAGTGAATTCGATGAAGAAACAGGCTAATAGGACGGGGTGACTGAGGGTAGTGGTGAGGGGTTGCTTCCAGTGGATCAGGGGAAAGCCTCTGGGGAGCAGCGAACTTTGAGCTGTGTGAATTTCCCAGGAGAGTGGCCTAGGCAGAAGTGACAGCAGAGGCAAAGGCCCTGGGGCACAGAAGAGCTTGAGAGACTCAAAGTGGGTCAGCAAAGCTGGAACTCAGTGAGAGGGAGAATGCGCTGCCTCCAGGCAGGATCCTGTGAATGGAATAAAATATTTAGATTTTAGTTCAAGGGCAATGGGAATTTTAGTGGGGAAGAAGAAAATGGCATGTTCTGATTTTTTATTTTATTTTGTTTTTATTGTAAAGCTCTGTGGTCTGGGGTATCAGAGAGGAGGCTGCTACAATAGCCCAGGTAAGTGATGATGGCAGTCTGGGCTGAGGTGGTGACAGATAAATAAGCAGAAAGACCTGGGTTATATTTCAGAGGAAGAACTAACAGATTCCTCATGTGTTACGTGTGAGGGGAAGAGGAATTAAGTATGTGCCTGGCTTTTTGCCTCTGAGCAACTTGAGAGCAGGTTCCTTTGGGCTGGAAGTCCAGCTTCAGCACCATCTTGCCAAAACCTTTGCCCCTTCTGTAAAATGGGTTAATTATCCCTTGGCAAAAGGATTATAAAGAGAATCCACCCGAAGGGGAGCCTCCAATACATACAGTGTTCTCCTATGAGCTGAGCTCCCTGAACATCAGGTCTGTTTACCTGTCTACCCTCCCTTCCCTGTCCTGTGAGCACACATTTTCCTAGGTTGGGTTAGGGGCCCAGATGCTGGCTTCTGACAGGTCTGTGGGACTTGGCTCTCCCTCTGGCCCGACTGTCTTCTATCTTTTACCTCCTTTCTGCCCCTCTCCTTAGTCCAGTTCCCCCAGTGCTGTCCCTTTGGCATCTCAGGGCCTAACTGCAGGTCAGCCCTGGGGTCACTGTTTTGCATTCAGACTCTGGAGCAAAAGACACCTGGATTTGTGGTCCCTGATGCTTACTATGGTCCCCGAGTCTATGATCTTGGGTAAGCAGCCTCTGAGCCAGGCTCTTTTTTTTCTATTTTTTTTAGTACTTATCTGGAGATATGTTTGTTTGTTTGTCTGTTTGTTCATTCATTTAAGAGGGGGGTGTGGGAAAGAGAGAGAGAGAGAAACAGACAGACAGACATTGATCAGTTGTCTCCTGTACATGCCCTGACTGGGGATTGAACCCACAACCTAGTAAAGTACTCTGACTGGGAATCAAACCCACAACCTTTTTGTGTATGGGACAATGCTCCAGTTGAGCCACCTGGCCAGGGCTGAGCCAGGCTCCTTTGTAAAAATATCCTAGGCCACAGAAAATGGGGTCCTGATGTCTCCCTTAATGCTTAAGAATTAAATAACTCGTTTAAAGAGCCTGGTACAATATAGAAGTGCTGATTAAATATTAAATTAATAGCTATTAACTTCAGTCCTACTGTTTCAGTTCTCCTGCAATTTGCCATGTGTGGGTAACCCATAGCAACCAGAGGGTCTGAAGTCCACTTCTGGCCAGGCTGACCCCTCCCCACCAGCTGTTAGGAAACTAGGTTTATGCACATGTTTACAAACACATTCACTTATAAATTTTGTAATACAAAAATATAAAACTATACTATAATTTTAAACGCTGTTCTGGTGCTTTTATTGTTGTTTTTGTTATGGCAGATAAAGTGTTCTTAAAAAACAAAACAAAACCTTAGTCTTACCTCATTAATTTTTTTTATTGTGGTAAAAAACACATAGTATTTACCATCTTAGTCATTTTGAAGTGTACAGTACAGTATTGTTAACTACATATACTTTGTGGTGCAACAGATCTCTAGCACTTTTTCATCTGGTAAAATTGAAACTGTTTCTATTGAACAACTTCCCTTTCCCCCCACTCCCAGTAGCACCTGGTGACCACAATAGTTCTTTCTCTTAAGAGCTTGACTACCTTGGATACCTCCAATAAGTGGAATCATACAGTATTTGCCTTTTGAGACTGGCTTATTTCACTTACTATGACCTCAAGGTTTATCCAGATTGTTTCAAAGGGCAGGATTTCCTTATTTTAAGGCTGAATAGTATTTCTTGTATGTATATGCCACATTTTCTTTATCCGCTCATCTGTCAGTGGACATTTGGGTTGCTTTTAACTCTTGGCTACAGTGAATAATACCACGACAATCAAGCTGGGTATGCAAAGATCTCTTTGAGATCCTGTTTTCACTTCTTCTGAATATATACCCAGAACTAGGATGGCTGGATCATATGGTAGTTTTATTTATATTTTTTTGAGGAACTTCCACAATTTTCTATAGCTGCTGCATGATTTTACATCCCCACCAACAGCACATGGGTTCCAATCTCCACATCTTTGTCATACTTCATATTGTTTTTGGGTTATGGTCACCCTATTGTGTGTGAGATAGCTCATGGTGGTTTTGCTTTGCATTTCCTTGATTAGTGATGTTGAACATCTTTTCATGTGCTTGTTGGTCATTTGTGTATCTATTTCAAAAGGGTTTGAAATGTGTATTCAAATCCTTTGCCCATTTTAAAATCTGAGTTATGTCTGAGTTGTATGGGTTCTTTATATGTTCTGATTAACTCCTTCTGGCATATATGGTTTGCAAATATTTTCTCCAATTCTATTGGTTGCCTTTCACTTTGTTGATTGATTCCTTCACTGTTAAGTTTGGTGTAGTCCCACTTGTCTATCTTAGTTTTTACTGTTTGTGCTTTTGGTGTCCTATCCAAGAAATCATTGCCAAGTCCAGTGTCATGAAGCTGTCCCCCCACATTTTCTTTTAGTAGTTCTATAGTTTCGGGCCTTACACTTAGTCTTTAATCCATTTTGAGTTAATTATTTTTATTTTTTTATTTTATTTTTTTTAATATATTTTATTGGTTATGCTATTACAGTTGTCCTATTATCCCCCTTCATTCCCCTCCACCCTGAATACCCTCTCCCACCCACATCCCCCCGCTTTACTTCAGTCCATGTGTCATAAGTTCTTT
>CM052545.1:39756646-39774104 GCA_028533065.1 Trachops cirrhosus | reverse complement strand
TTTTGTTTCTATATCTTTGTTGTCCCTATCTTGGTTGTGCGAGGAGGCACAGTGCGTCTACCTATGCCTCCATCTTGGCCGGAAGTCCTCTATTTTTATTTTTTAAAAAGACTTTATTTACTTTTAGAGAGGGGACGGGAGGGAGAGAAACATCCATGTGAGAGATACATCCATTGGTTGCCTCTTGCACACCCAATACTGGGGACCTGGCCCACAACCCAAGCATGTGCCCTAACTGGAATCAAACCGTCCACCTCTTGGTTTGCAGGTCAGTGCTCAATCCACTGAGCCACACCAGCCAGGGCTTGAGTTAATTTTTTAAAGATTTTATTTTGAGATGGAGGGAGAGAGAGAAAGAGGAATGTTGGTGCAAAAAACTTCGATTGCCTCTCAGTACACACCCCAACCAGAGATAGAACTCCAACCCAGGTTTGTGCCCAGAGACCAAAACCCAACTGAGGCATGTGCTCCAACCAGGACTTGCACCGGTGACCTATGACACCCAGCCAACTGAACCACATCAGTCAGGACTGAGTTAATTTTATATATGGTGAAAGGTAAGGGTCCCACTTCATTCATTTACATATGGATATTCAATTTTCCCAATGGCATTTGTTAAAGACTGTTCTTTCCCCAAGTTCTGGTGATTTTTTTAAAACACAGACTGTAGAAGTGGCCCAGGCCTCCCTAAACTGTGAGATCCTTGGTGCTAGTTACATATTTTATGCATCCCAGTGATTTTTTAGAGTAGGTGCTATTAGCCTCTTTTTACAGATGAGGAGACTAAGTCTGGGTCCAAATGACCTGCCCAAGGTCCTTTTAGTGAGAGAATAGGTGGCGGTGGGATTGGAACTGAGAACTTGAATTTAAGGTCAGCACGCCTGAATTCCGTGAGGATCCTCCCTTTTTTATCTCAAGCATGCTGGAAAGAATGAATGAATGACTGTCTCAGGCAAAGCCTGGAGCAAACGTTGGATCTTGGACAAACCCATTGCCTTAGGCAGGGGTGCGCACCAGTCTCGCGCATGCGCATTACATGCGCACAGCACGCTCCACTCAGTCTGCCGGCACCTGGTACAGTCTCTCTCCATATGGTACGTCCCGACTTCCCCCGTACTCAGGCCACGGTGGTACGCGCCACCTCGGCTCGCAGCCCCTCCCTGTCGGTTTCCGCGCGAAAAGCCAGAGCTGCCTGTGCTGCCGACACCTCTGCTGCAGCTTCTGAGATGCCTGCCCGCACCGCCCCAGCCCGGGTGCCCTCGCTGGCCTCCCGGGCCATCTCACTGCCCGACGATGTCCGCAGGCGGTAGGTGCCGCAGGGAACCGCGAGCTCTGTGGGGTGGCATGGCACTGGGGATGGAGGGTTTGCTTCCCCTCTGGGTAGCCCTTGGCTGCCGCTGACAGACGGGCGCGCATGCGTGGGATAGCGCGGCAGCTGTTGGCGCGGACTGGGTGGGACTTCCGGTCGCGCGCGTCCAGGGCTGTTTGGCGCCAAAATGGGCCAAGGCCCCTAACAGTCCCTCTTGACTAGAAACTTGGGGTCTCCCCTGACCTCAGAGTAGGGCAAGCTCAGAGTTCGCTTCGGGGGTCCCTTTCCTAGAACAGCCACAGGCTTGGCTCCTGCCTCCAGCTTGGTTGCTCAGGAAGTGGGCAGCCCTCGGCCTCGGGACACCCCTCAACCAGGCACTTTGGCCTCCACTTCCGGTGCATGCTGCGGGGCGGGGTGGGGGGGATTTGCGTAGGGGTGCCTGGTCCTTGAGGGTGTTTCAGGGGACCCTTCTGGGCGTTCCCGCACCAACATCCCGATGGAGACCACCGGAGACAAACGTCGCTGGTCAGGGCCCAGGCGCAGCCGGCTCAGGTTTGCGAGTCCTGTCTTTTTTGGAGAGCTCCCTCCATCTCCAGCTGCTGGGGAAGTAGTATTCTGGAAGAAACTGTTACCGTGCATGAGGGCCAGAGCTCAGGCCCCATGAAGACTGAATGGGCTTTTTTAGTAAATCTGCTCCTGTGAGCCTTGGAATCAAGGAAGCCTCGCTAGGGAAAACTGGCTGTAGTTTCCAGCACGTGCCTGGGGGTGGGGGTAGTGAGGTGCGGTGGCTAATGTCAGGGATGGCTGTAGCAGTTCTGTGCACATGGGTGGCTGCACATGGGAAGACCGCTGGGTCTCCAATTCTTGTTTGTAAAGGGCACCAATTTCACTCCTGAAAACTTGCATCCCTCACTTGGAGCACTAGTCACAGGACCCTTGACCAGGCCAGAACACTTCCAGTCGGAAATGAACCCGACTTTGCCACTTCCCCGTGGTTATTTGCTATGGTTGTGTCTGGCCAGATCTGTTTTGGTCCTTTGGGGGTGGAGAGTGTGTGTATTCGGGGTATTAGGGTCTCCTTAGCAGGTGTTTAAAGTTCCAGCTGTCTTTTAAGCAGTTAGAGGGAGTGTATTGTTGAAGTCTGCATCTCTATTTCCTCCCAAGATGTAACATGACTTCAATTGGAAATGGAACTATGAACGTCTCTGGCTTCATGATATTGACCCAACCCATAGACATTGGGGCCCGGCCTTCTTCACCCTGATGGTGATAACTTTACCTCCACTGGCTTGTTTATGACCTTGGGCAAGTGCCCCAAGCAAGCTACAGCTGTACACTAGGGTTATTAATATGCATTGAAAAGTGGTATTGGAGTAAATGAGAATATGTAGGCCTGACACATAAAGGCCCACATGTTAAACTTGTATTGGCTAATCTTACTGGCTCAGGGGTTTTATTGGGCCACACCACTGTTTTTGTTTGTCCAAATTTGAATGTTAGGTGAGTGTTAACAATCTGCCATTTACTCTTGGTTCCGTATTACTTTGAACTAGAATTGCTTACTGCAGGTATGGAGTTTCAGATTTCTGCTTTAGACCATGTGATAGACATTGAAACGATCAACTTATGCTATCCTCTCAACAGCTTTCCTTACACTTTGAATTTTAATGTGCAGAATACACATACATATGGCATTCAACACTCCCTTAAACTTAGATTTGTAATGCAAGTATAACTCTTCTTAATTTACAAAAATTGGAGATGAGTAATTACTATATGACAGGAGCCTTAAGTCCATTAGAATACTCTAGTAGCAAAGTTTAGGCCTGGTCCGTATTTATGTATTTCTGTCACTTTTGCTAACTTGTGTTTATATAGCACCTTCTTTTAAAATGCGCATATAGTTAATTCCATTACATATGTAATCACTTGCCCAGTAGTAGAAAGTATTTTCAATGTTTGGTCTTTAACTTCTTTATTGGTTATTTACCATAAGTCTTCTCAAAAAGCATGCCTTTCAGGACAAGCCACATTTTTCCACTTGATTTTTTTTCTCAGCCCAAGCTACCATCATTTGTACAGAAAAAGTGAGCTCAAGATGAGCTCAAAAGTGAGACAAGTCTTCCACTTGTCTTCCTGTTGCTACTCAGGTCTGTTTTCTGAAAGTGGAAACTGATCCTGTTACAACATAAGTTGGATCCAGTGGTTTTCCTGCCCCTCCTACCCACTCCCATTGCCTGGTATACTTGGCCTGAAGTCCGGAATCCCTTTTCACTTGCCTAAGTCATCTTGTGCTCTTCTCAGAAGCCATGCAGACCTTCTTTTAGGTTCTCAGGGCCTGAGGCTATGCAGAGTGACCAAAGTGAGGCTGGGCTCCCCTTACCCCGTCATCCTTAAGATTGCACTCAGAAACACAGCTTCCTTCTCCTATATTGGAGAAGGGTGTGGAATTCTGTTAGTGTACCCCAGCGTTGCCAGGCAGCCTGCGTAGTTGGTGATTTGTTGTCTGAGCGTGTTTTCTTTATTCATTGTATCTGTAGCTTGGTGTGCAATGAACTCAAATGCTTGCATGCCAAACTTGCCCCTCTAATGAAGCCTGGGTTTATGCATGATCCTGGCAACCTTTGCACAGCTCTGATTAGCCTTTGTAATTATAACAGCTTTTTTATCTGCTAGTTATTCTGTGATTAGATTAAGCCAGGTCTTGAAGTTCTTAACTAGTTCCATGGCTCTTGCTGAGTAACTAATGTATAGGGAAAAAACTGACTTATCTTTTCTAGTTCTCCCCTGCAGTAGGATTCTAGAGGTGTAGACCACTGGGGTTCAAATCCCACCTGCCACTTGCCAGCTCTGTGGCTAACCTCTTGGTGTTTTATTTGTAAAATGGAGTGAAGGTACCTCTTCTACCAGGGCAGTATGCAGACTGACTGAACTATTAGGTATCAACGTGGTAGAGCAGTACCTGCACAGAAACCTAGTGTTTGTCATGTGGTCATCTGTATATTTCATTTCCATTAGGGGAGCAAAATTTAAGTACTAATGTGCAGATCTTATACTGAGGCAGAAAGTAATGTAGCATTGTATATGGTGTAGAGGTGAGCTATATGCCTGCTTATTCCAAACTTTGTCTTTGCCTGGTTTCTTGTAGAATGGTCTGGACTTGGCTTTTTCTACTACTGCCTTAGCTTTTTTGCCAGCGGTCCACTCCTACTCTTGTTTAGGCATTCTCTTCTTTAGGCTTGAGGTGGCTTTCTCTCTTCTTTTCAACCCAGTATATTGCATTATCTTTGGTTTTTGTGTTGCTGTCTACTACCAGAGAGCCTTTCTTCCCTGATTTACCCCTTTCCTCATCCCCTTTCATTCATTCTTGGACCCTTCTCTCTTCGGGTGTGGGACTTATACTTTCAGCAATTGGGGTGCCCACTGGAGATAGATGCCTCTAATTTTGATGCATCTCTAGAGAGCCATTTCTGATTTCTAGCTGCTGAATAGCCATTTGGATAGCTGCTGTTCACCAAAACATCACTTCTGAAACTCATGGACTTCTTACTCTCCTTTTCCCCCACCAAAAAGTTCTGAATTTCTGATATTGTATTCATTTTTAATTGCTACCATAACAAATTACCACAATTTCAGTGGCTTAAATAAAACAATAAGTAAATGTATTATCTTATAGTTCTGTAGGTCAGAAATCTGGAATGAGTCAGTAGATAAAAATCAGTGTCAGCAGGCTGTACTCCTTTCTGGAGGCTTTAGGGGAGAATCTGTTTCCCACTCTTTTAGGTAGAATTCACTTACTTGGGGTGTAAGACTGAAGTTCCTTTTCTCTTGCTGGCTCTAAGCTCTCAACTTCTGGATGTGATAGATACAGTTGACCCTTGAACAACCTGGGGGTTAGGGGTGCTGAACCTCTGCACAGTCAAAAATTTACAACTTTTGACTCCCCCCAAACTTAACTAATAGCCTAATGTTAAAACCAGAGCCTAATGGATAACATAAATTGTTTAACACATGTCCTGTGTTATATGGTCAACTGTATTCCTACAGTAAAGGAAGCTAGAGAAAAGAAGGTGTTACTAAAATCAGCCCTGGCCAGCATGGCTCAGTTGGTTGGAGCATTATCCCGGAACAAAAGGGTCACCAGTTCAATTCCTGGTTGGGGCATCTGCAGCTGGTGTATTCTCTATTACGTTGATGTTTCTCTCTCTCTCCTTTCCCCTCTCTCTTGAATGAGAATAAAATAAAAACTTTTTAAAAATCAAAATGAAGAGAAAATACATTTACAGTATTTATTGGACCTGTGTATTCATACCCATGGTGTTCAAGGGTAATCTGTATTACTACTGTATCTGCAGTCTGCTGAGAGTTTTTTCTACAGAAAGGCCTTTCTTTACCACCCAAGTTGGGAGGTCCCTACCTGGCAATGCCTCTGTCCAATCACCCAGCTCGTTGCCTGGAACAGGGCCTAGCATGTAGTAGGTACCCACAGATGAGAGTGGTGATCAAAGCTAGAAGCAGGGTCCACATGCACTTGGAACAGCCACTGTGATACTGTTCTAGCAAAGCCTGTTGCTCCCATTCCTGACTTTGCTGCTAAAAGAGGGCTTTACTTGCCCTCTGGAAAATCTCTGTTCCTGGCCTTTGAGCTGGTGACAACTGAGTACCTAGTCTGTGGGTGCTGGGTGGGAGAATCCAGAGATGGTGGAGGCCTGGTTTCTGCCCAGTGTGCTCCCACTCTGCTGACTGCACCAACCCAGCAGGTTAGAGCTGCTGCCCCACCGCCCATAGCCCGTCAGCACACAGGCTTAGGGACGGCCTCTTCTCTCACTTCCCTTTCCTCAGTGTCATCAACTCTCCTTCCTTTTTCTTCTCCCTGCCCCCCAAAGAGGCAAGATACTAGTCTTAAATAATTAAATCAGACCATGATTTTTCCAGCCAGACTCCTGACAGTTCTGCACTTTTGAATGATTACGTACAAACTTTACAAAGATTAGCTTTTGGGGCAGTTACCTGCCAAGTCTTCTAACTTCATGCATCTCCCCTATGTGTGGGCACCGCTGCTGCCTTAATTCCCCTATTTCATACATTCCTCATGCGAGTGCTGCCTTCCACCCCAGCCTTTAGGAATATTAGTCGCCTGTTCCCCACAGCATTCTGTGGCCCCGCTCCACTCATTCTCACGCCGACTGCACTGTGGTACACCTTCGTATTGGCTCTTCTCAGATCCAGCTGGGGGGAGACCACCTCCAGCTCACTTTTTTAAAGACGGAACCCAACTCTGACCTGCTTCCTATCCCAGTACCTTTTTAAATTCTGTATACTGGTGGACAAAAGTAGGTTTACAGCTGTACATTTCCTTTTCCCCACCCCTGTATTGTTATAGGACTTCTGTATCATCTCTCACCATCAGAAAAACTGCCCCCCAAAAAGGGACCTCGTTTCAGTCACAAATGACTTCTTAATGTCTAGGCATTACAATAGGCATTCTAGATCAGAGGGAGGTGGCACTGTATTTTTTTCTAACATTCATGTATATTAAATTTACTTCCAAAGTTCTTTAAAACTGTGGTACTAATTCTTATAGGTAAACTTGCTTAACAAGTTTTTTTTTCTTTTCCTTATTTTTTGCCCCCAGGCTGAAAGATTTGGAAAGAGATAGCTTAACAGAAAAGGTAATCTCCACCTTAAATTTTTATTGCCAAATGTGACTACTTGACAGATACTCTGTAGCTTGTAAAAAGTTTAAGTGGAATTGGCTTTTTTCCATAAAATTTTGAGATAACTTGGAAGTATTTTTGTTTAATGTGTTGTGTTAACATGCTGCTAATATGAGCTGACTTCGGTAGTTCGTTGACAAGTTTACCAATCGAGGTTCCAGACCTAGACTCTGAACTATCACTTGTCCTGGGCACAGTTTTCAAAAGCCCAGTTTTGTTCTAATCAGTCGTATGTGACTATCTCTGACCTTTCCATTTTTCACCACTCTGGATATGGTGTGATGTGATCTTAATGGAAATGTCAGCAAAGTGTCTAGTGAACACTTCAGTTGTGGTTTTTGTTTTGTTTTCTCCAGTCAGCATTGCCTGCCATTCAGTCATTGCTACCTGACCAGGCAGCATGGTTATTTGTGTGTTAGTCCATTAGTCAGTACCTTGGGAGTTTGGGGACTTCTAACCCTGTGTCTTTCCGTTAGGAGTGTGTGAGGGAGAAATTGAATCTTTTGCACGAGTTTCTGCAAACAGAAATAAAGAATCAGTTATGTGATTTGGAAACGAAATTACACAGAGAAGAATTATCAGAGGTAAGTCAGTTTTCAGTATCCTGACATCTAGAAAATGTCTCCTGTTGTGTAGCTTGTCTGTGACCAGAGAGGCGGAATAATCCCCAGCTCTCCTTGCTACCTGATAGTTATAAAGGAAATGCATGTGTTTCCTTATTCTCTTACTGCCACTTGTTTACATTCACTGCTACTTAAATTATCCTTTCCTGCTGTAGGAGGGCTACCTGGCTAAAGTCAAATCCCTTTTAAATAAAGATTTGTCCTTGGAGAACGGAGCACATGCTTTCAGTCGGGAAGTGAATGGATGTCTAGAAAACGGGAGCCATTCGAGTGGTGAAAACCGCAGAGTGAGAATGGCAGAGGAAAACAAGTCGCCCAAACCCATGTCCAAACCTTGCACGCCCAGGAGAAGCAAGTCTGATGGAGAGACAAAGTGTAAGAGCCCTTAACTCATTTGACCTTGATGGAGACTGTTACCACGTAAGGAAGGGGACAGTCAGACTTGGAGCCATAGGTCCTCCTGGGCAGTACTTCCTGATTAGTTTCTTGTGTATACCTCTAACTAGTAAGTATACTTCCTAACTAGCTTAGGTGTATACTAATCTAAATTTTGTCTTTGACCAAGTCTAGAGCGTTAGATCCCAAAACATGGCTAAGTTTATGAGTTAGGAGGTGTAAGTTAATAGGAACTACTGATACTTACTCCTTTTTAAGCTAAACATTATCCTTCGACTCCTTGCCAGCTTGTAGTCAAAGTAAGTCTTCTGGAATCTTTACAAACAAAAGATCATGGACTTGAACTCAGGTCCACCTCTCAGCAACTTCACATTTTGATTGTTCTGTTTCCTTATCTGGTTCAGGGGTTGGCCCCTCATATAAGAGCTTGTGTAAAGTGGTTCGGCAAACCAGCAGGTAGGTGCTAATTGCCAACTTTATCGAGACAGTTGTTGATTAGAATGAGAGGGGAAGGACACTTAATGCTCTGCATTAACTTGGTGATGCTGAAGAACTGCACCTTTGCTGTGAATTTTTTTTTATTCATAGTGGCTTTTTTTTTTTTCTTTAAACAGCTGAAGTCTCACCTAGCCCCAGGATTACAAGGCAAACTACCAGGCAGACCACCATCACCTCTCATTTCACAAGGGGGTCAGTATATAATGAATTGACAGCTGCCTTTTCTAGGGGCCAGTCGCTTTTGGTAGAACATGTATGGAATTAGTCAGATGTAATTTAGCACTTTTTTCCACATTGTGTAGGTTTTTTATCATGCAGTTTTGTTCATTAGATATTTATGTACAGCATTTCTTTTTTTATAATCAATATTATTTTGTTTTAGTTTCAGGTATATAGTATAGTGGTTAGACACTCATAAACTATAAAATGTTCCTCTGCCCTGGCTGGTGTAGCTCATGTATATTATATTGGATTGAGTGTGGGCTGCGAACCAAAGGGTCGCCAGTTCGATTCCCAGTCAGGGCACATGCCTAGGTTGTGGGCCAGGTCCCCAGTAATGGGCACGCGAGAGGCAACCACACAGTGATGTTTCTCTCCCTCTTTCTCCTTCCCTTCCCCTCTCTAAAAGATAAATAAATAAAATCTTAAACAAAATGTTCCTTCTGATATTTCCAGTACCCACCTGGCACCATACATAATTATTATAATATTATTGGCTGTATTCCCTATGCTTTGTTTTACATTCCTGTGTGAACAGCATTTCTGAATACTTCATCTGTTTTTACTATAGGAAACTTCAAAAACTTGGTAGGGATAGTAAAATGAACCCCCTGGTAATCCATCACCTAGTGTTACTAGTTAACTGCTCCTGGCCATCATTTCATCTGCACCCCCATATGTTCCAGCGATACTACCGCAAGTGGACTAAAACTCTGTATACCCCCATGTCCCCCCAGTGGGATTACTCTGATACAGATCCCAGATGTGTCATCTTATCCATGGATATTCCAGTATATTTCTAGGCAGTGAGGTCTCTTATTCTATGACAGATTTTAAATTCATATTTTGCTATAGTTGCTAACATTTAGTAAACAGTCCTCTTTTAAAAAGGTAAAGCATAGCATGCTATTTTTATGCCTTGTAAAGTGTAATGATTCCTTACTGTCAGACACATAGCCAGTGTTCACATTTTTCCATGTGTAGCAAACAAAGTGTGTTTGGTTGATTGGTTCCTTAAGCCTTTCAAGTTATAGATTCCTTTTTATTTTCTTGCTATTTGAAAAAAAAATAGGTCATTTGAAAAAAATTAGGGCATTTGTCCAGTAGAGTTCCTCAATCTGGCTGACTGCATCCTTATGGTGCTTAATGTGTTCCCTTATCTCCATTTACTATAATCTGGTAGGTGCGACGTCTAGAGGTTTGGTCAGATTCCAGATTTGTTTTTGAGACTCCTTCATAGATGGCTCTGTAGGCTTGCACTGAAAGCATGTAATGTCTCTTCTTTGATACCAGCATCTGATGATCAACATCCAGAATCATGATTTCTTAGGGTTTGCAAAATGGTAATATTCTAAGCCTATCACTTAAAGAAATATTAAACGTGAAGCCTCTTTCAATACCCTGTCAATGACGCTTCTCCCTGGAGGGAAGAGGGCATCCATGCCCTGAATCTGCCCTAACGAGGGTGGGAGGCGTGTACGTCATTCCACACCCACTGGGGGCAAGGGTCTGGCTGAGTTAATGGTTGGCCTTACTGTGTTCAATAGCCCTGCCAAACGGAAACCTGAGGATGACCCTGAAAGAGCCAAACTGGACGATTCTGTTGATGAAGAAAAAGACCAGGTAAGTCTGGCTCTTTACAGTTTCTTTACTCTTTTTGGGGTATATGTGCTGATAATTGCAACTTTATACCTGGTCTGTCTAAACAGACTTAAAGCAACTGAGGTGTTAGTACCCCTGGAGCCAAGGCAGTAGAAGTTTGTCACAGTTAGACCTGAGGGCTCAGCAGGTCCTGCCACTTCTGAGTCAGCCCCTTGACATCAGAGCCTGTTTCCTCTTCTGTCTTTCCTCCTGTCTGTAGCTGACGAGTTCTGACAGTCAGACCAGCAGATGTGACGTGCTGAAAGCATTTGCTTATGCTGTTAGATAAGTACCTTTCCCGCATCTAATGACTCTGTAAAAGCAGACAATTCTACCATTGGTACATGTAGTGTGATAGTGCTGCTTGGACTTGGAAAACTGGCTTGCTGAAGACCTTTCATACACAAAATGTCAATCTTGGTACTGTCCCATGTGACTGAAGGAAGGCCAAACCTATGCAATACCAGATGGGCACATACTGTTGATTCTCATTTCAATTTTGCCACAGGGTTAGCTCTGAAAGTTGAGGGGAAGTCTTTGTAGGTTTATGTGTGTGTAGGAAATGCCTAACTGCTACATAGTGAAGATGAGCGTCCATGATTCGTTCTAAGGCAAGGTTTCTCCAACATGGCATTACTTATTTTGGGGTCTGGGTAGTCTTTGCTATGGGGACAGTTTTATGCTCTATAGAGTGTTTAGCAGCATCCTGGACCTCTACCCACTAGATGCCAGTAGCATTGCCCCTCTCCCTTTCCAATTGTGACAACAAAATCATCTTCAGGTATTGCCAGATACCCCTGGGGGCAAAATAACCTTGGATGAGAAGCATTGGGCTATGGGGTCACTCAGGGGCCATTGGGCTACCATTAGTATTGTGGAAGGCTTAAGATTCTGTTGTAGGACACACTAGTTCTCATATCACTTTATTCTTGGAAATTAGGTGTCACTGTTCGTGATCTTTGTTCAGATATTGTAGTTAGGTTTAGTCAGACTACACTGAAGTGGGAAACTGAGGCACAAAGGGGAAACAGCTTGTACAATCATGTGGCCCAGTCTCTTGCCTCCTAGGAAGAATTTTTATAGGTGAAAGCAAGTCAGATCTTACAATATTGATAATTCTATTTTTATAAATGCAGTAGTTTTAGAGTTTCTTGTATTTTAACCTTTTGGAGAGCTTACGTAGCCTGTTCATCAGGCTTCTAGAGAAATACACAACAAGCCAGTGCACTGGTAGGGTGTGTGAGGTGTTGGGGGCTTCCTGGATGAACACTTGTAAAGATAGTGTTTATTCCAATGCGTTAGAATAAGACTTAGTTTACCAAACTGGACTGTTATCAGATGGTGCCAGTCAAATAAGTGGTGATATGGACTGTCTTACTTGAGTCTGTTCAAAGTCTTGAGAATTTATTATGTTTTAAAAACATATTGCATGCACCTGGTAAAACTTTCACATAGTACTAAAAGACGTACAGTACATGGATCTCCCTCCTACCCCGTCCCCTCAAAGCTCTTGCTTGCGTTTCTTAGAGGCAAGCATTATTCTGTGTCTTCTGTGTTGTTTCAGGTTATATACAGGGTCTGGCAGAAATAACATCCCCTTTTTATTACAAAATCTTTCATTACAAAATCATAAGTGTGTTATTCTGTAACAATATCACACTCAAGCACACCATATGACATTTTAGGTGAAATGTTCAAATTAAAACTATAAATTAATAATTCCCATATTATTACCCCACCAACTACAGTCAAGTTGGCATTCCTTCTGCCGGACCCTGTATATATACGTGTATATATATTAGTATAGTATATCAGTATAAAGCCTACATTCAGATTCCTTAGAGAAACAGAATCAGTAGGGTGTGCATGATTAATTTTAAATAATTGATTCACGTGAGTTATGAAGCTGGCAGGTCTGAAATACACAGGACAGACTTACAGACTAGAGAGCCAGAGAGGAGTTGATGTTGCAGCTTGAGTCTGAAAGCAGTCTGGGGGCAGAATTTTATATATGTATGTATGTATATATTCTGATTGTTTACTATTTGTGTTTCATATAGTGCAGAGAAGTTCTGTGTAATTTACTCAACTTTTCCCCAATGGTAACATCTCACATAACTGTAACACAATAGCCAAACCAGGAAATCGACATGGGTACAATCTGCAGACTTTATTCAGATTTTACCAGTTTTCATATGTATATATGTGTAGTCTCTTGCATACATGTATGAATTTTTGTAACCTCCACCTCAAATAAGAATCAAATCTGTTTCATCACCATATTTTTTCTTTTAAATACATAAATACAGCTATCCTCAGATGGCAAATATTATCAATTTAGGGAACTAATGTACTAGAGTATTTACCTAAGAAGAGCTGGTGTCCAAATTCGGTTGTTGTCACTTCATGATGTGAACCCTGAATTACTGTTTTGGTTTTTTCTAATAGTGAAGACTTCCTGACACAAGGTGAAAGGTCCCTGATCTTTTTCAGAGCCACTCCAGGCAATCTATAGTGTGCAGACACACTTTGGGGCAACTCCTGGGCCTGAGGGGGTGAGGCATTAGTACCGGACTGGTGGTTGCCCAGATCTTCTCCCCCAAACCTAGACACCCACAATCCCACCCTTTTTAAATCATATCAAATGTATTTACTTAACACTTCAAGTTACAATTTTTGGTTTTGATCTTCCTTTGAAATGAATAATTGTCCTTTTCTTTTCTTCCTTCCTCTACACACAGGAGGAAAAGAGACGTCGAATTACATCCAGAGAACTGTAAGAATAATTACTATACCTTTTTATTCTGTGCAAGCTGTAATTTTGATTAATGACGTTTCAGAAATGTTTTAAAAAGAACTTTATAGTCCTTTATAACTTTAAAAGAATTGTAACTGTAGATAGCTTAAGGATGCTGGGTTTGGGGTCAGATTAACCTTTTTAATTCAGGTAGAATTCTCCTCACAGAGAATGAATGGAGGACACCTGGCAGTTGTTGTCAGAACCAGATTTACAGGTCATTGAAATATTAAATGTTAAAGTACCACGTTCTTTTTAGGGCCCCTGAGATAAAGATCGCTTTTTGGGGTAACAAGGAGGACCTTATGAAAACTGCTTCCAGGGGAGGAGTCTGAAAGTCACCCTCCGGCTATATTGTTTTGCTTGACAGAGTTGCCAGACCACTTTCTGCAGATGAACCAGAAAGAGTCAAACCAGGAACACACATGGAAGAGGAAGAAGAAAGAGATGAAAAAGTAAAGCATGGCCACCTCCAAGTTTGTCACTTCTACTGTAATCTCAGTCCCCATTTGGCTCTAGAAAGTGGGTAGAGAGTGTGTGGGCTCAGAATAACTTTCACTAATGACCAAAATGACCATGACTTTGGCTAAAACGCTTTTCAGACTCTTTTTTCTGGTGGTTCTCTATGTGCAAGGTGGGTTAAACTGCTGTTGTGATAGGAAGTACATCAGTGGTAGGCCTGGGGTCAGCTGGACCTTTGCTGTCCCATCAGTCCATCAGAACTTCAGTCTGTCCCCTCACCCACCTGCCTCTCTCTCCCAAAAAGTCTATGAAAATTTCATTTTCAAGCATGTGAAGTACTAAAATTCTACAGCATCATTTAGATATAAAGTCACATTCTTAACTGAGATCAGGCTAGTAGATCTCTAGCTCCTTGGTAAAATCAGAGTTTAAGGTTCTATGAAATCACAAATATACCACCTGAACCCCCTTGAGGGGGTGGGAGACGGAATGGGGGTTCAATACTGGAAACTTTACCATGGGACAAAGGGCCGACATTGGGTAATCATAGGTGATGGAGCAATAAGGGATCCTGTTTTGGTTTTCATGTGAAGACATGGATTAGAAGTTTCTTACAAATATGGGTGGGTAGAGAGTGCCTTTACTGGGACCTTGTTAAAGAATGGGTGTCTGTTATTTGGCTCTAATGGAGGGTCAGCTAAGGTGGATGCTGATTCCTGAACCATTTGGTACTTGAAGCTAGTCTTTAAGTATATTCCCTACCCTGATACTAGTTAAAATAAGACAGTAGTTACAGTTGGGACACATGTCAGGTGCCTTTCAGAAGGGGCAGTTTTAGTGGGCCAGCTCAGTCACCCTCTAGGAAGGAGCTTTGGGCAAGGCTGAAGTTGCTTACTCGTGGTCAGGCTCCCAGGATCTCTTCTTGCAGTAGGAAGGTTCCCAACATGTTTTTCTCATGATGCCATTGACCTTTGTGGTCTCTTTATGTATGAATGACGTGAGGAGTTTCTGAGGCTGAATTGACGAGCAGTTCTCCGAGAGATGTGTTTAGCTCTTTAAACCTGGACTCCAAACGATGTGTTGTCCGTGTTTGAGATAGAACTCTTGTCTAGACTGGATCACGCTACTTTATTTCTTTATTACCGATTCCTAGTTTTGATATAAAATTATTGTCTATGAGGTTGTCAACACTCATGGCAGGTGGCAGAAGCTTGTGGGTAAACAGTCGAACTACAGGACCTGTTCTCTAAGGGTGTCTTTAATTTCCTGCCTACTTACCCCACCAAAAAATTGTGCTGTCTTGAAGGTAGACAGTTTTTACTCTCACCCATCCCTACTGATCCCAGTAGGATCAGTTTAGATATTTTATTTTCATAGAACATTTTATTTATTTATTTATTTTATTTTTTAAAATTATTTATTTATTTATTTATTTATTTATTTTTTTTAAGAGAGGGGAAAGGAGAGAGAAAGAGAGAGGGAAGCATCAATGTGTGGTTGCTTCTCATGTGACCCCCACAGGGGACCTGGCCTGCAACCCAGGCATGTGCCCCGACTGGGACTCGAACTGGCCACCCTTTGGTTCACAGGCCTGCGCTCAATCCACTGAGCCACACCAGCCAGGGCTCATAGAACATTTTAATAGAAAGATTAGGACCAAATGGGGGAAACTAACTGGTCTTTTTTTCCTGCATTTAGGAAAAGAGACTCAGAAGTCAAACCAAAGAACTGTAAGTATAGTAAACATGCCTTTGTACTTTATATTGTGAGACTTAGTTAAAATAAGTGTTTTGGTAAAAGTAATAGATTGGACAGACCATTAGGTGCATTAATTATTCATATAGAATGTGGGTGAGTTCAGTTTGTGGAAGATCAGACCACCACAGTGAAGGCTGAGGTCAGTTCAGATTCAGCTGACCTTGACCCTAGGCCCTTCCTCAGCAGTAATCATACAGCAAGCAATTCTCCAGTGGTGTTTTAAGGCCACTGAATAAGCAGCTATGTTATGTCTACCCATAACTATGAAAATACTGTGTAACAAATAGCCCCAAAGCTCAGTGGTTTCAGACAGTTAACTATTTATTGAACTCACAAGTCTACAGCTTGGTGGCTGTTGGCTGATCTTGGCCAGGGATGACAGGGCTGACCTGCTACTGCCCCATGATTTGGTTAACCTGGGTGCAATTTCATGACAGTAGTAGACTGTGAGGGCAGAATTGAAAAGCAGCACCTTTTCAAGTTTCTTTTAACATCCATTTGGTTGAAGCAGATGTTGAGACTGAGGCTAAGCCTGGGTGGGGGTGGGTAGAACACCCAAACTAAGTGGCAGGGCCCTGGCAGAGGGGGAGGTGAAGATCTCACATGTGCAGTTGGCTTTCCACGGTCGGTGAGGCAGATGGCACCAGCTCTTGCTTACCTTCACAGGGGTGGCCTTGGGCTAGACACTTGAACTACAGGTAGGGTTCCCATCAGGTCATGAGAAATCAGTGGAGTCCTGGTATCTGTTTTTAGTTTTAAACTACTGGCATCTCCCTCATCAACATTTGTATAAAGTGTTGATGGCATTTCTGAGATCATAGTTCTGAGGTGATCAGTGCCCTTCGGGGTCCTGCAGCGAAGCCTTGCCCTGCCAGATAGGAAAGGTGACCCATACTCTGACGCAGGGAGGAGACCGTGCATTGGCTCTCGTTGGGCTGCTTGCAAGGGTGTCAGGCTTCCTGAGCTGACGGGGGTGTGTGTCTTGCTTTTGTTTTGTGACAGAACACCTAAACAGAGATCTAAGGAGGAGCCTGACAGAGAAGCAAGTCCAGACATTCATGCTGAAATGGATGAAGGAGATGAGAAAGTAATGACTGAATCTTTGTTACTTTAATTTTTAAAATTATATTTTGTTTATGGAATTACAGTTGTCCTGATTTTTTCCCTCTTTGCCCCCCTCCACCCAGTACCCCCCACTCCCTCAGACAATCCCCCCACTGTTGTTCATGTCCATGGGTCGAGTGAGTAAGTTCTTTGACTACTCCCTTTCCTATACTGTACTTCACATCCCCATGGCTATTCTGTAACTGCCTATTTGTACTTCTTAATCCCCTCACCTCTTCACCCATTCTTCTGCACCACCCTCCCATCTGGCAACCTTCTGGTAACTAACTTCTTTTCTCTTGCTGCTTTTGAGATTCTCTTTACCTTTAACCTTTGGTATTTTAATTATGATGTGTCTTGGAGTGGGCCTCTTTGCATCCATCTTGTTTGGGACTCTCTGTGCTTCCTGGACGTGCATGTCTATTTCCTTCACCAAGTTAGGGAAATTTTCTTTCACTGTCTTTTCAGATAGATTTCCAATTTCTTGCTCTTTCTCTTCTCCTTCTGGCCCCCACAGGATGCGAATGTTGGACCTCTTGAAGTTTTTCCAGAGGCTGCTTATACTACCCTCATTTTTTAAAAACATATTTTATTGATTATGCTATTACAGTTGTCCTATTATCCCCCCTTCATTCCCCTCCACCCTGAACACCCTCTCCCACCCACATTCCCCCCCTTTACTTCAGTCCATGTGTCATATAGTTCTTTGCTTCTACATTTCCCATATTATTCTTGCCCTCCCCCTGTCTATTTTCTATCTACCTTCATTGCTACTTATTCTTCGTATCTTTCCCCCACTCTCCTCCTCCCACTCCCCTGTTGCTAACCCTCCATGTGTTCTCCATTTCTGTGGTTCGGTTCCTGTCTAGTCGTTTGCTTAGTTTCTTGTTTTTGTTTCAGGTGTGGTTGTTAATAATTGTGAGTTTGCTGTCAT
>CM052545.1:39726672-39756146 GCA_028533065.1 Trachops cirrhosus | reverse complement strand
GTTCCAACTTATTGATTTGATTCTTGGCTTCATCCATTCTACTGTTGTTTTCCTGTAAATTGTTCTTTATTTCAATTAGTGAATCCTTTGTTTCTGACTGGATCTTTTTTATACTGTAGAGGTCCTCACTATGTTCCTTGAGCATTCTTATAACCAGTGTTTTGAACTCTGCATCTGATAGATTATCTCCATTTCATTTAGCTTTTTTTCTGGAGTTTTCATCTGTTCTTTCTTTGCCTCCTCATTTTGGCAGCTTCCCTGTGTTTATGTATTAGGTAGAGCTGCTATGACTCCTTGTCTTGGTAGTGTGATCTGGTGTACTAGGTGTCCTGTAGGGTCCAGTAGCACAGCCTCCCCTATCACCCAAGCTGGGTACTTGAGGTATGGCCTCTGTGTGGGCTGAGTACACCCTCCTCTTGTAGTTGAGCCTTGTTGCTGTTGGCAGATCAATGGGAAGGATTTACCCAGGCCAGTCAGTTGCAAGGAATGGCTGTGACCACTGACCAGCAACCTCCGCCCTCATTGAGGACCAGCTGTGCAGGGCTGGGTGGTGGTGCTCCAGTGTGGTCTATAGCTGTCCACTGAGTGCTGTGTCCCTGGGGTTTCCCAGGTGCAGCAGGCCAAGGTCAGTCCCTGCCTGTGTTTTGCCCAGGCACCCTGCCTGAGCTACAAAGCAATCTGAGATGGCTGCTACTTGTGCTGGGCTCAGATTTCCAGCCGAAGTGAAGCTGTTACTCTAATCTGGCTGCTGCTAGCGTGGGACCTGGGGCTCACTGAGGCCAGCCATTGCTTGTTTGATAGGATTTAGGAAGTTGTGAAACTGAGCCTTGAGACCAGCTATTCATATGGAAAAGCATTTTGGGTGGGCCTGTACATTGGGAGGGTCAGAGTCTCTGGGGATCTCCAGGGCAGGTCTAAACTAACAGTGCTAGCTAGGTTGATGGAGTCTCAGATTTGGTAGCAGCCTACCAGCTCTGTTGGGGGAGGAGGGCTCAGCAAAGGTACAGTATTCTCTGTGTGCCCTGATGCCAGACACTTCAGTTTCTCTGTGTATATCACTGGTCTTTCAAGCTGCTACCCCTGAGGATCTGCTTGGGACTCTAGCAGTTTTTTCTGACACAGTCCCATTTGGTTTTTGCAGCCAGAAGTTGTGGGGACTTACCTTCCTGGCACTGGAATCCTGGGCTGGGGGGCCTGGTGTGGGTCTGGGACTCCATTCCAGAAATACCCCTTCTGAATTCTTATTTACCCCACATGGGTGTGAGACCAGCCTGTTCTGTGACTGCACCACTCCTACCAGTCTGGATGGATGTGGATTAATTCCGTAGTTGCCAGACTTCTGTTCAACTTGATTTCTGATAATTCTGAGTGATAATTATTCTATATTTTAGTTGTAATTTTGATGTGGTTGTGTAAAGAGGTGAGCCGTGTCTGCCTACGCTGCCATCTTGACCAGAAGTTACTTTATTTTGTGTTCCCATTTGGTTGGGAGAAATTTCATGGGGCAGGGCTCTGGGTTCAAATCCAGCCCTGTGAGGTGACTCTGGGCAAATTATCCAAACCCACTTGTAGGGGCTGGTGGTTGTCCCTGTGTGTCAGGGCCTGATGTGTGATGCGCATTCACTTCAGTTGTCTGTTTATCCATAATGGTGAAGAGGGCATGTGTGTGCCTTGACTACGATGTCTTTGAAACCAGCTGCTCTTAAGATCCTCTCTGCTGAGAAGTCCTGATGTGTGTCAGCCATGCCCGTGCTGTTTAACAATCAGTCTCCTAAGTTCTGAGTCTAGTTCTCCCCATCCCCACCAGCCTACTCACCTCCAGGTCAGCTAAGTAAACATGTTCTAAGGTTTAAACATAATACACTGAGACAAGGCTGAGCCTATGTAAAACCACAAGATAGCAAGATTATGTCCACAGGGCTGCCCTGCTACCATAATTCTCGGAGAGGGGAATAAATCTGCTGGGGACACAGCACAGGAGTCACAAGCTCTTCAAGCAGTTTTGTCCCTGTCTGGCTGAGAGAGGCTGAGCTAGGAGAATCCTTGGATTGTCTCCATGGGCTTCTGTCTGTTGAAATCTAGAGAGTGGAGCCTGAGGTCCCATATTACTCGGCTGTGAGCATTCTGACTCCCGGCCTGGTTGGCCGTGGCATCTGTTCTTGTCCTGTGGCAGATGACTCTCTTGGTGTTCCCACCAGTTTGCTCTAACATCTTACTGTCTCTCACCTTTCTGCCCAGACATTGGTTGCCTTCCTAGAGAAATTTTGGTGCTGTTGTCAGACCACCCATTCTTCCCAGACAGACTGGCAGGTGATTGGGATTACACAGCAGGCACTTGGCCTTTTTAATATTGTTGACTCTTCTACTTGAATAGATCCATTCATAGATTTGTTGCTTTGTGAAGATGAACTATATAAATACCTTATCAGAAAGGTATTTTTTTTGTCTGAAAATTCAGAAGATACTTGATTGTCCACATAGAGCAAGGAGTTGATAACAGTTTAGAATTTTTAGCTTTTTAAAGCAACTATTTATTTTTAGAGAGAGAAGGGAGAGAGAGAGAAATGTCTATTCCATTTATTTATGTATTCATTGGTTGCTTTTTGTATGTGCCCTGACCTGGGATCAAACCCATAACCTTGGAGTATTGGGACGATGCTCTAACCAACTGATCTCCCTAGCCAGGGCAGAATTCTTATTTTTATTTCTTAATTTTCCATAGTAGATTCTAAGTCATGTGCCACCCCACCCTTGACCCCCGCTATCTCAATACTTGTCTTCAGTCCTGACCAGATAACAGATGGAGCTATAGGCATTTTGGGTAATATAAGAAAAACCGCTATAATGTCTCCTTCACTGAGCTTTCCTGGGACAGTGGCAAACTACGGTCTCCAGGCTAAATCTGGCCCTCTATTTTTGTATAAAGCTTTATTGGACCGTAGCCATGCCTTTTCATTTATATATTGTCTCTGGTTGTTTTTGTGCTACAGAGGCAGAGTTGAGTAGTTGTGACATATGACTTGCAAATCTGAAAATGTTTGTTTTCTGGCCTTTCCAGAACAGTTTGCCAATTATTTGATCAACCCTTGTTTGAAGGGGATAGGGAGCTGAGTTAAAAACCTGAAGCCTCATCTCTACCCTGTGTATCTGCTGAGATCCTCCTGTTCTCTAGTTCTGCAGTACTGCAGCCACTGATACTTTGGGTTTGGTCTAGCTCTTTCTCAGACGCTAATTTTTTCCCCTTTATCTCTCCATTTCTGCTTCTTCCCTCTCAGGATGAAAAGAGGCACAGGAGTCAACCCAAAGATCTGTAAGTGTTTAATGCTTGCACTTTTGCGCTGTGCTTTGTGTAATTTTAAAATAAGTGTTCTAGAGACCTGTGACTATGTGGAGGTTCACAGGGAGTGGCTGATGCTATTGGAAGATTGGATCAATTGGGGCAGGGCTGGATAAGAAACCACACTGAGCCCTCTTACCTCTTACCTCCTGCCTGTGGCACTCCTGTCACTGGGCAGAGTCATGTGTGTCCCTTAGTTTCCAGGACCTGTCATCAGGGCCCCCACCACACATCTCAGGGGATCACACAGGGCTTCTGAAAGCCCTGTTTCAGGGTCGTGAGTTAGCAATGTGCCTTTAGTGCCACCATGATATGGGGCTTTCTTTTTTGGATGAGAAGATTGTTGTTTTTTAAAGATTTTTATTTTTAGAGAAGGAAAGGGTGGGAAACGTTGATTGGTTGCCTCTCGCACGGCCCCCAACCGGGGACCTGGCCCATAACCCAGGCATGTGCCCTGACCGGGAATTGAACCTACAACCTTTTGGTTTGTGGGATGACACCCAGCCCACTGAGCCACACCAGTCAGGGCTGAATATTTTGCTTTTTGATAGGGAGGCATTAGTATTTTAATGCAAGTTGGCGAAATGGTTAGTTTTTCTGAGCTAATATTTGGCATATATTTGGTTACCTAACAGAGCTGCCAAAAGGAGACCTGAAGAAAAAGAGCCTGAAAGAATAAAACCACAAGCTTCTGATGAAAAAGATGAGGATGAAAAGGTGAGGCCTAGTTTTTAAAATTTTACCGTATTTCATACATCCCATCAGCTAGAATATTAAAATGACTTAAAAAATTGCTTTTGTTATAGAAATGTTAAAACATACCCAAAAGTAGGCAGAGTAGGTTAGCAGACCATCACATTTGATCAGCCTTCAACAATTATCAACTTGTATGGCTGTGTTTTAGCCAAGCCCCACTTACTCTCCTTACCTTCCCTTTACTCCCATGGTGAACAAATCTCAGATACATTACTAAAACATTTACAGAAGAACTACTTGTAAAAGGGAGGGGCTCTTTTTAAACATCACCACAATCCCATTGTCCTCACAATAATAATGAGATCTGGTCTTTGTTCAAACTTCCCTGACTTTCTCCATTGTGCTTTTACAGTTTGTCTATTTGAAGCAGGATGCAAATAAGATCTACACAATATATTTGGTTGATATTTGTCCTAAATGTCTCCCCACAGTTCCACCCCTCTCCTTTTTCTTGTAACATGTGGAAATCTTCAGTCCGCACACATCCTGAATATCTGTAGAGTATCTGGATTATGGCTTTTGCCATTTGCGCTTCTCTTGCATTTCATGTCTCCCTCTAGCCCTGTCTCCTGCAGGCTGGTGATAGGTCCAGAGGCTTGACCAGATGCAGATCTTTTGCTGTTTTTCAGAGCACTTCTGAGATGTTCCATCGCACTAGAAGGCACAGTTGTCTTTTTGTGGAGTTAAGATTGGTTACTGGGTTCAGGTGCTGTCCGCTTGATCCATCCATTATAAAGTCCCCCTTGGTTTTCCACCTAATGTTTTCAACAGGCATTGCTTAATTCCATTATGTCACCAGGAGTTGCAAAGTGGTGACAGTCTAGTTCTATCATTCCTTCATTTATCCAAAATGATTCTAGAAATAAGTTTCCCCTTATATTAGTCTGTTTGAGCTGTCATAACGAAATACCACAATCTGGTCGGTATCAACAACAGATTTTTTCAGTTCTGGAGACTGGAAGTCTAAGATCAAAACGCTGGCGGAGTTGGTGTCTGGCAAAGTCTTTCTTCCTGACTTGCTGACAGTCACTTTTTCAGTGGGCCCTCACGTGGCCTTTCCCTATGTGAGCACAGAGGGAGAGTAAGCTCTGGCTTTCCTCTCGTAAGGGCACCAATCCTGTTGGATTAGGAACCAGCCCATACGACCTCATGTAACCTTAGTCACTTTCTTTAAAGCCCCTTCTTCAACTATAGTCACATTTGGGATTAGGGTTTCATCAGTTGTGTAGTTGAGATACTGCTTATATAGGAAAGCTAAGGGATTTTTTTTTTTTTTTATTGCTCTCTTATGAGTCTTTTAAGGAAGTCTTTGGCTAAGAATTTTGATAAGACTTTGCACACTGGAGGTGGTTTGGGTCTCTGGTTCTTTGCCACCTCTGACTAGGTTTTGTGATAACCACATATATAAAATTCTTAACTCTAAGCACTATGCACATATAAAAGGTTTTTTTTACCCTTTACTCCAATTTTGTTTTTTCCATTTAGGAGGAGAAGAGACGCAAAACTACATCCAAAGAACCGTAAGAACTTATTTTTGTATTTATATATAGCAGATGATAATATTAAAATAATTGTTCTAGAAAGAAAGAGTTTTTTTTGTTTGTTTGTTTTTTTTTTTTTTGAATTGCTAGACCAGCCTTAGCTTTGAATTCGATCGGGTCTGTGAGCACAGGACCGAGATGCTCCACTTCTTCCCAGTGAGGCAGGTCCCCTGCATGTGCTAAAGAGACATTTGTGACCTAGCGCCTTGCCCCTTATGCAGTACCTGGTACTCATCTGTGTCCAGTGGGTTAGATTCGACTTTGACACTGGATTCTCATATGTTCTAAAAGGACTAAAAAAAGAAACTATCTTGTGTTTTGTTCCCAGAACTGAGAAAAAAATGGCTCGAACCAAAACAGTAATGTATTCCAAGGTAAACGCGCACCTGGGGATAAAAGCGGTGGCACAGCACTAACGGGGTTGCTTGGCGCCGGCTCTGAGCGCCGTTGTGTCGTGCCCCCACAGACCCATCTTCAGAGGTGCATTCAGTGCGGACAGTACCTGGATGACCCCGAACTGAAATATGAACATCATCTCATTGATGCGGTAAGTTCAGCTCTATCTTCAGCCTTTTCTTTCCTTGGCTCTTGTGCCTCTGCTTAATGGTCCAATGTCTTTCAGGTGGATGAGCCACAGTTGTTGACAAATGAGAGACTGTCCATCTTCGATGCCAATGAATCTGGCTTTGAGAGTTATGAGGCTCTTCCTCAACACAAACTGACATGCTTCAGGTATTGATACATTCCTTCATTGTGACAGGGCACTTCCCTAAAGATGCCTGAGTGCTTAGTATCACTAGCACCTTACCTGCAAATTTCTTATGCTTCTAACACTTGATGGGTAAAAGCCACAAAGCTAGTATAGTAGATCTTTGCAAGGGGTTGGTGTTTTTTTGGGTGGGGAGTTATTAAAACTTCACATGTTAAATATTTAGTCTGTACACATCCTGGAGGTTATTCATTCCAATGAGGGCCAGCTTTGTGCTAGGTACTGTTATGTCTGTCAGGTAGTAACAACTATGACATGTGTAAAAAGCGTGGAAAGCAGAGCGTGGTTAGGAGAAAGAAGTTGTGTTTAGAATAGAATGGTGGGTAGGTGACTTGAGCAAAGATTCAGTGGCATAAGAGAACAAGCTGAGGGGATAGCTAGGGAAAGACATCCCAAGAGGAGGGAATAGCAGGTACAGAGGCCCAGAGGTGGGCGTGCGTTGGCTGTGGGAGACTCACTGACGAGGCTAGTGGGGCTGGGGTAGGGTGGGGGCATAGGGTGAATAGTCGGGAAATGTAGTCAGGGAACAGGGTGCCCGGGAGGGGGCTAGATCATACAGGGCTTTGCAGGCTGTGGCATTGACTCAGAGTTTTCTCGGAGTGACGGTCCATGGTATCTGGACTGTATCTTGGCAAGGCTCAAAGGAACCCTTGAGTGAACAGTTTTCATGCTGTTCAGCACCTTTCATTTAGTTTGCTCCCTCTTGCTGGAGGTGCAGTGGCTTTGTGCAGAAGCAAAGGCTTTGCTTTGTTTCTTGGTGGTGAATGGCTTGGCTCTAGGACCAGCCCGCGTCTCCTTTTAGGCCTAGCCGCATGCCGCTTCTCTCCTTGGGGAGGTGTTGTAGGGGCATGTGGATCACTTCAGTAATACCTGTCGTAAGCCTCAGGTGGACATCACTTTTGGGCAGCCCTTTCTGACCTCCTTGCCCCACAGCAGGTTGGGTTTGTGTCCTGGGACAAGACCCCAATGCATTTCTTCTGTAGCACTTTTCACACTCCCTGTGGTGGGTTAGTTTTATCCCCTTCTGCGCCACAGTCAGAATTCTGATTTGTTTTGGGGTGCTGTTCATTTACCAGTGACCCCCAGTACATGGCCCAAGCCTCTGCCTGATGGCACAACCAAACATGCCGTGTTGGCATAGCCGGAGTCCATGCCCTACGGTCTCCCTGTAGCACTCCTTAGGCCAGAGGCTTGGAGAGGATCTACTGTGGTCAGTGATGTCAGGGCTGGCCTCTCAGCTTCCTCTATAAGTTGGGGTCTGCTGTGGACATACCCCTATAGGGGAGGGGTGTAGCAGTAAGGACAAACTTCCCAGGAATAATGTGCCTTTTAGCATCAGGCTGTCAGAGCCAAACCACCCTGGTTAGTAGGGGACACTGTGCACCTCTGGTACTTGGGCCGAATAGGGTGGGTGAAAGCAGATCTCAGACGGAGTTCATCCTGTGAACCAGTGAGTCTTGCCCCCACCTGGGACTGGGAACTTCTCAATGTCACCTCTACTGAGAGAGCTCAGCGACAGCCCAGTCGGCTGGGCCCTGGACCCTCATCTTCTGTGGGCTTGCAGCAGGTGCCCCCCCTTGATACGTGTCCATCTTTCCCACTGGATTCCAGGTCTCGAGAGCAGGGCTGTGGCCCATGTCTGTCTACCATGTCTGGCAAATAGTAGGGGAGCTCAGTTCAAGGTGCTCATTTTCATTTTTTAAAAAGTTTTGTGATATTCCAAGATGATGATTTCTGGCTTCCAAAGCCCTAGACTGTGGGAGTGTGGGGAGAGATGGTCTCAGGAGACCTGAGGATGGCTCTCAGGAGAGATGTTCCTGCTTGGCTCACCTGAGGACTCTGAGCAATGGCCTGGCATTTCTTATGTAGGACAGCAGTTTTGAGACCAGCATGAGCAGGTCCATAAACAGAACCCCTGATTCATGTTGTTAAGTGTGGCATCCTGCTGAAGGAAGAACACCCTCCCAGCTGTCAAGGGTTGTCTCTGGATAGTGGGACCATGGATGCCCTTAAACCTGAGCTTTACCTAGAAGAAGGCAGAAGCTATTATATAATATGCTTTATTTTATTAAACTTTTTGAGGTGAAACTCACAACACAAAACTAATGATATATTTCAAAAAGGTAAACCCACAGAAACAAAGCAGATCTGTGGTTGTTGGGGTTGAGGACAGAATAGGGAGTGACTGCTTAATGAGTATGAGGGGTTTTTTGTTGTTTGTTTGCAATGAAACTCTTTTGGAGCTAGGTAGAGGTGACAGTTGCATAGCTGTGAGTAGAGTGAGTTTAAGAGCTGGTATTTCTCTGTTAGCAACATACCAAGGGAAGATGTAGTGACGTGTTCTCTCAGACTGCTTGCCATTCCACTGTCTCACTGATCTGTTGGTGTCGCCTTTGCAGACACTGTATCCTTGATGCACAGGTGGGAGGATCAGGTAGAAGCTGTTTGGGTGAGAAAACACTGTACTGATCTAGTGGTCTGGTAACCAGAAAAATAAGAGTCCAGGAATTGCATGTAGTCCTGTCACCTTGTATCCAAACTTGACTCTGTGCTGTGACTTGCCTTCACTGGTCAACTGGTTAACACACTCTTTGTTGCCTGTCTAGCGTGTACTGTAAACGTGGTCACCTGTGCCCAATCGACACTGGCCTCATTGAGAAGAATGTTGAACTCTTCTTTTCTGGCTCAGCAAAACCAATATATGATGATGACCCGTCTCTTGAAGGTAAGTGGAACATCCCAGTGTATTTTTGAGGCAAATATTTTAAAAACAAACAACTCACCCCTAAAGTAATATTCAGCTGGAACTCCTGCCTCTTAAAGATAGGGCTTGAGCCTGTGCTATGAACAGCTCTACTGAAGTGCGCTCTGATGTCTGATGAGGACTGCCTGGCTTGCTGTAAGGGGTGTCAGCTCAGGTGGGCACTTGAAGTGCCACTTGGCCCTGCTGAGATTTGTGATGTGAGTCATAGCTCTGAGTCCCTTTCCTTTCAAGAAATTGGTTTTGTTTTCCATCTCTTAGGTGGTGTTAATGGCAAAAACCTTGGCCCCATCAATGAATGGTGGATCACTGGCTTTGATGGAGGTGAAAAGGCTCTCATTGGCTTCAGCACCTGTAAGTATGTGGCCAACTGTGGACTGTTCTGGGTTGTGAAAGGAGCCTTTGCTTGTGTCCTCCCTGGGGCTTGATTGGGCTTTGGGACCTCTGAGCAAGCTCACGTGAACACCACTAATCTTGTGGTGACCACATGGGTTTTGGGATGACCTCTTGTATTAGTTATAGCTGGCCTTGGAATTGACCCTTCAGTTATAAGAGTAGATCATATTCTTGCAACTCATACACAGACCAAATTTCAAAAACCAGAGATAAGCTAAATGAAAGCCCCTCAGCAAGCTCTCTAGTCAGTCCAAACAGACTGCTTCTGAATGAGATAATAACTCTCCACTTGACATTTTTGACACTTGGGTATGGAATGACTTAGACTCCTGGTAAGCTTCATCGACTCATCTCTGCCCTTTGGCCACCATAGCTGCCATCAGGTTCAAATCGCTGTATGCAATCATCTTCTGTTCACTCTAGCCTTTGCTGAATACATCCTGATGGACCCCAGCCCAGAGTATGCCCCGGTGTTCAGCGTAATGCAGGAGAAGATCTACATAAGTAAGATAGTTGTCGAGTTCCTGCAGAACAACCCTGACTCAACCTATGAAGACCTGATCAATAAGATTGAGGTACAAAGTTTAAGTTCTTTGTATTCCAGCATTCACGCCTACTTACATGCAACATAGTGCTGAAAAACTCATGTCTAGAATTAACGAAAACTTTTTTAGTTCAGTTAGAAGTTTTGCTTAAGTCTAAGAAACTTCTGGCATTTTTTTCTTAAAGACCACTGTTCCTCCTTCGGTGCTCAACCTGAATCGGTTCACTGAGGATTCTCTCCTCCGACATGCTCAGTTTGTGGTGGAACAAGTAGAGAGTTACGATGCAGCTGGGGACAGTGATGAGCAGCCCATCTTCCTGACCCCCTGCATGAGAGACCTGATCAAGTTGGCCGGCGTCACCCTGGGAAAAAGGTAAGGATGGAACAGGAGTAAAGCCAAAGACCTGAGAGCAGAGAAGGCAGAGTGGCATGCTAACATGATGGGAACCTCTCTCCCAGGCGAGCTGAGAGACGTCAGACCATCAGTCATTCCACGAAGGAGAAGGACAAAGGCCCTACTAAAGCTACCACCACCAAGCTGGTCTACGAGATCTTTGACACTTTCTTCGCAGAGCAAATTGAAAAGGATGACAGAGAAGACAAGGAGAATGCCTTCAAACGCCGGCGGTGTGGTGTCTGCGAGGTAGGTAACCTCACCTGGGCTGAGTTCCCCACGTAATCTGAGCAAATCACTCCCTTCTCTTTCTGGCTTGAGATGCTCACTGTTTAAGTGTGAGCCCTAAAAAGTAAGCTGGGAGAAAGTTGGTGATCTGGGGAGAATTGCATGCCTCATGGACAAACCGATTGATAAGACAGCTGTAGAAATTGGAGATCTCAGATGCTTTGCTGTTAATGCCACTGTCACTAACCTAGAAGCCTAGCTTCCTGGGTGGCATTTGCTCTGCCTGCATCTCACTGTGTCTTAAGGCCCAGCCTGAGAGCAGAGGGCATGACTGCCCCAGAGAGGCACTGCTTCCTCCGAGGGAGCACCGCCTGCTGGGAGCTTGCCTTGTCTTATGCTGTAACTTTCCCAGAAAAGTGGGGACTCTGTCCAACTCAGATTTGAGGCCTTAAAAGACCTTTCTGTGATTTTTTTTTTTTTTTTTCACTGTGGAGGAATTAATCCCTCTAATCTTCTATGACCCAGAGATCAAATATATTTTGGTATCTATTATTTGACTTATTTTGGACAAAAACTTAGATACAAAAATACAGCAGCTGCCTTCATAACCACCCTGTGTTCACACTGTCCTCTGGAGTCAAGAGCTTTTCCTGTTGTCTTCAGGGGCAGCCCTTAACAGGAATTTGCATATGCTCACATTCTTGTTTTGATTTTACTTTTTATCATCTAGCACATGTGTATCTAAGCCTTAAAAATGTCTTTAAATATACAGAACTGGTATTTTTGTAACCATGTTATGTGTTGATATAGGTAGATCTAGTGAATTTGTTTTGACTCTTCCATAGTACTTCATTACCTGACATCCCAACTTACCCCTCGGTGATGGGCCACTTTCGATGTTATAAATCATGCTGCAGGCAGCATCCTTGAATGAGACTTCTGTGACTGCCTCTATTTAGAGATAGAATTGCTGGGGTGTGGGTTAGATACCTCACTTTGATCTAGAAAACTGCTCTCCAAAGTGGTGCTACCAGCGTAAACCCTTTGAGCAGTGCCAGTTTCCCCACACCTGTTTCAACACTGCACGCCCAGCCTCTTAACCTCCGCTGATCTGGAGGGTAGGAAGGGTACCTTGTTCCTGACTCTCATTTCCTGTATCTCTCATGAGGATAGACATACAGCTTCTAAAACCGTAATTCCCCAAAAACCTGGTTATCAATTGTTATTAATGGCCATTTGATTTACTTTATCACTATCTTTCAGGTTTGTCAGCAGCCCGAGTGTGGAAAGTGTAAAGCCTGTAAGGATATGGTTAAATTCGGTGGTAGCGGAAGGAGCAAACAGGCCTGCCAAGAGAGGAGGTAGGCCTGGCTGACCTTTGTGCTGGTTGCAGAGGACGGTGCCCGCTGCTGGCTGGCGCTCTGTGTGAGGGTCGGCTGCGTTGAGATGTGCAGAGCAGGCAGGAGTGCTTCATCTAGTGTTGTCACCAGGCCGGTCCCTGTTATCTGACTAAAACAGCCCCAGTTGGTTTTACTTACAAAAGGGGTGTTGCTTATACAATTGACTTTGTAGGTGTCCCAATATGGCCATGAAGGAGGCAGATGATGATGAGGAAGTGGATGACAATATCCCAGAGATGCCTTCACCCAAAAAAATGCATCAGGGGAAGAAAAAGAAACAGAACAAGAACCGGATCTCTTGGATTGGAGAAGCCATTAAGGTAACGCTGGAGTAGGCTGTCTGTCGTCGTCTCTCTGCCACCCTCTGAGAAGCGAGTAGTCTGTCTTGTCTTGCTGCCAGGCCTCTCAAGCAGCCTGTATCCGCTCATTTGACGCATGAGAGGAGCAGAGCCAGTTGTGAGGCCCAGTCCTGGGCCCACGGTCACACAGCAGAAATGTGTTATTGTTTGTGTGCCAAAGACTTAGTCATTCAAGTTCCAAACTAGGTATTTGACGCAGTTCTAAGGGTGTTGGGCTGCTTCCCCTTCACAGCTTGTTTTGAAGAGAGGTGTCAACATCTCTGGCCTGGGAATGGGTGTCTTCAGGGCACTAGCAGATTGCCTCCTAGTCACTCTGGTCAGCTTCACATCTAAGGCTCGGCTCCATTACCAAAGCTGGAAAGCCAGTGTCTTCAGCACTGCTTCCTTCCTGGGTGTCCATAAGTCAAAGATACAGTTGGTTCACTCGGCAGGCGTGAGGCCACTCTGCCGGGTGCTGCTTCAGGCCTGGACGTGGTTCAGCCCTGTCCTGTGGTGCTAATGCTCTAGGGCAGGAGGACAGACACATGCTGCTGGGCAGGTGCGGAGCTGAAAGGGGCTGGGGCTGTGAGGCTTCCCCAAGGAGGCGACCTCCGAGCTGGGACCCAGAAGGTGGGAGAGGAGCCGCCCCATAAAGATCTGGGGAAGAACCAGGGCAGAGGCTGTGATGTGTTAACCAGTTTTCCTTGTGGGAGAAAAGGAGAGGCTGAGAAAGGAGTCAGGGACAGGATGTGGCTTTAGGACCATAGTGAAGAGTTGACTGGTGCTGTTAACATCGAATGCTGGAACCTGATTTGCTGCTGCCTGGCAAGGGCAGAGCTGACAATAGAGGCAGATGGGTGTTGTCTACAGGAGTCAGGGCAGTATAGCTCATGACTTAATGAAGTCAGTATGGGTTATGCCTTTATAGTAAGTAACAACACACAGGTCAAGGCAAGTACAGACCTTTAAACCTTTCTCCACCTGAAATAAGTTCTGTTTGTGTTCAGACTGAGGGCAAGAAGACGTACTATAAGAAGGTGTGCATTGACTCAGAAACCCTGGAAGTGGGGGATTGTGTCTCTGTTATTCCAGATGACTCCTCGAAACCACTGTACTTAGCAAGGTTTGTATCTTTCCCGTTCCTGGACTTCAGCACACACTTTCTCTTGAACAAGTAGGAGATGCCTGTTTGCGAGAAAAGCAGCAGCAGCTCTTTGTTCTACACTGAAACCAAACAAGCAAACCCCAAACCCCCACAAGTTCCCCCAGTAAACTCAAAGCAGGTCTGCTGGTGAAGTTAGAACTTTCTTGCCTTCTGCTCTTCCAATTCCAGGGTCACGGCATTGTGGGAGGACAGCATCCAAGGGCAGATGTTTCATGCCCACTGGTTCTGTGCTGGCACAGACACAGTCCTCGGGGCCACGTCAGACCCCCTGGAGCTGTTCTTGGTAGATGAATGTGAGGACATGCAGCTGTCATACATTCACAGCAAGGTGACAGTCGTCTACAAAGCTCCGTCGGAAAACTGGGCCATGGAGGTGAGTGCCCAGTGCCCTCGTGTGCCCCTCTCACTGTGTACAGTCATGCCTGACACAGCATCCCTGTCCCCAAAGGGAGGCATGGATCCTGAGGCCCTGATGGCAGAGGACAATGGGAAGACCTATTTCTACCAGCTGTGGTACGATCAAGACTATGCAAGATTTGAGTCCCCTCCAAAAACTCAGCCGACAGAGGACAACAAGTACAAGTGAGTGCTGGCCCCGGGCCCTGGTGATTCAACTCCTCAGAGAGGTCACCGTGCCTCTGTGCGAATCACTCTGACTTTTCACATGCTTCCATCTGCTGGGTTGGCTTCCCAGACACCATCCGATTGTTTTCCTCGTTACCCCAAACCGGCCTGGCTTTGTTTCAATGGCTTTAGGTATATGGTACCTGGGCACGGAGTTACCTTTATGAGAAACTCTAGTGTCTAGGAACAGGATTTATCTTTGTTTTCAGCCTTTTTGCATGTTCTTCAGTTTCTGTACCACAGATTTTGTGTTTTCTTTCATTTCTTAGGTATCTTTTAAGTGAGATAAGTGAGATCTTTGATTCCATTTTATTCTCACTGGTGGGTAACTGCTTTTAGGGAGTCTTGCTTTTTTTTAATGCTTAGTGCCCCCATGCCTTCCTTCCTAACCTCTGTATCTCCTTTGTTTTGACTGAAAGTGGCCCTGTACCACTAGAGCAACAGTGAGCCTGATGGGGAGAAGCCTAAGAGGGCTCACTTAGACGCTTCTGGCGTTTCTCTAGTTGGCCTGGTTCTGCCTCTTGACTCTATTTTATTTTTAGAGAGAGGGGAAGAGAGGGAGAGAAACATCAATGTGTGGTTGCCTCTTCCACACCCCGTACTGGGGACCTGCCCTGCAACCCAGGCATGTGCCCCTTGCTTCGTAGGCTGACACTCAATCCACCGAGCCACACCAGCCAGGGCTGATCTCCATTTTTAAGTCAGACTTCCAGTCTCCTTTAAGGAATAATGTTGAATTTTACCAAATACCTCTAACCTTTATACAGATAATGGTATGAGCCTGCTCTGATGTTGAGTTCCTGACTGAAGCACTCTTTGTATTCTTGCTCCTAGTGTACTTTTTTTACCATATTCTAGATTCTGTTAATGTCTTAGGGTTTTTATAGCAAATATTGTACTTAAAAGTGGGGCAGGTTTGACATTCTTTTGTGTTGTATGTATCTCTGGGCTTTAATCCCAAGTAAGTGCTTTCAGTGTATGAACGCAGCTCTGGCTGGTGTGGCTCAGTGGGTTGGATGCTGGCTTGCATGGCAAAGAGTCGCTGGAAGGGCCAGCAGTTTGATTCCTGGTCAGGGCACATGCCTGGGTTGAGGGCTAGGGCGCCTGTTGGGGGGTGTGCAGGAGGCAACCAGTTGATGTTTTTCCACCTCAATTTCTCCTTCCCATTCCCTCTAAAAAATACATGAAATCTAAAAAAAAATATGAACATGAAGTACAGGAAAGACACTTCCTTTAAACATCTGTAGATATTTTCTCTTGGTCACCAGCGTGTCCGAGTTAAGCTAGTAGCTTCTTACTAGTCATTACCTGCCACCTCAGGGCCTGTTGTCTTTTGTCTTTTACTCCTTCAGATTCTGTGCAAGCTGTGCCCGTCTGGCTGAAATGAGGCAAAAGGAAATTCCCAGGGTCATGGAGCAGCTTGAGGACCTAGATGGCCGGCTTTTCTACAGCTCAGCTTCCAAGGATGGTGTCCAGTATCGAGTGGGTGACGGCGTTTACCTCCTCCCTGAGGCCTTCACATTCAAGTGAGTGACACCTTTGCCCTTTGCCCAGGTCAGGGCCAGGACCCTTGGGTTGGCCCTTGGGTACAAGGCTGTTGCCTGTGAGCCATTGTCACTGGTCGGTCATACTGAACTACGTACTTTTTAAAGTTTGATGTTCAGTTACATGTAATTTTTGCTTCCGTGCAGCATCAAGCTGTCCAGTCCTTTGAAACGCCCACGGAAGGAGCCTGTGGATGAAGATCTGTATCCAGAACACTACCGGAAATACTCGGACTACATCAAAGGCAGCAACCTGGATGCCCCTGAGCCGTACCGAATTGGCCGCATCAAAGACATCTTCTGTGTCAAGAAGAACAATGGCAAGCCCAACGAGACGGACATTAAGATCAGACTGAACAAGTTCTACAGGTCAGTGATAGCCTTTGCTTTTCCAGGAGGCAACAGGCTCTTCCAGAAAGTTCTGCCCGAAATGGGGTTGTAGCGTAAGCACACATAGGGGTGTTCTAAGAGTCAGGTGGCAGTAGCTGTTTTTCCAGGTGTTTCTGATTATCTGAGTACTGATAGTGACTTGAATTTTATTTCATAGCCTTGCTTTTAGACCTTATTTTATAGCTGCCAGTCCTTTCCAAGGAAATCCCAGAGGTGGAATGTCCCGGGCTCTGCCTGAGGCAGCCCCAGAGAACTTTCTTTTCTGACCTCCTTGTTCCACCTCTTCCCCCTTGCCCCTCCCAGCACTCGTCTTCCTGATTTTCCTGGGCCGGCCTTCCTGTTGCTGGGGTTTCTCTCTGCCTATACTTTCCCAAGGTCTTGGCTGCACTGAGTCTTTTTCTGGGACCCTGGTAACTGGTAGTGGTTAGGAACTAACCTGAAACTAAGCCATACAGGTAGTTATAACATTGCTTCACTTGGCTAATGTATATCAAAGACTTTCTGAAGTCCTTAAAATAATCATTTGTAAGAATGGGAAAGAAAGGAGAAGTCTGGCTGGTATAGATGAGAAAACGAAGCTCTAGACATGCTTCTAAACAGGAGGCAGCAGCCAGTCTTGACACAGGACCAGTCTAGCCTGTTTGGGCTGCAGTGGGGGCATGGAGAGGAAGCAAACCATTCAACATACTGGACTACGTTAAGGTTTAGTGTTCAGTTATGCATAATGGTTGCTTCTCTGCTGCATCAAGCTGTGTAAACACCTATGGAAGGAGCATTTGTTGCCAAGAATTGCACTGTTTGTAGTGTCTAGTGGCAACTAAAGAGGATAGTGATCAAGCTGACCTAACTGGGAGCCATGGTCTCTTCCCATGGAGTCTCTGAGCAACCCCAGGTGTGTGGTGCTACTTAACTCACTGAATTGCTAACAGACTCTCCTGCTTGCAGGCCAGAGAACACACATAAGTCCACTCCAGCGAGTTACCATGCAGACATCAACCTGCTTTACTGGAGCGATGAGGAGGCCGTGGTGGACTTCAGCGCCGTGCAGGGCCGCTGCACTGTGGAGTACGGGGAGGACCTGCCCGAGTGCCTGCAGGACTTCTCCGCCGGTGGCCCAGACCGCTTCTACTTTCTTGAGGTGGTTGCCCTGGGCTTGCTGGAGGGAAAGGCTTCGGGTCAAACTCCCAGCCCTCAAGAAAGCACTTCAATTACAGAGTACAAATAAATCTATGACATTCGAAGCTGGAACTTACACTATTTTGGCTTTTCTTTTTGTTTTCTTTTTTATAAGACAATAATTGCTGACAAGGTCTCAAATGTTCCTACTCTTGGCTTTTTAAAAAGTACAATGATAAGAATAATAGAGTATCCTAATGCAACTAAAATTCATTTGAAGACTATTAGGCAGCCTCTGCTAGCTTGACCCACTGTGCCTTAATGTGAGTTAGGGAAGGAGACCTCTTCCCCAGGGAGACACAGTCCTGCTCCTTGTCCCTTCAGCCACCTGTCTGCCTCCAGGCCAGGGCTACACACTGCAGTTGGCCCTGATTATTGAGAGAAGATCCAGGAGTCTGGTAACTAAACTGATCACTTTTAAATTGTCTGAGTGTGGCCTCTCTGTGTTGGCACACTTGAAATGACACGTTCCTATGTTTCCCCAGGTTCCAGTGTAGATAGCGTCATCAGACTGGTCTCTTGGTATAAAACACTTTCGCCTATTTTTAGAGTGAGTAGTCCAGGCACTTATAAAAGCAGGAATGTCAATGTAGACCACATAAAATATTTGTATTAATACAACTTAAAAGATTTTCCAGTGTAGTACAATCAGAGTACTCTTGTTGGTGGCTCTTTGCTTATGGCTATATTCAGGGAGAAATTAAGTAGATCTTTATCAAATTAACTTGCTATAGAAGAACAATGTGTTTCTCTGCCAGACTGTTGTGGTTCTTCCCTTCCCAGGCCTATAATGCTAAAAGCAAAAGCTTTGAAGATCCTCCCAACCATGCCCGTAGCCCTGGAAACAAAGGGAAAGGGAAGGGAAAAGGTATGTCATTATTCCCTAGGGTTCTTTTCAAGTCCATCATCTATAACTCAGGCTATTTAATGTCTGTGAATCAATAAGGTATTTGAAGAAAGCCCGTCAAGGCTCTGATCTAATTTGTGGCCTGTCTCCTCCAGGGAAAAGCAGGGTAAAGCCTCAGACATGTGAGCCAAGTGAACCCAAGGCAGAAATTCAGCTGCGGAAACTACGGACCCTGGATGTATTTTCTGGCTGTGGGGGATTATCGGAAGGATTCCACCAAGCAGGTAAAGGCCAGGAGGTTCTTTGTCTGCACAACTAGCAAAACCAGACCCAGTGTGTTCTTCCTGGAAAAGTTTTCTGGCTCTGGTCACCTTTCTGACTCAAGACTTATCTCGTTCCAGGTTGTTTAAAGCTCTTTGTCTCTTTATCTGCCAGGCATCTCAGAAACGCTGTGGGCCGTTGAGATGTGGGACCCTGCGGCACAGGCGTTCCGGCTGAACAACCCCGGGTCCACGGTGTTCACGGAGGACTGCAATGTCCTGCTGAAGCTGGTCATGGCCGGGGAGGTGATCAACTCCCGCGGCCAGAAGCTGCCTCAGAAGGGAGATGTGGAGATGCTGTGTGGCGGGCCACCCTGCCAAGGCTTCAGTGGCATGAACCGCTTCAATTCTCGTACCTACTCCAAGTTCAAGAACTCTCTGGTGGTCTCTTTCCTCAGGTAAATGGGGCAGAGGCCCCTCTGTGTTCAGTGCTGCCTGTGGGTGACCCGACAGCCAGCCCTGGGGCCGTGGGACTGGGTGTGCCGGGGTGAGGAGTCGCTGCTTCAGCCTTCCCAGCTGCTGGCGGCCATGTGCTGAGGTGAAGCACCTGTCCTTTGCCTTCAGGAAGGTAACGGCTCACTTCCAGCTGAGGAGAGAGTGACCTTGAGAATTGGGAGGGTCTGTTTCTAGGCAGCCAGACTTTGGCCATTTGGGAGTGGCTTTCCTAGAGCAGGTCTTTTTTTCTCTCAATCCACATGGTGACTCTGGTGCCTCCCACAGCTACTGCGACTACTACCGGCCGCGCTACTTCCTCCTGGAGAATGTCAGGAACTTCGTCTCCTTCAAGCGCTCCATGGTCCTAAAGCTCACTCTCCGCTGCCTGGTCCGCATGGGCTATCAGTGCACCTTCGGCGTGTTGCAGGTGGGGCTCCCGAGGAATGGGGCACAGGTGGGTGGGTGGATGTGGTCGGGAGGAGGGTCATCGCTCCCTGGACTGACTGCAGTGGACTCCATCTGAAAATAAGGCTCAAAGGGCCAGGCCTGAGAGTGACAACCGGCTGTGCTGCTGAGGGCAGGGAGATGGCCCCTTGGGCCCCAACCCACCACTGGGAAGCCCACAGCCTTTAGATCTGAAAGCTCGGATCCGGTGTCCACCTCTTAGGGTCTTCTCAAGAGCTGCGTCCTCTAGTGTGGCTGAGGAGGGGCTGCATTCCAGGGGGCTCTTGGCTGTTTTGTTTCCAGCTAACTTCGATAGGGAACAGTGGTGGCCAAGTATGATGCTCTAGGCAGCAGTTAGGTCCCCAGCGTGGGGTGGGTGAGGCCAGGTCGGCAGAAGTGCACACAGACCAAACTGTCAATGGGGTAAAATGTGAGCGTTTCCTCTGGGTGAATGCATGTGCGTACAGACACCTAGAGAGGGCAAAAGGTCAGATTCCAGGTGGCTACCAATGGCTCTGAACACAGGAGTCGCAATTTGGGGTGACACAGGCCTTGTCCGAAAGCAGCCCCTCTGTATGTATCCTTTTAGTCTTTGTTGGTGTCATTGACGCTGAGATGACTCTCAAAATGGGAAGGGAGGTTGGCTGGAGAGCCATGAGTGAGTGGGTGCCAGCCGCATGGCTCTCCCCGGTTCAGGCTCTGGGGTATCCAGGCTCATGGGTCAGGCCTGGTTGGCAGCCATGTTCTCTGTCCCTGTGTAGGTAGGTGGCTGGGCTCTGTGTGGTCTTCTCTGGCCTCTCCTCCTCAAGTGCTGTCAGCCCCACTGACAGTTTGGTCTGTGTGCACTACAGGTCCCTGCAGTGCTCTATAAAGAGCTGGCTGGGTCCCCAGAGGAGTTCACTCCACCCTCTCTGTTAGCCACCACATGGCATCTTAGGTTTTCATCTGGTCTCACTTTTTTTTTAATTGATAGAGATTGATTGATTAATTGATTGAGTGGGGGTGGGGAGATTGAGTGGGGGTGGGGAGAGAGAGAGAGAAGCATTGATTTGCTTCTGTCAACGGGGTAGACATTCATTGGTTGATTCTTGTGTGTGCCCTGACGGGGCTAAACCCACAACCTTGGCTTATTGGGATGATGCTCTAAACAGCTGAGCTACCCAGCCAGAGCTGGTCTCACTTCTTGTCAGGAATAAACCTGCTGGGTTAATTTTCAGTTTTCTGGGTGAGCTGTGCTCAAGCCAGCTGCTCCAAAAAGTGGGGTGTCACTGACCCCAGACTTTGCCTCAGCCACTTGGAGTGCCAGTTGACCTGTGTGTGTGGCTCTTCTGTGCACAGGCTGGTCAGTACGGTGTGGCCCAGACACGGAGGCGAGCCATTATCCTGGCTGCAGCTCCTGGGGAGAAGCTCCCCCTATTCCCAGAGCCACTGCACGTGTTTGCACCCCGGGCCTGCCAGCTGAGCGTCGTGGTGGACGACAAGAAGTTTGTCAGCAATATAACCAGGTAGGAGCCCCCGCTCACCCTGCTGTGTCATGGTGTTTGTGAGTATCACCCGGGGAAGTTTGGCATCAGACTCTGCCACCTCCACTGTCATGTTCTGACTCCCGAGTAACCACTGTGTACAAAGCAGGGGCCAGATGCCTGGCTGTAGTCATGAGCAAAGCCCAACTAGAGCCTCTCTCCTTCCCGAATGGAGTCTAAGAAGAATGCTGCCCATGGGATGTCAGGCAGCCCTTTGACCTCTGAGCTGAGATGTCCCCTCTAGGCAGGGCAGTGCCAGCAGTCGGGATGGCAGTAGTGACTGGAGGAATAGCGGCAGTGTGCGTCCCCAGAAGTGTCAGCTGTCTGCTACGCTCTATTGCAGGCTGAGCTCAGGTCCGTTCCGAACCATCACCGTGCGGGACACGATGTCTGACCTTCCTGAGATCCGGAATGGAGCTTCGGCCCTGGAGATCTCGTACAACGGGGAGCCTCAGTCCTGGTTCCAGAGGCAGCTCCGGGGCTCTCAGTACCAGCCCATCCTCAGGGACCACATCTGTAAGGTAACATTGCCCAACGGGGGGGCCTCCTACCAGCTGCCTCCCAGGAACAACAGACCTAGGGGAGCCCAGCCAAGGCTTGGGGTAGGAAGCAGAATCTGATCCCAGCCCCCTTCTAGCTGCCTCTCTGTTCTTGGCCTCTAACCCAAACCACTGTCATCTCGACTCGCCCCCAGCCTCACTGACTCCTGCTTCTCTTCTTGCCCCCACCACCCAAGCCCCCCACGGCAGCACGTAGTCATGGCAAGCATTGACTAGAGCTTTTGCTTTTTTTGGAGTAGGCCCGGAGTGGTGTGTCTGGTTACTGCCCCTCTGACTGACCTCTGTTGCCACTCCTCTCTGCATGGTGTCCGAAATGTGCCAAACCTGGCCTTTTGTGCCCCCAGCTACTGCTGCGTCTCATGTGGTAGCACTCAGCTGAGGCATCCTCCCCACATTGCCCTGCAGCTGTTACTTCACCTGTTCCCCCCACATTATTCCTCATCCCTGCTCTGTCTTCAGGGCACATGTGTGATCCCTAAGCTGTCCATTTGGGTAACTCATCTGCCCAAATGGGAGATCAGCCCCTTGGGGGTTCCTGGTTGCTGTGGTGTCCCCAGCGCCTAGAGCAGTGGTGCCCAGCCCACCTCAGATGTTCCCTGGACTGGGTCACAGCTGGGCCTTCCTGCACTCTTTTAGGACATGAGCGCCTTGGTGGCTGCCCGCATGCGGCACATCCCTCTGGCACCGGGTTCAGACTGGCGTGACCTGCCGAATATCGAGGTGCGGCTCTCCGATGGCACCATGGCCAGGAAGCTGCGGTACACCCACCATGACAAGAAGAATGGCTGCAGCAGCACCGGGGCCCTTCGAGGGGTCTGCTCCTGTGCGGAAGGTGGGACCCCTGTGCGTACCCTGGGGGTAGCTTCCCTCGAGTTTATCGTGAAGCCTTGGCCCCTCAGGTCCTGGTCCCCCTACAGCAGTTGGTCAGCTCGGGCCAAAGGGCACTGCTATCTGGGGTTCCCTAACAGGACATCCTGGGTGCTGCTGCTCACTGATCCAGTGGTTCTGGGCACGGCACACATGCTAAACCTGTGTGTTCCCCTGGTAAAAGTGTGCCCAGGGAACGGAGACTGTTGACTGCTGTGTCCCTGCATGGGCTCCGAGTGCCATAGGTACCTTCCTGGGCTTTTTCTCCTGTTCTATAATGTCAGCCTCATTGCAACCCTCTCTTCAATCAGGCAAAGCCTGTGACTCCACGGCCAGGCAGTTCAACACGCTCATCCCCTGGTGCTTGCCCCACACCGGAAACAGGCACAACCACTGGGCCGGCCTCTACGGACGGCTTGAGTGGGACGGCTTCTTCAGCACGACTGTCACCAACCCCGAGCCCATGGGCAAGCAGGTAGGATGGAGGACCCGGGTCAGGCCTGGGAAGGGGACCAAGGCACAGGCTTAGCAGGTAGGGGTAGCCTACCGGGAGCTGGCACGCCTCACCTCCTGCCTTGGTGCTGATGGAGACGGGTTTACGGGCTGAGACCTAAGGCTGGACTTCTCCACGGCACAGTTTTCCACCCTGCCCACAATGTCAGGTCTTGTGCCCCTGCCCCACCGTGCCTCTTGCCCCCAGGGTCGTGTGCTTCATCCTGAACAGCACCGTGTCGTGAGCGTGCGGGAGTGTGCCCGCTCCCAGGGCTTCCCGGACACTTACAGGCTGTTTGGCAATATCCTGGACAAGCACCGTCAGGTCAGTGCAGTGGAACAGAGCCGGCTTGCTTCTCTCCTCTGGCCTTGAGGGGTGGGCAGGAGGGGCCCCTCGCACCCATGAACAGGGTAAAGAGCGGTTCAGTGGGGAGCACAGCTCCCACAAGAACGCTGATTGGCCTCAGCACTTCCAGCAGAGGGACAGCCAGAAAGGAGGGTCCCTGTCCCTGGGCTCAGAGTGCGTATGGGTCAGGCTGAGTTGCTAAACATGTGTGTTGCTGGTCACAGCTCTGAGGCAGATTTATCCCAAAGGAAAGTTTTCATGCAGTGAACTTCAGAGAGGGAGCAGACTAAATACATAGTGGGGAAAACTCACTATTGCTAAGGGTTGAAAGGAACCAACAATTCCTCTCTGATTGCTAGGGTGTTAGGTTGGCTTCTTGAATGAATGTACCCAAGTAATGCACACACGGCTTAAAAAGCCAATGGTGCCTGGGTGTTATCGGGGGAAATGGCTGTTTCACCCCCAGTCCTGCTCTCTGAAAGCAGCTGCTCAGCTAGAAGTGAAGTATGGTGACTTTCACATCTGGATCTTTGAGTTTTTCTAAAGCCCTTTTTAAAAAAAATTTAATTTTAGAAAGAGGGGAAGAGAGGGAGAAAAAGGAGAGAAACATCAATGAATGTGTGGTTGCCTTTTGTGCACCCCCTGCTGGGGACCTAGCCTGAAACCAAGGCGTGTGCCCTGACTGGGAATTGAATCAGCAACCCTTTCGTCCTCAGGCCAGCATTCAGTGCACTGAGCCACACTAGCCAGGGCTTTAAAGCCCTTTAATGGTTCCCTTTTCTGTGGGTAGTTCTTGACAAGTTGGTATTTGGGGTGGGTGGATGAGTTGATTGGCAGGTCAGAGGATCATCGTGGTAAAAAGACTCATGTGAGCATGAGACCAGGAGCCCAGTGTCCTCACTGGGCAGAGACCAGTGCTGACCCCAGCTGTGCCAAACTAGGCATCTCCCTCCTTCCTCCCTGCAGGTGGGTAACGCCGTGCCGCCGCCCCTGGCCAAAGCCATTGGCTTAGAGATCAAGCTCTGTATGTTGGCCAAAGCTCAAGAGAGTGCCTCAGGTATGGTGGATGTGGGCAGGCTGAGGGCAGCCAGGGTGTAGCTCTGGGCCTGGGGTCTCAGGCGAGTCACGCACCCTCTCTAGTGGCCTCACTTTTCTCTGGGCAGCTGTGAGATGGGATGAGTCACGCATGGCTAGTGCTCTGAACTGGTTGGTACCTGGCACATAGTGAGCGGTTGGGTCTTGGGGCACTTTCCCCTGTCCCTCCGGCTGAGCCTGGCTCAGGTGGGCCTGCCTCAGCCTCTAACTCAGGCAGTTTGGAAACTTCTAGGGGACACCTTTGAGCAGCACTCAGTCTTCCTGAATGTTCGTTCAGAGCTGCTACAGGTTCTTTTACAGTCAGCCATTAATACCGACGCCTAGGCATTCAGGTAGTTCCTGATTTTGTGTATTTGCTATGCTTGTCTGTTGTAGGGTGATGTTGTATATATTCCCTACAGTGACTTTCCATTTTCTCTCCCTTCAGTTAAAATCAAGGAGGAGAAAACTATCAAGGACTAGTATCACCCTCCCATCGCCCTTGTGTCTGGCACCAGGGATCCCCAATGTGCACTGATGTTGTATTTTTAACATGTTGAAATCTGTCAGTTCAAATGTGTTGTACACGGTGTTTGTGGCCTTGGCTGACATGCAGCTGTTCTGTAAGGTTTGCTTATCAACAAATGACTTAGTGATCAAATTGTGCAGTACTTTGTGCATTCTGAATTTTAAAAGTTTTTTATTATGCATTATATCAGATCTACCACTGTATGAGTGGAAATTAAAACTTTATGTAGTTTTTATATGTTGTAATATTTCTTCAAATAAATCTCTCCTATAAATCACCTTGGCTGATGACTCATGATTTACAAGGGGCTTTTGGCTGTCTCTCACCTGAGGCTGGGTGAGAATGGGCTCCTCCTTAGTGCTGATAGTGATCCCATAAGAGGCATTTGTGTGAAATTAGGTCACTTCATGTGTTCCATGTGCATATTCGGGGTGGGGGTTAACTTGCCTCAGTTCTGGCCAATAAGATGCAAGTGGAACTTGCTAGTTAGTTTCCAGGAAGGTCTTTTAAAGGAATAGTCTTAGTTGGCCTAACCCATGGCCTTGTAGGCCCTCTTTGGAGTGGGCTGTGGTGCCTGGCAATGCAGCAGCCATCTTGTGACCATGAGGTCAGAAAGCCCTTTGCAGTTGATGGCTTCAAGAAGAGAAGAGTTAGCCCCGGCCTGCCACCCCCAGACAAACCCCTGATTTGCTTAAGAATCTACTAGGTGAGCTTTCTGTGCTTTCAGCCTAACTCAATCCTACTGAATTCTAAAATGAACAAAACTTTTTGGTTTGTCTTTTGGGAAAGGACTTGCTATAAAATGTCAAAGCACAAGCAAAGAAATGTCAGCCTTCAGCCCCACGACTCAGGAGATCACCATTAATGTTAAGTGCCACCTGCTCCATCACCTGTACTTGTATTTTCATAAATGGTGTCCTCAGGGGCACTGCCAGCCGTAACTTTCTACTCAATGAGTCCCAGGTGTTTCAGTCATAAGACTAAATAAAGGGCTAAATATAGCTCAAATGCAAATTTCACTAAGTTCCTTATAAGTAGTTAGGTGTTTGCTTTTTTTTGCTGCAAACAAACAGCACTGCACTGAACATTCTGTACATTCTTCCATCTCCTTCAGGGAACTATCTCAAGAGGTTCTGAGACTTGAGTTTAAAATTTTTGTACTTCCATTTCAGAACATGTGGCTGACCTACCCCTCTGGGGACGCCTTAGCACTTGTCCCCTCTAACAATGCAAACTTTCCTTTAGGCTGCCTTGGCTTCCACCCCTTCAGTCCTTGGCAAGGGAGTAGTGAAAGCCTTCACAGCATTTCTTAGGAGTGATTCAGTGTCCATGTCTGGACGCCACTGGACTTCATCCCTTCTTACTGTGGTGACACTCAACTTCGTCTTCGCTGGGAACTGTCCTGGCATCAGATTTTTACCTCTGCTTGTGTTCCTTTTACATCCAGTCACCACATCTTTGCCATACTGAGATTTTATTTTTAGGGGTTAGATTTATATTTGTTTGCCTTTGTTTTTCAGAGCCAATTTCAAAGGCCTCCCCTGCCTCCAGATCATAAGCTTGTGTTTTCTTCCATATTTCTGTGACATCTCATTTTAACATGTGAGTCGCTTTTGTAAAGATGAAAACAGGCATCTTGGCCTAGTTTTTGAACAGGTAACAAATGCACATGGTAAACACAATAGCTCGAGATGGTATCTGGTAAAGTTCCCTCATCAGATTTTATTTTTTAGCTATACATTCTGCCTTTTTTTAAAGCTAAAAATCATTAAAAAAATTACGAGTGAAGTGAAAAGTACGTTCTCTTTTGCAACCCAGGCACCTTGAGCCAAGTCCTTATCTCCTTCCAAAGTCATTCTGTGCCTGACTACAAACTCGTGTCTTTCTTCTCTGCCACAAATGATGGCACTGATTAAAAGTGCTTTGCTCCTTAAAGATTGTTCTACCTAGGAATGTCTCACTGGTTCCCAATTTTTTCAAAATGAGGTCTAATCTGAAATGTACAAGTCCTGAATAAACAGCTTGAATTTTGATAAATTAATACAGCTCTGTAGCTCAATCTTACCAAGCCTATAGAACACTTCCATCACCACAGTTAATCACTCCCCTTCCCCCACCAACTGGCGCCTCTGGTCCAATTGTTTCCACATGGGCTTTTTGTCTGGCTTCTTTCACTCAGCATATTTTTGGGATTCATCCATGTGGCTTCACAGACTTCAAGGGCAAAATTGACATCTTAATGAGAAGCCTTCCTTTCTAAGAACAGGGTTGGTCCTTGTGGTTATTCAGGTATTCTTTGCTATCATAACATTTTGAAGTTTTCATATAGATATTGTACATTTCTTAACTTGATTCATGGTATTTAATCCTTTCATTAGTAATGAAAGGATTGTAATGAAGATATTATTTTTCAAGCAGTGGTCCTTTGCCCACAGGAAGACTACTGACTTGCATTGATTATTGACTGAATAGATTTTTTTTTTAACCTAGCCAACTTACTGATTTCTCTTACTTCATGGTACTTTTATAGTTGAGGTCTTCATTTCAGGTATTTGATATGCTGCCAAGAACAATTTGAGGATTCACCTTAGCATAGGGAGTGGAAACTATGAGTGTTTTCTGCTGTGGTTCAGCCATCGGGTCTCAGCTGGGTGGTGGGTGAAGTTCCAAGGGTGGCCCAAGTGACCGGCAGCCTGTGAGGTGTACCTGCCTCCATGTACCCAAGAGCACTGGCCTGGGCTAGGCTTGTGGACCAAGGTGGGGTCACTGCTGTGCTTGGATGGGGCAAACAGAGGGGATACAGATTTCAGCAGCTTCTGCTCCCTGGCCTGCTGGCAGAGTTCTTCCACCTGGGTTCAAGTTCAATTTCTCAGGAAAAATAACCTGGTGGAATTGGAACATTGACAAGAATAGTGATTGTAGGTCGATGTACATTTAATCAACAAAATCCACTGATGCTCAAAGCCTTGTGACCATTTGAGGTGACTATTATTAAATGTCACACTTTGAAATCATCAAAAGGGTGGAAATCAATACTTTATTCTCTGTTTCCAGCAGAAACTGTGTTTTATGATAACCAGATGGTGCCTACTAATGATGAGAAAGCTCTATTTCTAATAGAATGGCAATTTATAAATATAGGTGGACCATGGCTGGTATTGCTGGGTAGATTGAGTGCTGGCCTGAGAACTGAGGGGTCATGGGTTTGATTCCCAGTCGGGCACATACCTGGGTTGTAGGGCCAGGTCCCCTAGTTGGAGGTGTGCGAATTGTCTCTCTTCTTCCCTTCCTCCCTCCCTTCCCCTCTCTCTAAAGTTAAAATACATAAAAAAACCTTTAAATATAGGCAAAATAACAGAATCATGGCTGGGTTTTGGGGAAAAGAGAGAAACCTGGGTCTGCTGTCCCACCCGTCCTGTACTCTGTTTGCCTTCTGTATGTGCCCCGACCAGAGATCAGACCTGCAACCTGGTGTATTGAGATGATGCTCCAACTAACTGAGCTACCTGGCCAGGGCTGAGTTGGGTTTTTTTTTTAAATCCTTACCAGAGGATATATTTTGATTTTAGAGAGTGAGGAAGGAGGGGAGAGAGAGAGAAACATCAATGTGACAGAGAAACATTGATCAGTCACCTCCCATACGTGCACCAACTAGGAATTGAACCCACAACATAGGTATGTTCCCTGACCGGGAATTGAGCTTGCACCTTTCATTGTACAGTGTGATGCTCCAGCCAGCTAAACCACAGTGGCCAGGGCTATTTCAATTAACTTGAGTATACACCTAGGAGTGGAATTGCTGGACTCTATGGTAATTACTATGTTTAACTTTTTGGGGAACTGTCAAACTTTTTCACAATGACTGTACCATTTTACAATCCCATCAGCAATGTATCATGGTTCCAATTTCTCTACATCCTCTCCAACACTTGTTTTTTTTTTTTTTTTTTTAATAGTAGTCATCCTGCCCTGGCTGGTGTGGCTCAGTGGCTTTAGCGCTGGCCTGTGAACTGAAAGGTCGCCAATGCAATTTCCAGTCAAGGCACATGCCTGGGCCAGTATCTCTTGTACATTGATATTTCTCTCCCTTTCTTTATCCATCTCTTACCCTCTCTCTAAAAGTAAATAAATAAAATCTTTTTAAATATATTTTATTGATTATGCTATTACAGTTGTCCTATTATTCCCCCTTCAGTCCCCTGCACCCTGAACACCCTCTCCCACCCACCTTCCCCCCCTTTAGTTCATGTCCATGTGTCATAAGTTCTTTAGCTTCTACGTTTCCCCTACTATTCTTGCCCTCCCCCGTCTATTCTCTCTACCATCCATGCTACTTATTCTTCATAGCTTTCCCCCCCTCTCCTTCTCCCACTCCCCTGTTGCTAACCCTCCATGTGATCTCCATTTCTGTGGTTCCATTCCTGTTCTAGTTGTTTGCTTAGTTTCTTCTTGTTTTTGTTTCAGGTGTGGTTGTTAATAATTGTGAGTTTGCTGTCATTTTACTACACATGTTTTTTATCTTCTTTTTCTTAGATAAGTCTCTAACATTTCATACAATAAGGGCTTGGTGATGATAAACTCCTTGAACTTGACCTTATCTGAGAAGCACTTTATCTGCCCTTCCATTCTGAATGAAAGCTTTGCTGGATAGAACAATCTGGGATGTAGGTCCTT
>CM052545.1:39689621-39726172 GCA_028533065.1 Trachops cirrhosus | reverse complement strand
TCCTCATTTTTTTGAATTCTTGTTTCTTTATTCTGTTCTGGTTGGATGTTTCTTTCTTTCTTCTGGTCCACACCGTTGATTTGAATCCCAGTTTCCTTCCCATCACTATTGGTTTCCTGTACATTTTTCTTTATTTCACTTAGCATAGCCTTCATTTTTTCTAGTTTGTGACCAAATTCAGCCAATTCTGTGAGCATCCTGATTACCAGTGTTTTGAACTGTGCATCTGATAGGTTGGCTATCTCTTTGTCACTTAGTTGTATTTTTTTCTGGAGCTTTGATCTGTTCTTTCATTTGGGCCATTTTTTCCCCTCAGTGCACCTCTTATGTAGTGAGGGGTGGGGCCTTAGGTGTTTATCAGGGCGGGGCAACCCACGTTGCTGCGCTGTGATGCTGAATGTGGGGAAGGGGTCTGAGAGGGAACAATGGTGCTTGCTGTGCTCTCTGCCAGATTTCAGTCACTTCCCCCATTACCCACAAGCAAATTGGGTCCTTCTGGTGCAGAGTCCCTGATGGGTGGGTTTGTGTACATTCTAACACCCTGTAGGTCTCTCCAGTGAACTCTCCTGTGAGTCTGGGAGTTTCTCCCACTGCCGCCTCAACCCCCACCAGTGTTTTCAATCAGTAGTTTGAGGCTTTATGTCCCCACGCTGGGACCTTGGGTTTCACTCCCCAGCTGTTCCTCCCAGTTTATCTGTACGTGAATGTGGGACCACCCGGTCCCCCAGTGGCCACCTCACCAGGTCCGCCAGCTGCAGCCTTGCCTGCCTCGGTCCACGATCTGCCGCCTTGCCGCAAGTCCTCTCTGCCCGGCTTCACCCCTCCTACCTGTCTGGATGAATGTGTCTTCTTTAACTCCTTGGTTGTCAGACTTCCATATGGTTCAATTTTCTGTCAGTACTGGTTGTTTTTTGTTTTTAAATTGTTGTCCTTTTGGTTGTGCGAGGAGGCACGGTGTATCTACCTATGCCTCCATCTTGGCCGGAAGTCCAATAACTAGTTTTTTTAAAAGAATCTTAATAAGTGTGAATAGTAGTTCACTATGGTTTGGAATTGAGTATGTATGTTTATGTGTTAATTTTTAATTTTTTGAAAGTTGTGATAAAATCACATATAACAAAATGTACCATCTTAACCATTTTTAAGTGTACAGTTCAATGGCATTGAGTATATTCACACTGTTTCACAACTGTCTCCACCATCCATTTGCAGAATACTTTCCACTGCAAAGTTGAAACTCTGTCCCCACAAAACACTCACTCCCCATTCCCCTCCTCCAGCCCCTGACAGCCACCATCTACTTCCTGTCTCTGTGGATCTGACTCCTCCGGGGACCTCATGCAATTAGAGTCACACAGTATTTGTCCTTTTTGTGACTGGCTTATTTCATGAGCATAGTGTCCTCAGGGTTCATCGATGTGGTAGTGTGTGTCAGAATTTCCTTTTTAAGACTAAGTAATATTCCATTATATGAACAGATCGCATTTTGTTTATCCAGTCACTCTCACTGCATTGCTTCACCTTTTGGTTATTATGAACCTCGCTGCCATGAACATGGGTAAAAATACCTGTCACGTCACTACTTTCGGCTCCTTTGGTTATATGTCCAGAAGTGGGATTGCTGGATCATGTGGAATTTCTGTGTTTAATTTTTTGAGGAACTGCCATACCAGTTCCCATAGCAGCAGGTTGTTTTTTAATGAAGTAACTTTCAAGGCATGGCTGAAACCCCTTTGCATGCCTCCCAGATCCCCATCTGCATCTCCCCCACACGGCCACTAAGAGAATGTGTCTATGTCTCCTTCCTGCCCACGGTTTTTGGCAGTTACCAGCTCTGTGTGTCCATAAACATTGTATTCTGTGTCTTTAAAAAGAATAAATAAATGCTATTCTACTGCACATGTCTCTGCAACCTGCTTTTCTCCCTCAAGCTTGTTCGGAGCTTTTAAGAAAGGCCAGCTATAGAAAAAGAAAAATGAGTTCCAAACGACTGGAATTCATGGCCAGCACTTGTCTCTCCTATCTGTATCTTGAGGAAGCCTCCCTAACTCCCTGTCATTGTCACACCGACCATCCTCATGCACGTGTGTAATGTGCCAGTGGGCTGTGTGTACACTCACATGTAGCCATCTGCTGCTAATAGAAAACTCACATAGTGGCAACCGATGGTTGTTGGCACCAATTCACGGCCAACAGGAATCCCCCAATTGGGGTGTGCTGAAGAACGAAACTTCATTCTGTGAACATCAACTCAATTGTGATATGGCGTGGCGGAGACGCAGCCCTGGGGCCAGGCCCTCCTCTGGATAGGCAGCTCCGGTCCGCTCTGCTCCTTGCCAGTCCGCTCTGCGCTGCACTGGTCTGCTCCACTCTGCTTATCAGTGTTTCACCTCAGCCATGAAACTCAGCTGTCAGTGTTCGGTTAAACAAGGGAAAGTGCGCTCACAGAGCGGAGGGAAGCTGGCTTACAGAGATAGGAGTCTGGACTCCTGGTCTTTGATTGGTCCATCCTAGTGCAAATGAGGACTCCAAATCCTCGCAGTTTGATTGATGCAAGTGGCACCGTCCTGACTGATCAGAAATGAGTTGCTCTGATTGGTTGATGTTGATGGGAGATATAGCCGCGCAGATCCAATTGGATGGGGAAGCTTCAGTCTTATTGATCAAAGTAGGATTCCAGGAGCTCTTATGAGGCTGACTGGGATGGCAGGAATGCAGTGTGGGCAGGCAGTTCAGTGCAGAGGCAGGTAGTTTAGTACAGGCTTCTCCCCAAAGTGCAGTGTGCGTGAGAAGGACCTGTGTAGAAACCGCTGCTAGGCTCTGTTCTTTAAAATTTGGCGCGTGAGAGGCAACCGTTTCTCTTGCACATGTTTCTGTCCCTCTTTTTCTCTTCCTTTCCCCTCTCTCTAAGATAAATAAATGAAATCTTTAAAAAAAATGAATACATAAAATTTAAGCCCAGTTAGCCACAAGGAGCCCTTCTTACTAAGTACCTTCTTTCTCAGGGTCCACAGTAGACAGACAGCATCAGACAAACACCAATCCAGTACAAAATCTATTCTGGTCCCTGTTCTGGGGCTGGGCACATAACAACGAGACAGACCTGGCACCTCCCGCCCTGCCTCAAGAGCAAGGCAGGCAGACAAATCCCACAACCAATGAGGTGATTTTGTTGTTGTTGTTTTGTTTTTTTGTGTGTGTCTCATCATAAATCATGAGGTGATTTTTAAGAGTTAGAAATGCTACAAATAATTAAAACAGAATTGGGATAATTAATTCTGAACCTTGCTTTGTTCCCCTCCAAATTTTATTATTAAAGTGCACAAATCTTATAGGTGCAATTGGATTCTTTTTATATGTGTATTTGTCTGTGTCACAAGCTACCAAAATCAAAATAGATAAAATTCCTGTCACCCTGGAAGGATGCCTGGTGCCCTTCCCACTAAGAGATCAGCACAGTTCTGATTTCTGCTACTGTAGATATTAGTTTTGCTTGTTTGAGAATTTTCCACAAATGGAATCATACGCTGTCTAGCCTTTGTGCCCTTTTCTCATGTCATGTATCAGTTTTCCCTTCTTTATTGCCATATTGTATTCCACTCTACAGATGGACCACGGTTTATCATTTGTCCCTTCATCTGTTGATGGACTTTTGAGTTGTGTTATGGGCTGGTTGTCTTCCCCCCCTACAAATTCATATGTTGAGGCTCTAACCCCCAGGACCTCAGAATGTGAGTGTATTTGGAGATGGGGTCTTTACAGAAGGGACTGGGCTAAGATGAAGTCATTAATCTACTATGACTGGTGTCCTTATAAGGACCATGTGAAGACACGGAGAAAACAGCCATCAACAAGCCAAGGAAAGAGATCTCTAAAGGAACCAACCCTGCTGACACCTTGATCTTGGACTTCCAGCCTCCAAAACTGCAAGAAAATAAATTTCTGTTGTTTCAGTCACCCAGTCTGTAGTGGTGTGTTATGGCAGCGCTGGCAAGCTAATTCAAGTTGTTTCTGGGTTTTAGCCATTGTGAGGAAAGCTGCTATGAACATTTGTGTGTGTATTCTAACACGGCTTTTTGTGGACATGCATTTCCATTTCTTTCGGAGAATACTGAGAGGTGGAATCCATGTTGTGAGTTACAGCCCTGAAGCTGCTGCGGGGTTTCCAGGGGACTGCATACCTCCTCACATGCACCACAGGGCTGTCCTGGCTGCTGTCCTGTGGAGATGCTGGATGTAGGAAGAATGTGGGTGCCACCAAGAAGAACCTGAGGATGGGCTCAGGGCCTTTTTCTCGCTCATCCTTGCTTGGGGTACCCCCCACTGCTTTATGCTCCCTCAGGCCCTCTCTTACTTAGCCTTGGGGAATACCTGACTTTTTATAAGAATATTATATACTTGATGTTGTAGAAAAAGCATTCCATACAAAAAATACCGAAAAGGAAGTCAAGACGAAGCCAAATTGAAGCACCCAGAAGCATCCATGTTTAGTGGCTAATGTCCCCTGGGAGGTGCAGTTTCTCTCCAGGAGTGGTGCTTGCACAGATGAGGCGACATGTTAGCTGATTCCTTGCTCAACATGGTTGCATAGTTTTTGATTTCCCAATTGTTTAAGCCAAACTGTGCTGGACCCTTTCTTACAACTTAATGCACTTCTCTGTGTATTTCCTTAGGGCAGGTCTAGGAGAGGGAATGCAAGTTAGTAGACATGCAAAACCTAGTAGAATATATTTATGTGTTATATCTCACACATATCAGGTAAACACATACTACATATTAGTATCTGAAGTATATAAAGTAAATAATTTTATATTTATGTATATATTTATATTAAAATCAAAATAATATTACACATGGTAAAAAATTTAAATGTAGCAGAAAAGTCCAAAAAATAAGTTTTTCTCCCTTGATGCTTTCCTCTCTTATTTATTTATTATTTTTTAAGATTTTATTTTTTATTTTTACAGAGAGGGGAAGGGGAGGAGAAACAGAGGGAGAGAAACATCAGTGTGTGGCTGCCTCTCACACACCCCCCTAGTAGGGACCTGGCCCATAACACAGGCATGTGCCCTGACTGGGGGTCGAACCGGCAACCCTTTGGTTTCCAGGCATGCACTCAATCCACTGAGCTATACCAGCCAGGGCTGATGCTTTCCTCTCAAAGCATGAGTCAGGAACAGTTTGATATTTCTTTTCTGAAAATAATTTGCATATACCCACATATCAGTGTGCTACTAAAGATTTACACAAATTGATTCCTATAACATATGCCATTTTACATTTTGCTTCCTCTTCTTGTATTTGAGATTTTTTGTTATTTTACATTTTAAAAAATATTTTATTCATATTTAGAGACAGGGGAAGGGAGAGAGTAAAAGAGGGAGAGAAACATCGATGTGTGGTTTCCTCTCACATGCCCCCAGTTGGGGACCCAGCCCACAACCCAGGCATGTGCTCTGACTGGGAATTGAACCGGTGACCCCCTGATTTGCATGCAGGCTGGCACTCAATCCACTGAGCCACACCAGCCAGGGCTGGAGATTTTTTTTCTTTTTAACTTGAGCACAAATGGATCTACTCCCTTAAAGATTGCATAGCATCTCATGGATATGGCTGAGTTTACTTTAACCTATTGAAGCAGCCCCTATGAATAGACACATTGGCGTTTTCAGGTTTTGCTATCACGAACAATACTGCATGGATTTTCACATCTTTGCAAATATTTACAAGTTTTTATCACAGGTTGAATTACTAGTTGGGTCAAAGGAAAATACACCTGTGCAGTGTAAGTTTTAGTAGATGTTAAATTTCAATCCAAAAAGTTTGCATAATTGCTCACACTGACAATGTGTGTGTCTGTTTCCCTCTGTCTTTGTTACCACTGGGCAATACCACATTTTTAAAGTTTTGCCTAAGCATTATGTTGTTTGGATTTTGCATTTCTTGGAGTAAATTTGAATAAGTGCACAAATCTTTATTGGTCCTTTGTACAAACTTTGTACTTTCATCCATATTTCCAGAACACCCTTTCATTCACTTTCTCAGTTTCCTTCCAGGTCTCTTGCTAATTTATCCCTTTCCACTCCACCCTCTTCAAGCTTCCAGAATAATCTTTCTCACAAAAAACTCTGGTCACACTGAGTTACCACTCAAAACACGTCAGTGACCTCACCCACACCCACAGCCCACAGGATAAAGAGTGAACCTACACTCTTTAGTCTGGTTTAAAAAGTCCTTTATAATCTGGTTCCTACCCTGCCCCAAATGGTCATTAATTGAACACTTACTCCATGCAGCTGCCCCGTGGGTTCTGGGACCCACAGGTGGACAAAACAGGCAAATGTCTGCGATTTGCAGCTGACATTCTAGAGCAGTGTTTCCCAAACTTCTTTTCATTACTGCCCCTCTGAAGGAAAAAATGGATTACTTAAAAATTTAAATAAATCAATTTCAATCAAATTGCATTCAATTTCTCCCTAATCTTGGAAATTGAATACTTAGTAATAGTATTTTATTTGGGAGGGTTGGTTTTGGAAGTTCACAAGCCACTGTAATGTTTGAGAGTTTTTTGCCCCCCAAGAACTAATTTTGGCCTCTTTGGGGGCCATACCACTCACATTGAGAATGCACACTCTGAAGGGAGAGCTGGACAATAAGCAGTCAAATGGAAAAGATTGTATCAAGAGAGTCAAGCATGTCACGAAGGAAAGAAGTGAGAGGGCTCAGAGTGCCACTTGCCATCCTGATCATCTGAACCATGAAAGGTCTTTCCAGATGAGGAAGTAACTAGCCTTGATTTATTTCAGCTGCAAAATGGAAGCAACAATTTCCTCCTCACAGTGCCAGGCATACAGCAAGTGCTCAATGAGTGGGCTTTATTGTTATTATTATTTTATTATTCTTATTAAGGTATAATTGTCAATTTTTAGATTTTATTTATTTATTTATTTATTAGAGATGGGGAACGGAGAGGGAGAGAAAGATTGATCGTTGCCTCTTGTATGCACCCCGACTGGGGAGTGAATCCACAACCCAGTCATGTGCCCTGGCCAGGAATTGAACCGGCGATGTTTCACTTTGTGGGACAACACCCAACCAACTGAGTCAGGCTGGCTCAGCCTGACAACACTGGTCAGGCTGACAATTAACTTTTTAAAAATAGGTTTTATTTTTTTTAGGGAGAGGAGAAGGGAAGGAGAAAGAGAGAGAGAGATACATCATTGTGTGGTTGCTTCTCACGTGTCCCCCCACTGGGAACCTGGTCTGCAACCTAGGTATGTGCCCTAGACTGGAAATTGAACTGGCAACCCTCTGTTTCGCAGGCCCACACTCAATCCGCTGAGCTACGCCAGCCAGGGCTGACAATTAACATTTTTTTTAAAGATTTTATTTATTTATTTTTAGAGAGAGGGGAAGGGAGGGAGAAAGAGGGGAAGTGAAACATCAATGTGTGGCTGCCTCTTGTGTGCCCCCTACTGGGGACATGGCCTGCAACCCAGGCATGTGCCCTGACTGGGAATAGAACCAACAACGCTTTAAAACTTTTTAAAATATTTTTTATTTTTTAAGTTACAGTTGCCATACAATATTATATTAGTTTCAGGTGTACAACATAGTGATTAGACATTTATATAACTTATGAAGGTGCTCTCCCCAATAAGCCTAGTACCCATCTTATACCATACATAGTTATTGCAATATTATTGATTATATTCCCTATGATGTACTTGACATCTCTGTGACTGTTTTTATAACTGGCAATTTGTTCATCTTAATCCCTTGCCTCTTTTAACACATTCCCACAACTCCCCCTGCCATCTGGCAACCATCAGTCTGTTCTCTGTATCTATGAGTTTACTTCTGTTTTGTATGTTCATTTGTTTTGTTGTTTAGGTTCCACAGATAAGTGAAATCTGACTTGTTTTGCTGAGCATAAGATGCTCTAGGTTCATCCTTGTTGTTGCAAATGGCAAGATTTTCACTCTTCTATGGCTGAGTAATATTCCATTATATATATGTACCATTTCTTCTCTATCCATTTGTCATTTGTCTTTTGACAGACATTTAGGTTGCTTCCATATCTTGGCTCTTGTAAATAATGCTGCAGTGAATATAAGGGTGCATGTATCTTTTTGAATTAGTGTTTTGAGTTTCTTCAGATAAATACCCAGGAGTGGGATTTCTGGGTCTCTCTTTGTCTCTTGTTATAGCTTTTGTTTTAAAGTCTATTTTGTGTGATATATGTATTGCTACCCCAGCTTTTTGTTTTGTTTTCACTTGCATGAAGTATCTTTTTTTTTGAAAGATTTTATTTATTTATCTTCAGAGGGGAAGGGAAGGAGAGAGGGAGAGAAATATCAATGTATGGTTGCTTCCTGTGCATTCCCTGCTGGGAACTGGCCTGCAACCCAGGCATGTGCCCTGACTGGGAATCGAACCGTGATCTCTTGGTTCACAGGCCCGTGCTTAATCCACTAAGCTACACCAGCCAGGGCAAACATGAAGTATCTTTTTGCATCCCTTTATTTTCAGTCTGTGAGTGTCTTGCAGTCTGAAATGAGTCTTTTGTAGGCAGCATGTGTAACGGTCTTGTTTTCTTATCCACTCAGCCATCCTGTGTCTTTTAAAAAAAATCTTCACCCAAGGATATTACTTACTGATTTTAGAGAAATGGGAAGGGGGAAGTGGAGGGAGAGAGAGAGGGAATCATAGATGTGGGAGAGGAACATCTATCAGTTGCCTCTTGCACACCCCCAACCAGGGTCCTGCCCTGCAACCCCGCCTGTGCCCTGACTGAAAATCTAACTGCATGCGACCTTTTGGTTTGCAGGTCAACATACAGCCCACTGAGCCACAATAGACAGGATGTTTATTACCATTTTAAAAAAAGATTTTATTTATTTATTTTTAGAGAGGGGAAGGGAGGGAAACATCAATGTGTGGCTGCCTCTCACGCGCCCCCTTGTGGGGACCTGGCCTGCAATTCAGGCATGTGCCCCGACTGGGAATTGGACCTGCGACTCTGGGGCTCGCAGGCCAGCCCTCAATCCACTGAGTCACAGCAGTCAGGGATATTGCCATTTTATTTTTTGAAAGATATATTAATTTATATTTATTTATTTAATTTTAATTTTTTTAGAGAGAGGGGAAGGGAGAGAGGGAACCGGACCGCAATTCTTTGGTTCACAGGCCATCCCAGCCAGAGCTGTTGCCATTTAATTATTAATATTTTTAATCTTTTTTCTTCTTCCTAAAAAAGTCCCTTTAACATTTTTTTTGTAATGCTGGTTTGGTAGTGATACATTTCTTTAGTTTTTTTCTTGTCTTGGGTGAAAAATAATTTTTTTAACGTACTGTGGTAGCCTCTGAGGTGCGTCTCTTGGGTACCAGGGCCCAGCCACTCACACAGCAGGCATCTCCGGCTGCAGGTGGCGCTGCGTGCGCCGGATGGGGCTGGTGTAGGCCACGGAACCGGAAGTCTCGATCTCTCCTTACTTCCGGTCTCTGGCTAGGCTCCGGCTGCGTGGAGAAGGTTTTGTAATGCCTACTGGAGACTTTGAGTAAGTCGAGGGCTTGGGAGAGGGGCTTTGGAGGCGATCTGGGGACGTCCTAGTGGGTATTATGGGTCTGGGTGCGCCGAGGTGGCGGAAGTAGGGTCTCGCTGACTAAGCGCTTTTCCTCCACAAACTTCTGCCAGTTCGAAGCCCAGCTGGGCCGACCAGGTGGAGGAAGAGGGAGAGGACGGTGAGTACGCCCGGTCTCCCCGGGTCACCGCTGCCAGCTCCCAGCCCGGACACTGTCGCCTGCGCCAGCCCCCCTCCTTGGAAAAGCCGTCCGACCCCTCATTTCCCCTCCGGCTAGCCTCTGCCCCCCTCCATCCTCATCCATCCCCTCCAGCCAGGCTGTCGCAAATTCCAGATGTTCACCGGTCAGCCCCTTTCTCCCATGCCCCAGTTCTCACAGCCGCTCCCCTTCTCCGGGGAGGACGTTGCAACAGTCTGCCTCCTGCCTTCATGCCAGCGCCTGGATGCCCTGGTGGCCTAACGCCTGCCTTCTTGCCAGGCCACCCCTGTTCTTGCCATTGCTCGGGGCTATTACAGCCACTTCAGGTGTCCCCTCACGGCTGTCCCAGGGCACTTCCTGGTCAGTCCTCTGGCCTTGGGCCTGCTTCTCTCAGCTCCTGGCATAGCATCATCCCAAAGGTCCCTTCATTTCAGCTTAGGAACTCCTGCCTCTCCACCTCACCCCTCTCCCCACACTCCCTCTGACAGACAAATGTGTCACCAGCGAGCTCCTCAAGGGGATCCCTTTGGCCACTGGCGACACCAGCCCAGAGCCTGAGCTACTGCCAGGAGGTGAGTGACAACCTTCACTCCATCCCTGGGCCACTTCTCTTTCTAGCCATATTCCCTTATGTCCCCATTACATGTGGCTCAGTTCCTCTCATCTCTTCGCTCTCCCAGCTCCACTTCCGCCTCCCAAGGAGGTCATCAATGGAAACATCAAGACAGTGACTGAATATAAGGTAGATGAAGATGGCAAGAAGTTCAAGGTGAGGCTGGGCGAGGAGGCAGGGGCAGTTGGACCAGGAGGGGGTGGTATGTGTTGGGTGGGTTGGTGAGGAAGATCCCCTGGGCCCAGTAGCCTGAGGCACAGGAACCCAAACCTGTCCTCCTCTCTCCCATGCACAGATTGTCCGTACCTTCAGAATTGAGACCCGGAAGGCCTCAAAGGCTGTTGCAAGGAGGAAGGTGAGACCCTGCTCCCCTTTTCTTGGGGGCGGGAGAAGTCCAGAGGGCTGATTTAGAAGAATTTAGAGTTCTTTTTCCCAGTGCTTTTATTTTCAGAAGTGGGGTTTAACTGGTTTACCTATTTTGTTGGAGGACAGCTGAAGGTGTTCACATCCCAAAGAGTCTGGGGTGTCGGGGTGGATGAGGTGGTTTCTTATTCTTCTTGGCTTGTCTACCAGGAGGAACAGAGCCAAGCGCTCCCCTGAGGTGGTCACAGCACAAGGAGGGATAGCAATAAGTAGACTCGGCACAGCTATCTGTGTGCTTTTTGCCAGACCCCATGCCATATGCTTTGTAGGAGTTTTCTCAGTTGATCCCCAAAACAGCACAGGATGGTGGGGAGCATTTGTGGTCCCCACTTTCAAGGACAGGAAGCTGAGGCTCAGGTTGTTTAACTAGCCCGAGGCCCCTTGGGGTCTGGGTGACCCCTGCATACTTCTGATCATCACTCCCTGGTGGAAGCTGGTCTTGTCGGCCATGTAGCTGCTTCCACCTGAGCCTCTGTTCTCTCATCTAGAACACGGGGCCGAGAGTTGCCCAGCCTGCTGGAGCTGCTAGGGCTTGGTGTTTGGTGCCCACTCAGGAAACAGGCGCTGTCATTGTTATGGGGGTGGGCGCATTTGGAGAGGGTGGAGAGTGGGATTTAAGGCCAGGACATCCTGGAAGGGGCAGTGTAGGTCTGGGCTGCAGAGGGAAGGGCTTACCTGCCCCTGCCCTGACCTGTTGCCCACTCTCCCCGGAGCCCAGAACTGGAAGAAGTTTGGGAATTCAGAGTTTGACCCACCAGGGCCCAATGTGGCCACCACCACAGTCAGCGATGATGTGTCCATGACTTTTATCACCAGCAAGGAGGTAAATGTGGCAGTAGGGCAGGGTGGTGGTGGCCAGGGTGGTGGGGGGATGTGGCAGCCCCGCTCTGAGCTGCTTCCACCTGCCCTGCCAGGATCTGAACTGCCAGGAGGAGGAGGACCCAATGAACAAGCTCAAGGGCCAGAAGATCGTGTCCTGCCGTATCTGCAAGGGTGACCACTGGACCACACGCTGCCCCTACAAGGACACGCTGGGGCCCATGCAGAAGGAGCTGGCAGAACAGCTGGGCCTGTCCACTGGCGAGAAGGAGAAACTGCCTGGAGGTGCTGGGGCCTGGGGATGTGGCTGGCAGGTCATGGAAGGGGGCTGTGTGCTACTGACAGTCCTAGGTTGTCAGCTGCTTTGCGTGAACGGGCCATCCCCATCACAGTTACTGTCTTGCACACTGCAGCATCAGCACCGCAAAGGCTGTGGCCACAGTTCTTGTTCATGTGTGTGAGAGAGGCTGGTCAGGTGGGTGCTGTGACTGCTGGTGATGTCACCTGTCCCTTGTTGGGGTCTGTGAGAACTGCTCGTGTGCATGCCTGCGTGTGAACTACACCGTGCATGGTTGGGAGATGGTGGACCCTTGTATGTGAGACTCGCCCGCTGTGATTCTGCTGCTGGTTTTGTGGTGGTCCTGACGTGAGTGTGCTCTGTCTGTCTACATGGACACGGCTGCTGCCCTGTGTGTGTTTCTGTGCGTGTACACGCACACCTCTGAGTAGACTCACACAAGTGATTGTCTACAGACTGTGTCCTTCAGGTGATTTGCTGCTGGTGAGTGCGAGTTCACACAACTCTGAATTTCACCCTTGCGTGCAGTCTTCTTGTTAAATGCCATGTGTGTGGGACCAGGGGACTGTCCCTGCCTCATATGCCTGTGTTCCTCTGTGTTGACTGGGCAGAGTTCCTTAGCTCTCAGCCCTCTGGGCACCTCAGACTGTGTCAACACCTGTGGCTTCTGCTCTGTGTACTCCTGGCTTCCTGGATGTAGCCCTTATGTCGTCATGGCAACCAGGTCTCTGAGGGACCAGCTGGGTGCCTGTGGCTTTGACAGATAGTGCCTGGGCTGGTCCAGGGCTGGAAACACTAGCATTCTGGGTTGTGCTGTCCCTCTGCTGTGCTAGGGTGAGGCCTGACCCGACTGCTTTCGGTCTCCAGAGCTGGAGCCTGTGCAGGCAGCCCAGAACAAGACAGGGAAGTACGTGCCACCGAGCCTGAGGGATGGGGCCAGCCGCCGTGGGGAGTCCATGCAGCCCAACCGCAGAGGTGAGGCAGTGGGGCCACCCTGATGCTGGCCTGTGGGCAGGCACCTCCTAGCACCCAGTGGTGATCTTGTGGGTAGGACCCAAGCTGGCCCGGCCCCTCACAGCTGCTTCTCCTTGCCTGGTACCTAGCTGATGACAATGCCACCATCCGTGTCACCAACCTGTCAGAGGACACTCGTGAAACAGACTTGCAAGAGCTCTTCAGGCCCTTTGGCTCCATCTCCCGCATCTACTTGGCGAAGGATAAGACCACCGGCCAGTCCAAGGTGGGCGTGGCAGCCATGATCAGGGAGGGGTTATCTGTCTGGCTCTGCTCTGAATGCCCTCTTCTTCCCCTTCCCCAGGGCTTTGCCTTCATCAGCTTCCATCGCCGCGAGGACGCAGCCCGTGCCATTGCTGGAGTCTCCGGCTTTGGCTACGACCACCTTATCCTCAACGTTGAATGGGCCAAGTAAGACCCCTCCCCTGCCCCATCACCGTGCCATGGCTGACACTTGGGACTGACAGTGGCCCCATATCAGTTGAATAATCACCAGGCCTGTTTAAGATGCAGGTCATTTATTGTTCTTTTATGTCAAGAAGGGGCTAGTGCCATTCAGGGCCAGGCTGGTAACTGCTGGTCTGGCTCTGCATATATCCTGCCTCATGCCCCACGCCCACAGAGACCCCAGTTTTGTGTGTGGACGGGGGCGTCTTGGGATTCTCTTTGGGTTCTGAAGACCCATCATTTGCCCTCTTCATCACTGCTGTCTCCTTCTCTAGGCCATCTACCAACTAAGCCAGCAAGTGGTTCCTGCTGCTGCTGTCTGGCCCCCGGCGGTACCACAACAGAAGGCAGCCTCACAAAGCAGGGGACACCAAGGGCAATAAAAAGGCTTCAGTCACTCTTTGTGCATCTTTTTTATATGTGAATGTCACCCACTTTGCGGCAGTTGGGGTCAGCCCTCCCCCTGCTGGGGTTTGCTCTCTGGCCCTGCTCAGGGTTGGTGCTGCGGGCGGAAGTTCTTGTGGTTCTGGCCTGGGTGCTTGCTGCTCCCGTGACAGGCCTTTCTTTGGGGCCTGCTGTGTTATCATCCTCATTCTGCTGCTGGGTCCCAGTGCCTTGTGGTGGAAAGAGGCTCAAGATAGGCCAGGTCATGGGCTCAGCTCAGGGTAGGGGGGGCCTGAGGTTTTAGGGGCTGGGATGGTGAGGGGCAGGGCTTGGCTGCAGCTCTCAGCATTCTCTAGGGCTTGGCCCTTTCTGCATTCAAGGCAGCACTTGTGGTGGCAGGCCACACTGGGTACTACAGCCATGTAGAGCAGCGGGTGGATGCAGATGGCCAGAGGCACAAGACTCCGTGTCACCTGGTGGCCCACATAGGACCCCAGGTCTAATGCCTCCACAGCCTGAGCCACGTCCACAAAGTCTGGGCAGCGGGCTCTCCAGCGCTGCCGAGCAAAAATGTTGATGATCCGTGTGACATAGTAGGGCACATAGGAGCTAGCGTAGAGCGCCACACCACTGGCTACCAGTATTGCCACGTGCTTCTTTTCAGTTGCTGTCATGCCATGGCTGCGCAGCACGGCTCGTCCAAGGGCGCTGTACGCTGCTAGGGTGAGCAGCAGCGGCAGGCCACAGCCCAGTACCCCCAGCACCAGGCTGTAGGCTGTGTAGGCCTCAAGCTGGCTGTCACCTGTAGTCCCCAGGCACTTGATGCAGGCCTCGGGCCTCACCACAGTGCAGTTACCTTCCTGCCGTGGTGTTGTCAGGTGAGAAAAGCTGAGTGTGGGAGCAGCCAGCAGGGCCACCAGCACCCAGCCAGTGGCACTTATGATCCAGGCGTGCTTGGGCTGCAGGTGAGAGCGGGTGAAGAAGGGGTGGACAACACCCAGGTAACGATTGAGGCTGATGCAAGTGATGAAAGTGATGCTGCCCAGCAGGTTGCAGGTGAAGAGGAAACGCTCCAGGCGGCAGGCAGCCTCCCCATAGCGCCAGTGTTTGGGTGGGTAGAAGTAGGCAGCCAGTGGGGGTAGTGTCAGGGCGTACAGCAGGTCACTGACAGCCAGCTGGGCGGAGAAGACCACAGTTGGGGACCATGGGTGCTGCTCCTGTGTGCTGAAGCGGTAGAGGGCCAGGCTGTTGCCGGCCACGGCCACCAGGAACTCGGTCACCAGCATAGGCCACAGAAAGACTTCCTGGAAACTACTGAGAATTTGGTCAGCAGCTGCTGAGATGTTGGCTGGGCAGGGTGGGGCACCTGTGGACCAAGGGCATTGCCAAGTGAGGCCTGTCCCGCAATGTGGCTCCCGCTTTTAGAGCTGCACCGCACTGCGGCATCAGTCCTGAGCACTTGTGCGCCAGGCCTGCACAACCCCTTTGCATTTGGATTTTTGCTTCCTCTCCCAGGAGGGGCACCAGCTTCAGCTCCTTTTTAGAGGGAATCAGGTCCATAAATGCAAGAAGCCCAGAGTACACTGGGCTCTCCTGAGGTCCTGCACCCTCAAGAACCAGGGAGGATTGCTCCCCTTGCAGGACCCATGTGACCTGGCAGTGACGACAGCCATCAGGCCTGGGGTGGAGGAGCAGGAACCCAAGACAGTCTCAGATCCCAATGTACTCTCCCAACTCCAATCCATCAGCAAGTTCCCACCTACAGAATCTGTCACCCCTTTAGCACCACTGGTGCCCAGCTCACATCATCTCCCACCACGTCCTAGCGGTTGCCTGGGCCCTGCCCTCCTAGCTCCCCTCCTCACGTCTATTCTCCCCATGGCCTCCAGAGGGTGCCTGTGAGCACCTAAGGTCGAATCGGTTCAGCCTGCTCTAGGGCTCCCTCCTATCAAAAGGGAAAGCCAGGGCTTGCCTCATCGCTCCCACTTGCTTTCATCCACTCCTGCTTCCAGTGACTCCTACAGTCCACTTCCTGGCAGTTCCTAGACACATTCTGCTTCCGGGACTTTGCACTGGCTGTTCTTTTTGCGTGAATCACAGCCTGTCTCCCTCACCTCTGGCTCTGACCATCCTAACACTGCCACCTCTTAACTGGCTTCCCTTTTTTCTCAAAACAGCCTCTATCTCCACATGATTGCTGTTTAAGTCAAGTCCCCAGGAAAAGGCCCCTTTTGAAAGAAGGGAGTGCCGCCTTGAGGTTCCCTAGTGTCCACAACAGCACATGGGACAGTCCAGTGTGGGGAGAGCTGGCCCTGCTGGTAATTCCTGCACACCCTGCTCAACCTCAGCTTTCTGAGAAATTAATGCTTCTTCCCCAGCAGGCCAGCCACACTGTGCTACATGCCCTGACCCTCCCTCACCACAGACTGTTTCTGTGCTTCCATTTATGCCTTCCTGTCCCAGCTGTCGGCACCTGGGCTCGGGGAGGAAGCTACCTTTCAGAGATGATTCTTAAACCATCCTCCCGCCACTGCTGCCCACCCGCCCCCAAAGTCCTAGGCTGGGTTACACAAGGTCCAGGGCCCTGGATGTGTGCCCAACCCAGGAACCCTGCTGTGCAGGCCTCACCTGAGGCAGTGGCCGCCATGTCCTTCGCTCCGCTTGAGTATGCTACCCATAATGTGTCATGGTCCCTCCCCCAGCAGCTCCACCTACAGCCCACAGAGCAGAACAAATCAGATTCAAGCAGGCGCCAACCACCCTTCTGCCCATTTCCTTCCTCATGGCACCCTCCAATTCTGACCTTTCTGCTGGAGGGAGCCCTCAGTCTGAGGGAGGTTGGGGAGGGGGCCTAGGACCCCAAGGTATCGAAGACTGGGATCAAATCTGAGTTCTGCCCTCAGATTCTACATGCCCAGGCCCAACTCCCAGGGCCCACTAGCCTGGCTGGGTCCTCTGCCCCCAGGCCCCTATTGCAAATGCAGCCTCAGACTCATGGAAAATCAATGTTTATTAGAGCAGAGATTGGGGAACCAACTCCTTTATGAAAGGAAACTGAGGGCTGCACCTGGACACCCAGGCGGGAGCCCAGGGCAGCATCTCAGGGGCCCCAATCTGGGGCATTCCATCAGCTGTTCAGACTCAGCTTCAGGCCACTCTCTTAGGTGGCTTTGGTCGGCCTTGGCCACAGTCCTGAGCAGCCCCTTGAGGCCCCAGCTTGGCCCGGGCCCCCCAGGGTCTGCCCTTGGTCTTTAAAGGCCTCTGGTCACTGCCACGGCCTGGCCTCCTCTGCTTTACCCGCTGCTTCTTGCTTGGAGGCCCGGTGAGCCATCGCCGCTGGGCCTTTGGGAACATGTCTGTGAGGAGAGACTATGTCAGATTCACCAGGGCACGGAGACAGGTTCACAATACCTGGCTGCACCAGTCCCTGCCACACACCTTCATCAGGCTCTTCGCCCACTGCCTGGCGGAAATACTCAGCTTCATCCTCCTCTTCCTGCTGGCCAGTCACCTCTGCCTCTGGGGGGGCCCCAGGGTCCTCAGCATCGCTATCCCCATCAGCCTCTGCCCGGGCCCGCTTCATGCCTGCCAGGCTCTTCTTCCTGGAGGAGAGGGATGTTGATCAGTGCAGCAGCCTGCACCAGGGACACACCTCACCCACTGACCACACACCTGTGAGCCTCTCGTCGTTCCTGCTTACGCTGGACATTCTGGGCCTGCTGGTCCTGCCTTTGGGCCTTGAGCTGCAGCCTCTCCTCCTTGGCTGCCAGTATGGCCTGTAGTTCCTCCTCTGTCTTGTGCACTTAGAAGAGATGGTTCATCAAGATTTTCACCAAGATCCAGGCATGCCCAGCGCACCTAACAACCCACCTTGGAAGGGCCTCAGACCCCAACCCCATGCCTGCCAGCCCTGTCCTCACCAAAACTATGGAAGAGCACATTCCCCTCCCCGATGCCTTCCTGGATCTTGATAAGCTGCAGCGTCATCCGAGGCCCGATCTGGAGGGACATGAAGGAAAAGTCAGTCCTTCCTAAGGGTTGAGCGATGCCAGAGGAAGTCACCTCAGCCACTGGGCCTCACCTCGGTAAGCCTCACAGCGCTCTGCTGGGCCCGCATGTTGCCGCGCCCTGCAACAGCCTGGGGCAGCTCTGTGATGTTGTGTTCGCCATCGGGCTCTGCCTCACTCTCTGACAGCCCCGCGCCTCTGTGCCAGGAACACATAGCTCAGCAGGGCATCCCTGGTTCCTGGGAAAGTTCTGGGACCCCTTGGACTATGTTAGCCTCCCACCCTGCCCCTTCCTCACGTGGCCAGCAGCTCGCTGATGTCCTGCAGGCGGCTCATGTTGGGGAACTTCTCTTGGAGAAGCTTCTTCATCCCACGACTTGCACCCACAGGCACGACTTTGATACTACTGCAGGGGTCAGAGCGAGTGAGGAGGGGGTTAGGGGCCACAGGGTCGGAGGCCAGCCCTACCTTCTCCCCTTTTCATGGTGCGTCAGGGCGTTTACTTTGGGCAATCATTGAGTCTCAGCAGCAGCACTGCCATCAGCCACACACAGAGCAGCCCCTGACCCCAACCCATTCTCCCTACTCACTAGTGGCGGAAATCCAGATCCTGGGAGTCAGGGTTGTAGCTGATAAGAAGGCAGCGCTTGATGGTATTCAGATTCACCTGGAAAGGAAAGAACGAGGGCACAGCACCATGTCAGCTGCCTTCAGGCCTCACTATATGCTGGAGCCCAAGCCAAGCCCTGCAGGGACCAATGGGGCTGCAAGTGATGTCCATGGAATGCTGGCTAGAAATCCTGGTTCCAGCACCCACCAAGGCTGCCCACTCTGGAATTCCTGGTGATCACATCTAACAAGCCAAATGTGGGACCTGCTGGTGCCAGAAATTAGGAGCTGCTGCCTTATATCTAACCTCAGACTATCAACTTCACCTGTCAGCCTCAGCATCCCTCCTAGGTTGGGGCCATGACAATACAAACTGCACTGCTTAAAGCGGCACTCAATAAGCACCACGGGCACGACCCACCTGCCAGAAGGGAAGGCAGCTCACGTGGAGCCTCTTGCCCCAGGACACACATGTGAGATTTGACCTTGGGAGCTGGAGCTCTCCGCCCCAGTGCTGGGAAGTAAGGACTGAGCCATCAACCCCAGGGCCTGTGTGGTACCTGCTACCTGCCCCGTGCACCCACATCTGCCACCACGCCAGATCCTGCCCACCTGGTGTACATTGATGGAGGGAAACAGGTTCTGGAACATAGTGGCCATAAGTTTCACGTGCATGCCATGGGGGCCGAAGCTGTTGAGCACCAGGAGGGGAGGGTGGGTGAACTGCTGCTCGTGCATGCGGTGGCGGCGCAGAGAGGAGACCACGTCACGAACCAGTGTGTACTGCAGGGAGGGTGAGGAGTGGGTGATCACCAACCACACATGGCTGGCGCCAGCTCCTACCCCACATGATCCTCATACTACCTCCTGGCCTTACCTTATTGATCCGGAAGGTCAAAGTGGGGCCTCCTGGGAGGCGCATCAGCTTCTACAGAAGAAAAGATCAAAATGAGGGTTGAGGTGTCCATATAGGGAGCAGGGGGAATGAGAATCTTTGCCCCATCTCTTCAGAGCGTTTACTTTGAAGCCAGAATCATGGCAACTCAGAGGCACATGGGTTCATCAAGAGAGTTGGGGGAGAAGGAGGGTGTGGGGAAGATGCGTGCAGGCATTCACTCACAAAATATATATTAGTCTCCGTTTTGCTCAGTATCAGGAAATGGGTGACCCCAAGAGGCCCAGCCACTGCCACACAATCCTTCAGAGAATTTTTCTTTCGTATCTGGTATTATAAAGAAAGAGAAACGATTAAAGACACCCTTTTTAAGCAAAGGTTCTAAATTTAAACTGTCATGCCCTTTCTTGAACCTACCCTTTCAGAGAAGGGGGTGAAAGGGTAGCAGAATACTCTTGATCTTTACAGCTAATCAGACTTTAGTTCTACTACCGCTTTTGTTCCTTGTCTACTGTATGTATCGCCCCATTTTGCAGATGAGCCAACTGAAGCCCAGCAAAGTTACCTAACTTGCTCTACCAGGGGCATCAAACTCATTTTCACCAGGGGCCACATCAGCCTCGCAGTTGTCTTTAAAGGGCCAAAATAATTTTAGGACTGTATAAATGTAACTACCCCTTAACTGTTAAGGAGTTGAAATTACATTCGGCCCTTTGAAGGCAACCGCGAGGCTGATGTGGCCCCCGGTGAAAATGAGTTTGACAACCTTGCTCTAGACTTTTGAAGGAAGTCAAGTTTCCAACCCAGGTCTGCTGATTCGAGTCCCCTCTTAATCACCAGTCTCAGGCACCCAGCCAAGCCCTAACCTGAGTGCGTTCACCGGCGCGCCCTTGCTGCTGCCCCGCAAAACTCTAAGAGGCAGCACGGTAGTCCCCATAAGGGTCCCTTTCTCCAACCAAGTAGGACGAGGCCCGGCGCGGTTGGAGACAGCCCCGTAGCCTCGAAGACGCGACCCAGGCAGGGCAGGTGGAGGTGCGCTGGGGGGGGGTGCAGACCTGCAGGCGGGTGGCGGTGAGCGGCTCCATGACCCGCCGTAGGTCCAGGCTGAGCTGCCGCACTCCGCGACCCGCGCGGCCGCGGGCGAACACGAACGAATGCGGCTGCGCTGCATAGGCCTCGAGATTGCGCTGTTGAGCCTGGGCGCGCGCTTGCTTCTGGTACCGGGACTACGAGGGTGAGAGGCGAGCGGTGAGCTCTGCAGCCCCCATCGGCCACCCGCCCGCACCGCCCACCTCCCCGGCCGCCGCACCTCACCCGCCCCGACTGCCGCATGCTGCCGTCTAGTCCACCAGCTCCTTCTTCTAGCCGCTTCCGGCACCTTTCCGCTCACTTCCGGCACCGCAGAAGCGCTCGCAAGAGGCGTCGCTGCGCGGTGACGTCACCACGTGGTCAGACGCATCAGACAGCAGTGGAGTGGGGGAGGGAAGAAAAATCAGGCCCTAGTCGCGCAGTCAGTTGGATCGTGGCCCTAAAGCGCTAGGACTGAGTGTTCGATCCCCGGTCGTGGCATTAATGAACGAATAAATGGGTGAAACCACAAATCGATGTCTCTCTCTGAAGCCAATAAATAAAAACTTTAAGAAACCATTGCCTCTATTGCTATAGAGACTCCGGGTGCCTGTTTCTGTGGAAACGGGTTGGATCTGCGCCTCTCAGGGAGCTTGTGACAGCTCTGAGAAAGGAAGTGGGGTTCGAATCCCGCCTCGACCATTTCCGCCAGTGGTGCGATTTTGAGAGCCAATTTCCACACCCCTAAAGTAAGTACGATAGTCCTTTAATCCCTAGCCTGACCCATGAATAAAGAGAGCAGATGTACGCACAGTGCTGGCACACTGGTGCCAGATACTTGGGGAGCAACCAGAGACGGGGGTAGCACCGTGGCCGATTACTCATATGGGCCCCCGGTTTACTCATTTGGGCTTCTGAGGGCCAGCTGTCCTCCCCAGGGGTCCCTGACTGCGGTCAGGCTGAGCATGGAAACTCCACATCACCTTCTGGAAATTCAGGGTGATGTGGGCCATGCTGAAAAATTCATCCCCTCCCGGTTTTTGCTCAAAGCCCCAGTCTTGGCCTCAGGCCTCTGGCTTCTTCCCCAGAACCTTGGGGTGGGGGAAGGGACAACCCCCAAAATCTTTTTCCCTGTCCCACTTGCTTCCCCTCCTCCATCCACCTCCCCTCTTTGTCTGTCTCCCCCTCCCCAATTCTTCCTTCACTTTGTCTTCTCCTCCCTGTCCATCTTCCTCTCCCCCAACTTTGTTTCTGCTGTCAATTGTCTCTTTCATAACCTCTAAGTTTCCATCTTTCTCTTCTCTCTCTCTCCCCCCATCCCCTTCTCTCACATCTTCTCTCTTCTGACTCCCTGTCTCTCTCCATTTCTCTCATGTCTCTCCCCTTCTCTCTCTCTCTCTCAGATGCTCTCTCCTTTCTGTCAGCCTCTCTGTGACTTAGGTTTTTTTCTCTCTCTGCTGCCAATAAGGGAAGCTGGAGGGGGCTGCGGGTGGGGGGGGGGCAAGGGGCCCAGCCTGGCAGCCTCTCTCAGATCTGGGAGGACCATTTCCTCTTACAGCCCAGGAGTCCACTTGGATTACGAGTTCAGGACGGTAGGAACTGGGGAAGAATGCTGCTGGTCTGCTGGTTGGTGGGCAAGGCCTTCACACAGGTTGGAGAGCCCAGATCTGTGCTCTGGGGCTCTGCGTGAGTCTCTTTGTACCCCTGAGAAATGGCTGTATGGTTACTTCTGCCTGTTTCTGTCCCTGCATGACTTGCACAGTGTGAGGATGTGATGGTATGTGTGGGAGACAAATGGAAACATGCACACTATGGTGGGGGGGCGGGTGTCACGGTCTTTCTGTGTTTTCCTTTAAGTCATGATGTATATGTCTGTGTGTGACCATATTGTGAACACACAACTGCTGCCTGAATCTGAGTTGTGTTTCCAGCTGTGTCTTTGGCCAAAGGAATCTGCGTATGCACATGCCAGGCAAACACACACACAGATCCCATCTGTGTATCTTTGCTGCTTTGTGCAGCAATTTGCATGTATTGTTGGGTGTCTGTGTGTCTTTGTGCTGCATTGTTGTCTGCACATGGGTGTGTGTGACTGTCACAGGATATACATGTGTGAGTTTTGGACAAGCTACCTGGGCCAAATCCCACTGTGGACTCTTTCGGGCTGTGGCACCGTGAGTAAGTCACTCGCTCTGTCTGAGGCTCAGTTTTCCCTGCTGCAAAGTGAAGCTACACACAGAAGCCAGCTCGGGTTGTGAGGATTACATGAGATAAAAGGTGTAAAGAGCTTAGAGTCATGGCTGGCACACAGCAGGTGCCACTGGTGATGTTGGTGATTGTCCTTTTCTGTGTGTGCATATGTCTGTGTCTGACATTGAACCTCCCTGGCTTCCTGGGGCCTGCAGACTCCCACGCTCTGTGCTCCACTATGGGGGGAATGTCCAGGGCACTGACCTGTGTTATCAGGCTCTGGTGGCCTGGGTAGGGGTGTCTGGCAATTTGGCCTCAGTTCTCATGCGGGAAAGGCTAAATATTTACAGTTGGAACTCCTGGGCTCAGCATCACAGCTCTAGTCCCAGGCTCCGGGGATTCAGCGGGGTGGGGGGTTACCAAGTCTCCTCCCTCCTGCTCTCCCACCAGCTCTTCCCTTCCCCAGCTCAGAGGCCCCTGCTGGACTAGACCCTTGGCTTTTCCTCTGACTTCTTTACTTGCTACAGGCCTCCTCGCTGGATTCAGCATCTTGGTGGTGAGAGGTGAGAGGGCAGGTGGAGGCTGATTCTGTCTATTGAAATACCTGGGCTTCTGCTTGGCTGGGGGACTTCCCAGGCCTCTTCCCTACCTCAGACTGAGATCCTGGTAGGCAGTGGATGTTACGTACTCTAGCTCCAGGGGATGTAGTCCATTGCCGTTGTGAGGGGCCTGGTGTCTTTGGGGCAAGGAGAGGACCCTCCTCTGCCCTTGGGAGCTCCTGTGTGATGTGTGAGCTCAGTCATGAATGTGCTTTTTCCAGCTCAGAAGCCCTCCTGGTTCCCACATGAGCCAGGGTAAAAACCAAGTCCTCCTTTAGACTCTCAGGGTCCTGCACACTTTGTTGCCTCACCTTCCTACCCTTACCTCCTTTCACTCACTGTTCCAGCCTCACAGGCCTCTCTGCTATTCCTTGGGCACATTAGCAAGCTCCCACCTCAGGGCTTTTGCACTTGCTATTCCTTCTGTCTGAGTGTCCGTCCTTCTCTCCTTTCCTTCAGGTCCTCACTCAAGTGTCATCTTCTCTCTCTCTTTTTAAAATAATTTATTTATTTTTCAGAGAGAGGGGAAGGGAAGGAGAAAGAGAGTTAGAGAAACATCAATGTGTGGTTGCCCCTCTCACACCCCCAGTTGGGGACCTGGCCTGCAACCTAGGCATGTGCCCTGGCTGGGAATCGACCCAGTGACACTTTGGTTCGCAGGCCCGAGCTCAGTCCACTGAGCTACACCAGCCAGGGCTTCATCTTCTCTTTAAATAGAGGCCCGAACCCTCTATTTAAAATGCCCCTCCTAGCCCAGGATTCCCATCCCTTTCCCTGCTTGAGGTTTCTCCTATGCACTTATCACTGTGACCTATCTGCCATCCGTTGTCCCAACCAGGATGTCAACTTTATGAAGGCAGGATTTTGTCTGTGTTGGTCATGGCTGTGTCCTCATCTCCTGGAACAGCTCCTGGCGCACAATAGGCACCCAAGGAGTGTTTGTTGAATGTGTAAAGAGGAGATGTGTGTGATGATAAAGACAATGGGACACGTGCCTGTGTGGCCACCAGGACGTGTGGGTTAGGATGTAGTGGGACTTGGTGCAGATGGGGGCGATATGTGGACACATGCTAAGTGTTTTGAGTGTCAGCAAGTGCATATGGGAGGCATGTGTGTCCTTGGGGAGGCAGTGACCCCCAAGTATGAATGCAATTGGAGCCCCTGTGTGGATCCTACAGAGTCAGGTATAGGTGGCCATGAGTACACATCCTTGAGTGAGGACACTTGGAGGTCACCTGTGTAAGTTGGGTAACACCTGGGGGACACAGCAGACCTGGAGCACGTGGGTATTGGGGGGGTTATGTTTTGATCTGAGGACATGGGAGATGGCCAGTCTACTACTAGACTGAGTGAGACTTGCCCCTCACCCTACCTCATCCCCTCCTACCCACGATTCCCCTGCTTCTGCTCCAGCCTTCCGAGGTTTTTTTTTTTTTTTTTTTTTAATACATCAGCATGATTTAGCCTCATGCTGTACATGTTGTTCCCCTGCAAGAGCTCCTCTTCTCCCCCCCAGACATCTCCATGGCTTCCTCCTTCACCCCTTTCAAGTCTTTAGTCAAACGTCACGTCCTCCTGGAGGTCTTCCTCTTCTCTCAAATTGCTGCTGCATAGATCCCCGTGTCTCTCCTAGCACCATCTAAAACATTTTATTAATCTCTTACTTTATTTTGTTCCTTGCCCACCAGGGCAGGTCTTTTGTTTCTGACCGTATTCCCAGCGCCTAGAAATGAGGCCGGCACACAGTAGGCACTCAGTGAAGGCTTGTTGAGTGAGTTCTGTCCCGCAGGGTGCCTGGAACTCAGTGGAGAGGCCTGGGCGGGATCCCACTGGGTTGTCTCCAGGCTTGGGGGTGGGGGGAGGTACAGAGGTGGGTGTGTGTGGACCTGGAGCCACACAGGCGTAAACACGCGCACTGGGCGCAGCTGGGTTTGGTTCCGCCTGAGAGTCGGAGGTCTAGTCTGGGTTCCCCGGCCCTCCTCTCCCTCCCGTTCGTCCTGCCTGCAGGTCCGCCATGGGGATACCAGGTCTGCACACGCTGCAGCTGCTGCTTCTGCTGGGCGTTTCGTGGGCGTGGGCGGGCGCCCCGCGCTGCACCTACACCTTCGTGCTACCCCAGCAGAAATTCACAGGCGCAGTGTGTTGGAGCGGACCAACTGCGGCGCGCCCAGCACCGGACGCAGTGAACGCCAGCGAGATTGCGGCGCTGCGCGTGCGTGTAGGCCGCCACGAGGAGCTGCTGCAAGAACTCCAGCGGCTGGCGGCGGCAGATGGCGCAGTGGCGGGCGAGGTGCGCGCGCTGCGCAAGGAGAGCCGCAGCCTAAGCACGCGCCTAGGCCAGCTGCAGACGCAGCTGCAACACGAGGCGGACCCGGGGGCGGGGCCAGGTCCGAGAGCGGAGCCTGCTGCCGCGCTGGAACTGCTCGGGGAGCGCGTGCTTAACGCGTCGGCCGAGGCACAGCGTGCAGCCATCCGCTTTCATCAGCTGGATGTCAAGTTCCGAGAGCTGGCGCAGCTAGTTAGCCGTCAGAGTAGCCTTATTGCCCGTCTGGAGCGCCTGTGTCCGGGTGGCGCGGGCGGGCAACAGCAGGTAACCTCCGTTGTACCCCCAGAATCGCAGCCCGTGTGCATTGTGTGTAAAATGGGCCTCCTGCAACCCCAAGATTTCATATCTGTATTCCAAAATCCGAGAAGTTCCGAAACCCAGATTCCTGCCTCTCCTATAATTCATTTGGGTCAGAACTCAGCGGTGGCTACTTAAAATCTTTAATTACCCACTTCATATGAATATTCTTAGAATCTTGTAATCAAGCATATTATGTGGATAAAGACCAAAGAGCCATGTTATGGAAGTGTTATGTGATATACGATATAGACTCTGCATTACTGTTTCTAACTCCTGCATTGTATTCCGAATTCTGGAACGCGTTACTCTGGGACAGTCCCTACCTTACAGAACTGTTAGGAGCACTCAATGAGTTAATACTCATTGTTGGAGCCATTCATATCATTATTCTTACTTTAAAGGAGTTGGAAGCACGGATTAAGTTGTGCACATTAGAGCAGGAATTTACGCTCAGCTGTGTGCTCTTGAGAGCTAGAGTTAGGCTTTTGGGGAGGATCAATCCATGCGGCTGCCTGATTTCCTGCCCATCTGGGCCCTGAGAGATTGAGCAGCCCAGAGTAGCCTGGGGTAATGGTTAATGCAATCACATCTGATTCTCTTGGTCACCCAGGTCCTGCCACCGCCCCTGGTACCTGTGGTTCCAGTCAGTCTGGTGGGCAGCACCAGTGACACCAGAAGCTTAGACCCAGCCCCAGAGTCCCAGAGAGAACAGACCCTGAGGCAGCAGGGTCCCTTGACCTCTCCCATGTCCGCAGGACACCCTGCTCTCCCTACCAAGCCAATGGGTAAGATGAGGGCAGGGCTGTTGGGGGTTGTGGGGAGCCGGGCGACTTCCAGTGTAGCACGAAGAGGAAAATTAGAATCAGGATTTTAATGGCATATTCCTCTCACAGTGAGGAGTACTTAATTTCGATGAGAGAATGGGAGAGGCAGGACTGTTACTCTGGTGAGGGGAACCAGTGAAAACTAGGACTCTTACTCTAATAAGGGGTTGGTTGGTCCAGGCTGTACCTATCCCATATGTCTGTGCCCACAGGCCCATGGCAAGATTGTGCAGAGGCGCACCAGGCAGGCCATGGGCAGAGTGGAGTATATGAGTTGCGACTGGGCCGGCATATGGTGTCAGCCTGGTGTGAGCAACAGCTGGAGGGTGGAGGCTGGACTGTGATTCAGAGGCGGCAAGATGGCTCAGTCAACTTCTTCACTACCTGGCAGCACTACAAGGTGGGGACAACTAAGTAGGGGTAGGGCTGGGCAGAGGAGGGAACCTACTTCTAACTTTCTGACTTTCCTGCCCTGCCAGGTGGGCTTTGGGCAGCCTGATGGGGAATACTGGCTTGGCCTTGAACCAGTACATCAGCTGACCAGCCATGGGGACCATGAGCTACTGGTGCTTCTGGAGGACTGGGGGGGCCGTGGTGCCCGTGCCCACTATGATGGTTTCTCCCTGGAGCCTGAGAGGGACCACTACCGCCTACGGCTTGGCCAGTACCATGGAGATGCTGGAGACTCTCTTTCCTGGCACAGTGATAAGCCTTTCAGCACCGTGGATAGGGACCGAGACTCCTATTCTGGTAAGGAGCTCTTATTCCTGTGGGGGGTGGGGTGGGAAGGTGGGACTTCTAGTGAGAAATGAAGGTGGTAAGATTTCTCTCTGGTAAGGATCAGGGTATGCAAGAGATCAGGGCATAGGACTTTTATTCCAGTGAACGGCTGGGGAGCTCAGATTCATTCTCTGATGAGGCAATAGTGTCAGAACTCTTGTTCTGGTGGGATGCATGGGGGACTCTGTGAGAGCTAAGACTCTTATTCTAGAAAGGAAGTAGAGATTTTTTCCCCTTGGTAAAGGAATGAGAGATAGAGATTCTAGGTTGCAGAAAGGGTGGGAAAAGTATGACTTGTACTTTGGTAAGGGGATAGGGAAGGAATTAAGGCCATTACTTTGAAGAAGAAAGTGGAGGGTCAAGGGATGCCTGGCTAAAAGTCTTACACTAGTGAGATACTGGTAGATAATTTTATTCTGATAAGAGGACACGGACTCTCTCTCCCCTTAGGTAACTGCGCCCTGTACCATCGGGGAGGCTGGTGGTACCATGCCTGTGCCCACTCCAACCTCAATGGTGTGTGGCACCGTGGCGGCCACTACCGCAACCGCTACCAGGATGGTGTCTATTGGGCTGAGTTTCGTGGAGGGGCTTACTCTCTCAAGAAGGCTGCCATGCTGATCCGGCCCCTGAGGCTGTGATCATCTATCCCCCAGGTTCCAGGGGATGTTTGTCACCAGGAGCCCAAGTTGTCCTGGCTACACTTCCTTCATGGTTCAGTGTGAGCCATGTCCCACAGACCTTCCCACTGTGGATCTGCCCCCCAGGACTCTGAAAACAGGACCCAAGAATCCCCCTGCCAACATCTCCAACCCAGGTGGCTCCCCAAGGGCACTTAGATCTTGGTTTGAGCTCATATTTTATAACAACACAAAATATCCACACACTGTGTCTGGTTTGCATCTGCACCTGGCAGGGGTCACTCCCCGTGCCCGCCCTCCTCCTCCTCCTCCTCTTCTTCCTTCAGGTCCTCCAGGATGAGGTTGTCCAGGTGTTCTAGGAGGCCCCCCTGGCTCAGGCAGGTGGCCACAGTGGAGCCACTGCTGATATGGGGGTTGCTGGGGTGCAGGACTTTGGGCAGGTGGTTTTGCTTCCGGCTCTTGGGGTGTGCACAGGATGTCCCAGGCACGTGGGGCTCTGGGAAGGGAGGGGTTCTGAGGTCCACGGGCTTGAGGTCACATGAGACTTTGGGGGCAAGGGGTCTGAGGCCATGGGGAATCTGGGAAGGGGAGAGACTGAGGCCACAGGCTCAGAGCTATAGGAAGTTCAGAGTTGTAAGTCATAGGTGTCAAAGCCACAGGAGACCCAGGGATATGGGCATCACCTGAGACTCCAGGAGACAAAACAGGAACCAAGAATACAGAGACCACAGAGGCAGAGGCTATGGGCCACTGGGGTACCCTCATGGGCAAGATGACAGAAGGTGGCTGATGCTGTGGGAGGTAGTGCTGAAGGCCACAGAGACTGGGGTGGGGCACAGAACACATGGAAGGAGGGGCCAATGCCATGAGAAGTGGCCACAGGGACTGAGACCTTGGTACTTAAGACCCCAGAGGTTGCTGAATCAGGCCAAATAGACCGCCCAGAGTGGGGGAGGCCACAGGGCACATGCCAGGCCCTTACCTCGCCGGTTGTAGCAGTCGGCAGCTGAACAGGAGTGGGTGTGGGTGCTGCGGTGCCCTGTGTCCCGGTCCCAGCGCGGAGGAAGGATCCGTGTCGGATACACGGGAAAGCCACATCCATAGCAAGGGGACGGAGACCCCATCTGTGCCCAGCCCCTGGGGGCAGGCAGGGCCGTGAGGGTCCACGGGTGAGGGTGAGGCTTAGGCTGGGATGGGGCCAGAGCAGGGAGGGCAGGGCTAAAGGGTGCCTCACCGAAAGTTGTGCCGGCACTTTGGACAGTGGAACTCAGCCACACCCCACATCTTGTCACATGGCACTGGCTCATAGCGCTTCCTGCATTTCCTACACCGGGACACCTGTGGGTGTGGAAAAGGGAATAGGGTCCCTGTCAAAGGGGAGCTCTGGTAGCTTGATTATTGGCCATAGTGGGAATATTTACACCATGGAAACACTACAAATCTGGGGTCCCTCCCATGCTGCAAGAGCTGGTTCTTAAGCATGAACCATAAGCCCACCAATGGTCAGTGGGTCCAGAAGTCAGATTTGGGGTTGTGGTTTCAGGGTCAGGTTTGATTTCTGAGGTAGCTGTCAAACTGTGGAGTCAGAAGTCAAGCTCTGGGGTAAGGGTTGAGCTCCTCAAGTTAAAGGTCAGACGTCCAGTTCAGGGTGGGAGTTGGGGTCTGAGGTCGATGTTGAGCTCCCAGAGGATGATATTCTTAAATCAGAGCTTCAGACACTGAGGGTGGGGGTTGGGAATGGAGTTTAGGGCAGTCAGCAGAATTGAGGTCAGGAGTTGAGTTATCACCTCCTTCCGCTGAGGCACGCGGCGCCACCAGACATGGTCACAGGAGGAGCAGGCAAACTGCCGGTCCACGGCAGGGATGAGGTCTTCCTGGGCACGCTGGAACATGCGCAGGTTGGCTTCTGTCAGCGGCAGGAGGGAGGTCGCCACTGCCTGTGGAATTGGGTGGGCGGGCATTACAGTGTGGTCTCCCCCCCTGAAATAAACACATGACAGCGCTACTCTCCGACAGGCATACCTCTCCCCCATGGGTGGCCTCCCTGTTCCACCTCCCCATGCCCATGTCTTGGACTCACCTGGATGTCCTGGTCCTGCTTCATGTCCTCTGGTGGGTCCTGGGTGGAGACACCAGGGGCAGAGGCTGAGTATTCAGCTCAGGCCTCTTTTTACCTTATTTGTTGGGGGAGGGACCTTGGCCCCATATAAGAGTAGAGTGTTCCCAACTCACAGGGAGTTGACTGAGTGGCACTCACTTACTTAGTTACCCTTATAGCAGTTCTGAGAGGTGGGCTCACTTGTTATCCCCATTGCTGAGATGGGGAAACTGAGGCCCAGAGCTGGCGGAGGGCTTGCTTGAGATCACCCTCAGTGAGTGTGGTGAGGCAGGTCTGGACCTCATACTTCCATCCTGCTTGCAAATGTCATATGCTTGTCAGCACTGAGACGTTGCCTCTTTGAGATCATGCTGCTTTAAGTTACGTGTTCCAGCTCTGAGTTCAGACAGAAGCAAGTTCGATCCCCCCCTCCCTGCCCCCTGCCATTACTTCCAGCTGTGGGAATGTGGCCAAGTCACCCCGTCACCCTAGGTTCCTAATGAGGGGCATTTCAGAGTCCAGGCTCTGACTCTGTGTGGCTGGGGTTCAAGTCCCAGTGGCCTCCCATATGCTGCGTGATCCGGGCCAGTGACTTCCTCGCTCTGTATCTCAGTGTTCTCATCCGTAAAATGAGGTGATAAATAATAGGACCTGTTTCATGGGGCCACTGTGGCAATGAAATGAGTCAACAGGTAAAATTCCTGGAGTCCTGCTGCAAGGGAAGTGTTCCATCAATGCTACTCTTTGCTATTATTTTACAATACTCCTTATAGGTATAAATGTAAAGAGTATAATACATATTTTATTATACTCTTTAATAACTCAATGCTGGGTCTTTCAAGAAGGCAAAATCCACAGTGAATCAGCCACCAAAGCCATGCAGAGGGCAATGTGGCCATGATGGTCCTGTGTCTCAAAGCCTTTCATCCATCCATCCATTTAGCACTTGAGCCTCCCTGCCCCTCTCTGTTCCTCATGTCCTGCTCATCCCAGACTGTGTTCCTTTGCTCACACCGTTCTCTCTTCTAGAAGACCCTTGCTGACCCCTCCATTCCCAGGGATCACTCTTCTCCAGCGAGTTGGCAACACATCCTCTAGGAAGCTTTCTCTGACCTCCAGAACTCCTCTATGATGACATTAATCCTGGCTGGTGTCACTGGTTAGTCTCATGTCTCTCTCCCCCATTTAATACCATCAGCATGTAATGAACACATACTGTTTGCAAGCTCCCTGGCTGAGAAGTGAAGAAGTAAATATGGCTGGACCATGCGTTGTGGACTGGCAGTGCACTGAGGGGGCTCACTATGGATGGATGGGCTGGGTTCCCACTGTTCTTCCTCCCCAGTTAACCTTGTCCTTTGAGAAGAGGGGGCAGTTTACCTGGGCATCCAGGTCATTACTCAGTTCCTGTCCGTCTTTCTGCTTTACTCCTGGTGGGGAGAGTACTGTAAGTGAAGGGCCCTTGAAGGATCTTGTGGGAATTTCAGGTTCCCAGAGCCCCAATACAGACTAAGAGAGGATCTCAACGCCTCTTTCTACCTTCCTCACCGACCACGCTCCCCTTGCACGGAACCCCCACCAGAACCGGGACCCCAGCCCGCCTGTCCGCTCACCATACACGATGGAGCGGCCCACTCCGGTGTGGTCGCTGCCAAATTTCCTCATCAGAGTCCCCGCCTTCCTGGAGGAAACCTTCCCATGAAACTTCTCCCGGAGGCGCCTGACACTCTTCTCCAGCTGGGGGATGGAGGGGTCAGGTGGGCTCCGAAGGTGTAAGGGGAAGAGCGATTGCCGCCCCCCCCCCCCCATCTCTAGTCTTTCTCCTCTCTGCCCGAACTTGACCCTTGGTTTTGGCCTCAGCACCTCCTACCTCCATCCCTCCAAGGCATTTCCTGGAAAAAGCCAAAGTCCCCACTGGGCTTTGGGGGAGGGTGTGGACTGGGGCAAACGTCCCAGGCTCGGGTGGAGGCCGGCCGGGTAACCCCTGGCCTCTGACCCTTGACACTGCAGCCCCCGCTTTTCGTCGAGGAGGCCGCATTTCGCTCAGGGGGAGGTGGCAGTCATCTCCTTCCTGAGGGGGGACAAGCGCCAGCTAGGGAAAGGTCTGAGCTTCGGATGGAGTACCCAGGAACTGCGAAGCCCCTTTCGCGGCCCCTGCCCCTCCCCGGCATCTCTTGCGGGCCCCCGGCCCAGCCGTAGTCATCTCCTACCTCCACACCTTCTTGAGACATGGTGGCAGCCGCGCAGGTACCCGCGAGGGTCCGCACTGCGCGCTCGGCGCCCCCCGTACTTGGGCGCGCCCGGCGGTCCAGCAGCGCGCAGGGCAGGGGGCGGGGCTCTGGGCCAGCTCCGCCTTTCCTTCCTGGCCCTCTCTTTCGCTTTCGGTGGGTGGGTTGGGGGCTGTGCGCCGTCTCCGCCCCGGCTCCGCCTCAGCTCTTGCGCCCCAAACCCAGGAGGGCTCCTGGGGTCTGCACCCTGCGGCGGAGCGCATAGACCTTGGGTGGGGGAGGTGGTGCAGCCTCTGCAGTCGGTCACATGTCCCCACGCTGCGCGGGGTCCGCGTCTTCACGTCCTCGTGGGGGCGGGGCTGCATGGAAAGGCCGCAGCGATTCTCCACTCTGCCGGCCCCCCAAGCTAGCGTTCCCCTAGTTCCTCGCCGTCTCCCCTCCCCCAGGAATCAGGCACTAATTAGAAACAGGGCCCCTACCTCTCTCTGAGTCTTTTATCTAGCCAGATTCCTTCTCTGAACCTCAGTGTACCCCTCTGTAAAATGGGGATGATAAGAGTGACTACACTCTAGGTGTGTGTGGGTTTGTGTGCTTGTGTGGGTATTTGCCAGAATTCGAGACCCCGGGAAGGGCGCTTAGTACCGCCTGGCATGCAAAGTAGGAGGCGAACTAGTCACTGGGCCACCCAGCGCTGTCAGTCTGAAGGGACAGGCATTGGGGCTTGGGGGAGGTGCTTGTAAAAACACAGCAAGATGATTCTACCTCAGTCAGCACTGGGGCTGGAGGGGTCCTTAAAAGGGGCTCTGACCCAGCCCGTAGGCAGCAGGGATGGCTTCTTGGAGGAGGCCTTGAAGTTGGAGGTTTTAGCTAGGCTAATGATAGAGTGGGGAGGAGGAAGCAGCTGGTGCAAAGACTCCAGAATCAAGGGAGAATCTGGTGCTTCGGGCCAGGGCTTCTCAACCTCCTCACTGCCGACATTTTGGGTTGGAGAGTTCTTTGTGCTGTGCGCTGTAGGATGCTGAGCAACATCCTTGCTGTCCCCCCTCTAGATGCCAGTGGCACCCCTCCCCCGGTGGTTGACAACTGGAAACGTTTCTGGAGGTTGCCAGATGTCCTCTGGGGGGAAGCAAAATTACATTAGAACAAATGACTCAATTTTTTTCCAATTGTGCACCCCTATCAGAAAAATGTTGAAGCTCCACCCCAGATGGATATTCCTTTCTAAATGACATACACATACAGTTATATCAATAGATTCTGTAGATTATTTTATGTAATATACTTATTACATAAATATATTCTTTAGCAAACAAAAAATGGAGATTAAAAAATAGGTGTTCTAATGTTTTCTATTTGACTCCCAAAGCTTTGTGTGTGTGGAGACGACTCTATCAGTGAATGCAAACAGTTCGTGGCTCTTTGAGGGAGGGACGGGGGCCTGGAGGCTGCACAGAGGGCCTGGGATTCTGTCTTGAGGGAAGTGGGGAACTGTGGAGTGGCTTTCCCCTTATAGTTGCCAATTACTCCTTACCCAATGGAAGGGGAGGTTACAGCTGTGTCCCATCCCCTGGCCAGGGTGGGCAACAAATGGGCAGGAGACAAGTGGGAGACTGATCCAGCTATGACAAGAAGGAGGGCCAATAGGTTCTCCTAATAGTGGCCACCATACTGAGTGCTCACTCTGTGCCAGGCACTGTTCCAGGTACTGTGGATAGAACATTGAACAAAACTAAGACCCCCTGCCCTCGGAGAGCTGGTATTCTAGTAGGGGAGACAGACGAGAAATTTTACACACACACACACACACACACACACACACACACAGGAAATAAGTGCTAGAAGAAACATGAACTGAGGTAGGGAGATGGAAAAGGGGGCATCAGAGGAAGCGACGGGAAGTGACCTCTGAGGGTAGACCTGAAGGAGGTGGGTGAAGAGAGTCCCAGACAGAGCCAAAAGCAAGTGCCAAGGGCTCCCGAGGTGGGAGCATGGGACTGTTGTCAGCAGTTGTAGTAGTGCTCTATCGCTGCATAACAAGTTATTCCCAAACTTATTATTTCATATAGTTTTTGTGGGTCAGGAATCCAGGAGCGGCTTTGCTGGGCTTTTCTGGCTCAGGGTCTCACAGGGTTGCTGTCGAGATGTCTGTGGGGGCTGCAGTCACCTGAGGGTCTGATTGGGGCCAGGAGATCTGCTTCCCAGGTGGCTCACTCACATGGCTGGCAGGTGGGTGCTGGGTGGTGGAATACCTATTTCTCCCTCCTTGAAATGCCTGAGTATACTCCCATCTTGGCAGCAGGCTTCCCCAGAGCAAGTGATTCAAGAGAAGGAAAGCTGGGTGGAAATTGTATCTTTTCATGACCTACCCTGGGAAGTCACATTGTGTCACTTCTGCCTCCTTCTGAACTTTAAAACTGAGTCACTGGATCCAGCCTATGACCAAGCACGGGAGAATAAAGACCCTGCCTCTCTCCTCTCACACTCCCATCTTCTGCTGGAGCCTCTCAGTGGCTGCACCAGAAGGCAAGGAGAGCTGGGAGCTGGTCATGTGGTCAGCCTCTCAGGGCACAGAGTTGCAGGGAGAACGGGGAGAATTGGTTTGGAAGGACAAACAATATCTAACTGGATTATTGAATGTTAGCATTGTATTTTAACAGAAAAGCAAACATTCTCAGCGATCACATGGGGGCGCTGCCTACCCACCAACAGTTCTGTTTTGAGATTTTTTTCTTTGGTGGGGGTAGGGCTAGATGTGGCTCTGCAGTGGTGTGAGCATTACTGCATTTTATCCTTTGTCTTTATAAAAAGGTGTGGAAAGGGAGAAAATGGATGTGCTGATAATGTGATTGAGTTAAACTGGAGCTTATTTGATCCATTCATTAATTTGACAGACATGTATGTATCAGGTGCTTCCGATGGCGCAGGCGTGGTGCTGGGCAGCATCTCTGAACCTTCCAGAGTCTTAACAGAAAGAGAAACATGAAGCAGATGATATTGCAGGTAATTATTTAATTATATTTATGGTATATTCTGCTCCCAGCTGCCTCCCCAATGGAGAGAACCATGAGAAAGGATAACACATGGGAACCGGATCTGGTTAGGGTAGTCAGGGAGGACTTCACTGGGAAGGCGCCTCTTGAGCTGAATCCTAACACTTTCTGAAACACTGTGCTAAGTGTTTTAAAATATACTCAATCTTCATAGCAACCCTATGAAGTGGGTAGTAGTATTATAAATGGGAGAAGAGCGTTTTTTCGGTTGGTTTGTTTTTCTAATTGCAAGAATCTGCTCATGGGGTGAATAGGGGTTATCTAAGTGAAGAGGTTCAGGGCAGAGGGAGCAGGGTGTGCGAAGGTCCTGAGGTGGGAAAGGGCTTGGTCCATTGCAGGAAGCGGAAGGTCAATGTGGCTGGGGCTTAGTGAGAAGAGGGGATAGTGGAGGCAAGTGAAGATTGTGCCAAAAGCTGCAAATCTTGACCTTCATCTGGGCCCTTTGAGGTTTAAGGTGGTGACCATATGTTTAATTATAGAGGAAGTGGACACAGTTGAAGCATGTGTATGCTTTTTGCAACCTAGTCAAATTTCCCCTTAGTTTAACCAAATGAAGACATTTGGGAATGCCCAGAAATGGAAGCAGGGAAATCTCAGAACTGTTGGAGAGGGCATCCCTTGTTAGAACCTTTGGAGAGGGCAACTTGGAAAGGCCTACTAAAGTATTAAGCATGCTGAATGAACCATTTCTTTCATTTCCAGTATTGTGCTGATTTAGCATCTGGGACCTTGCTGACACTGGGGACACTGTCCCTCCCTGCACACACAAAAACCTTCTGTGGGCATTTCTGCATGAGGATCTCCATAGCACCTTTACTTTGCACATTGCATATTTCTCTAGCAACTGAATTATTTTTGGCAACAAACTTTCATCACTTTTGTGATTAGAACCAAAATATACACAGTAAGATAAATTCAATCTTTTAAAATTGATTTCAGAGAGAGGAAAGGGGGGAGAGAGAGAGAGAGAGAGAGAGAGAGAGAGAGAGAGAGAGAGAGAAGGAGAGAGAGACAGATGGATGTGAGAGAGAAATATGAATTGTTTGCCTCCCATATGCACCTTGACCGGGGATTAAATCCACAGCCCAGGCATGTGCCCAGACCAGGAATCAGGCCTTTTGGTGTATAATAAGCTGAGCCACCCGGTCAGGGCAA
>CM052545.1:39650591-39689121 GCA_028533065.1 Trachops cirrhosus | reverse complement strand
GAGAGAGAGAGAGAGAGAGAGAGAGAGAGAGAGAGAGAGAGAGAAGGAGAGAGAGACAGATGGATGTGAGAGAGAAATATGAATTGTTTGCCTCCCATATGCACCTTGACCGGGGATTAAATCCACAGCCCAGGCATGTGCCCAGACCAGGAATCAGGCCTTTTGGTGTATAATAAGCTGAGCCACCCGGTCAGGGCAATCCAGTTATTTTTTAAAACAACATGTGTGAAACCCTGGAAATACATCTTTGGCAATGACATTTAACTGTTGAGAGGAATTTGGGATTTTATAATTTGTGTAGTCCTCAGCAAATAGAAGTCCTTTACAACACAGAAATCTGTTGTTTGCATTTTTTGAAATCAGCTTTGAACACATTTCCAGGAATGCATTATATGCAGAAGTTGAGTAACTTGTCTGGGGCTCTGCTCAAATGGATCCATTGAGTGGAGAAATCATAGTAGCAAAAATACTCTGAATGTATCCAGGCCTTGCTGGGTGCCAGGTACTCTGTGGGGTGTCCTCTGGGCTCCAGCCTATCAAGTCATTCTTAAGCATTCTTCTTAGATGCCACTGTCCCTTTTACAAATGAACAACCTGAATTTCAGAGCACTTAAGCAAACCATGCAGGACAGCCAGCTTGTAAGTGGCATAGTCAGAACTTGAACTCAGGACAGCTGATGGCAATGTTCCTTCAAGCTGAAATTTTATTTTAAAGATTTTCTTTATTTATTTTAGAGAGAGTGGATGGGAGGGAGAAAGAAAGGGAGAAACATTGATGTACAAGAGAAACATAGATTGGTTACCTCTCACACACCCCCAACCAGGAACCTGGCTAGCAACCCAGGCATGTGTCCAGACTGGGAATCAAACCAGCAATCTTTCAGTTCACAGGCTGGCACCCAATCAGCTGAGCCACACGAGCCAGGGCTACAATCTCTCTCTTTAATGGTAGCTCTAGGGATCACAATATACATACTGAAGTTTTCCTGGTCTACTTAGAATTAATATTTTACCACTTTGAATGGAATGCAAAGCCACTATTTAGTTCTTTCCCCTCCCGTTTTTATGTTGGAGTTGTCACATGTGTAACATCCACATACATTGAAAATGTCGTCAGTCATTGTTTGAATTTTGGGTCTCAGCCATCAAATATTTTAAAGAACTTAAGGGGAGAGAGAGAGTCTATTATATTTAACCAAAATTTTATCATTTCTCTTGGTCTTTGTTCCTGAAGTTTTAACTTTCTTTCTGGTATTATTTTCCTTCCATTTGAAGAACTTCCTATATAATTTTTTTTTAGAGCAGGTTTGCTAGCAACAAATTTTCTTGGTTATTCTTTGAGAATGTCCTTATTTAACCTTCATTCCTGAAGGGTATTTTCACTGCATATAGAATTTTAGGTTGACAGCTCTTTTCTTTCAGAACTTGAAAAATATGGTTCCACTGCCTTCTGTCCTGCATACTTTCCAATGAGAAATCTGCCGTCATTGAGATCATTCTTTGTGTGCAATGACTGGTCCCTCCTTGGCTGATTTCAGCAGTTTTTCTTTGTCTTTAGTTTTCAGCAATTGAGTTTAAATGCATTTTATTTTTAGACAACCTCCACAACATGTTTTTCTTAAAAACAATGCCTCTGCCCCAAATAAATCAAGGTCAAAATAAATGAAGGGCTTAAGATACCATCAGTTCCATTTTCCTAGTCCTGGTGTGTGGGTGAAAAGCAGCAGCCAGTTATGATGACAGGTGATCGATCCAAATTGTCAACTTTCTTAATGTTTTTCCACTTCAAACCAACCTTAAGGAAAATCATACATGGGGTCACACCATCCTCATGGTAGCCCAGCAAAGCAACTATGCCATCTGGATTTATGTTTTCACCAATAAAGAACAGGTAGTTTTTGAAAGTAGCAAGGATGTGCTGGATTTGTTCTGCAGCCCCTGTCATAAAAGGCTTTACTCTTTCTGGTTTCAGTTCTTCAGGTTTTCCTGTGATTGATTTCATGACATCGTTAATGTACGTCCTGCAGACTTCTTTTGTGAAGCTATTTTCTTCCCAATGATGGTTCATGACAATATCAACATAAGTGATTACTGCACATTTGGTACCTTTGCCCTGGGCATGGAGGCATTTCCACCAATGACTGAGCCATCAGTGTTACCCTCTGTTCTACCTCCAGGCAGAGTCCATCTTCAATCTCCCAGATCTTATAGATGGAGAACATATTGTGGCTGATGAGGTCCTGGTAGATGATCATGATGGCGGCTGGAAGGAGACAATGGTGGCAGAAGTCCACAGCTTGGAGGGAGCATGGTGCAGCCCAAGCTGCTGTCAGGGGGAGCCAGCAGAATGCTTTTGATTATGATGGTCCAGGCATGGATTTCTTTGAGTCTATTCTGCTTGGGGTTTGCTGAACTTCTTGAATCTATAGGCTTGTGTTGTTTGACATATGTGGGTTTTTCACCATTATTTCTTGAAATATTTCTTCTGTGTTATGCTCTTTTCTCCTGTCTTTCTGGGACTCTGATGACAGGAATGTTAGACCTTTTAGTCCTACATTCTGTTGTTGAGATTGAGTAATTTCTTTTTTTCTTTTTTTTTTTTAAAGATTGTATTTATTTACTTTTAGAGAAGGGAAGGGAGGGAGAAAGAGAGGGAGAGAAACATCAATGTGTGGTGTCCTCTCAAGTGCCTCCTACTGGGAACCTGGCCTCCCACCCAGGCATGTGCCCTGACTGGGAATTGAACCAGTGACTCTTTAGTTCATAGGCTGGCACTTAATCCACTGAGTTCCACCAGCCAGGGCATCTTTTTTTCATAAATAAGTTGATATTTATTCCATTTTTCTCTGACCCCCTTTCCCTTGACTTGAGAAGCTAAATTTTCTGCATCAGATTATTGCAATGTTTAACCTGAACTTATAAAAGAAACAGAATGAATGTTATGTCATTAAAAAATAAAAACCTGGAACAAGTATAAAGGACACATGGACAAAAACTGGGGTGGGTGGAAATGGGAGGGAGATGGGGAGGACTAGGGGGGTGGGCTGGGATGGGAGTAAAAGACAGAAAACTGTACTTGAACAACAATTAAAATAAAAATAAATAAATAAATAAAAACCTTAATCTATGGCAGAGTGGAAGTGTAAACTGCCAATACTATTAAGATCTAAGTTAGTAATATACATGAAAGTTTACATTTACCCACTAGGAGCCAACTGAAAGAGCTCCTAGTGCCCACATGGGAATGATTTCAGCAACAGAATCAAGTAGTACTGGATTATAAACCAAGTAAATATCCATGAGTCCTTACTGAAATAAATAAAGAATTGAATAAAATAATAAATGAAGGAGAAGAGACTGATCTCCCATGCAGAGGAGTTTTACATAGTTCATGCAGATACCCCATCCCTTTAGAATGGGCTGCACAGATAGACTTCCTTCCAGGGAGCACATATGGAAAAGGGAGTGGGGACAGTGGTCTCACAGCAGAGACACCCGGCAAACACTACTTCAGTCAGTTGGTTATTTATGACAACACCAGTTGTCATAATGTTGATCATAAATACCTTTGATGTAATATGATGGAAGGGACACTTTATTTCTGTGACATTCCTCCCCCAAACCTGTGACCCCACATGTCTGTCTAATCATGAGAAAAACATCATATACATTCCAGTAAAGGGACATCCTATAATATTCCTGAACAGTATTTCTCAAAACTCTCAGGGACATCAAAACAAGGAGAAGTCTGAGAAATTGTCACAGCCACGAGGAGCCTAAGGAGACCTGACAGCTAAATGTGATGTGGTATCCTGGATAAGGTCTTGGGAAAAGACATTAGGTGATAACTGTGGGCTTCAGGAAATAGTGTATCAGTGTTGGTTTATTAAGTAAAACAAATGTATTATAATAATGGGAGGTGTTAATAATAGGGGAACCACAACCACAGAGATCGGTTGCCTCTCTTATGCACCCTGACCAGGACCGAACCTGCAACACAGGCATGTGCCCTGACTCAGAATTAAACTAGAAACCTTTCACTTTGCAGGACCACACCCAATCAACTGAGCCACACTGGTCAGGGCCAAAGAGAGGATCTTGAAAGCAGCAAGAGAAAAGAAGTTAGCTACCAACAAGGGAGCTCCCATAAGACTTTCAGCTGATTTATCAATAGAAACTTTGCAGGCCAGGAGGGATTGGCAAGAAATATTCAAAGTGTGGAAAAGTGAGACCAAAATTAAGATTGCTCTACTGAGCAAAGCTATTATTTAGAATTGAAGGATAGGCAAAGAGATTTCCAGATAAGAAAAAGTTATAGGAGTTCATTCCCACCAGGCCAGTATTACAGAAAATGTTAAAGGGTCTTCTTTAAGAAGAAGGAAAAAAGATGAAAAATATGAACACTAAAATGCCAATAAATACATATTTATCAGCAATTGAATCTAAAAAAAGAATAAATGAACAAGCAGAACAGAAACAGACTCATAGATACAGAGAACATTTTGGTGGTTGTCAGATGGGTAGGGGTTGGGGGATGGGTGAAAAAGGTGAAAGGAGTAAGGAGTAGCAGTTGACAGCTACATGACAGTCACAGGGATGTAAAGTGCAGCATAGGGAATACAGTCAGTAATATTGTAATAACTATATATGGTGTTGAGGGGCATTAGATTTATTGGGATGATCACTTAGTAAGTTATATAATGTCCAATCACTGGGGTATACATTTGAAACTAATATAATATTGTATGCCCACTGAAACTGAAAAATAAAAAAAAATTAAAAAAGGAAAAAATAATAGGGGAAATTTGCAGGGGTATATGAGAGTTCTTTGTACTATTTTCCCAGTTTTTCTGTAAATCTAAAACTGATATAACAATAAGTCCTGTTTAAAAAAGTGTCCCTGCCCTGGCTGGTGTAGCTCAGTGGATTGAGCATGGGTTGCAAACCAAAAGGTCACTGGTTCAATTCCCAGTGAGGGCACATGCCTTGGTTGAGGCCAGGTCCCCAGTGGGGGCCATGTAAGGGTCAACCACACATTGATGTTTCTCTCCCTCTCTTTCTCCCTCCCCTCCCCTCTCTCTAAAAATCAATAAATAAAATCTTTAAAAAAAACAACTGAACCCTGGCTGGTGTAACTCAGTGGATTGAGGGTGGGCCTGTGAACCAAAGGATTTTGGTTTGATTCCCAGTCAGGGCACATGCCTGGGTTGCAGGCCAGTTCCCAGCAGGGGACACATGAGAATCAACCGTATATTGATATTTTTCTCCCTCTCTCCTTCCCTTCCTCTCTAAAGATAAATAAATAAAATCTTTAAAAAAATCCAACTGAGTTGTCACATTAAAAATAAATAAATAAAAGTGTCCCCACCTTTTGCCATGGAGGGACATCTGTACATGGCGGTGAGTGCATAGACTCTGCAGCCAGATTGCTTGGGTTCAAACCTCAAGCTCTGTCACTTACTATCTGTGGTTGGCAGCCTCCAAGATTGCCCTGATGATCCCTGCCTCCTGGCGGTCGAGCCCAGCGTAGTCCTTGCCTACACTGGCTGTGTGACCAATAGAGTGTTTTGGAGATGATGCTGTGTCCTGTATGAAGCTAGGTCGTAAAAAGACATCCTGGCTTCCTCCTTGCTCTTCCTCTTGGATCACCTGCTCTGGAGAAAGCCAGCTGTCATATTGTGATGACACTGGAGCTACCTGTGGAGAGGTGCACATGGCAAGGAACTGAGTCCTCCCCCTAACGACCACGACCGACCTGCTGGTCATGTGTGTGAGCTACTGCGGAGGTGGCTCCTTCAGCCTGTGAGGACTGTCAGATGACAGCAGCCTCAGCTGACATCTTGATTGTCCCCTCATGAGAGATTCCCTGAGCCCAAATTATTCAGCTAAGCTGCTCCCTGGGGATTCCTAACCTGTGGAAACTGAATGATAATAAATATTTATTGCTTTCAACTTCTAAGTTTTAGGGCAATTTGTTGGATAGCAATAGATAAGTAATGCAGTAACTCAGAGGTAGGCACATTTCCCCCCTGTAAAGCCCAGATAATAAATATCGTACATTTTCAGGTTGCGTACAGTCTTTGATACACATTCTACTCCTCCTTCTTTTTAACCCTTTAAAAATGTAAAAAACATTCTTGGCTTGAGGGCTGTACAAAAACAGGTCATGAGCCTCCCTCCCTCCCCCCTTCTCTTCCTTCCTTCCTCCGTCCTTCCCTTCTTCCCTCCATTCCTCTCTTTCTTTTTATCTCTCCTTCCTTTTTTTCCCCTTCTCTCTTCCTTCTCAATCTTGCTTTTACTCTTTTATTCATTCAGTCACTCATTCAGCAAAATGAGCATGTACTGTGTGCCAGGACCCAAGGGAGCTGCTGTCACTAAGACAGACAGCTTCCCTGCTCTCCTGGGGCTCCCAGCCCAGGGGAGGACAGCAAACGTGCAGGGAAAGAACCTACATTATGCACTGTGACGTTTACTCTGAAGGGAATAAGCAGGCTGCAGGGAGAGATAACTTCAGGGGAAGGGTCCAATTTCATCTACCCAGGGTGGCTAGATAAAGGAGGCCTCTTTGAGCAGAGATTCGAAGGATAGGCAAAAGCAATGTTGGGAAAAGTTGTGGGCAGAGGGAACAGTTTGAGCAAAGGCCCAGAGGCAAGAAAGAGCTTGCAGTTTCTGGGGACTGTGGAGGAGGCCAGTGTGGCTGGAATGGAGTGAGGTGAAGAGTGGAGGGACAAGAGGTCAGAGAAGTGACAGGGCCACGGTGCAGGGCCTTGAGGGCTGGAGTGTGAGAGCAATGGGAGCCTTGGAGGGTTTTGAGCAGGGATTGCTGTGACTTGATTTTCTTCTGACTTTGTGTGCATTCTAACAATTCTACTCACTCCTCATGGACTTTTGTTTGGCTCACTGATACTAATTCTAGTGAATATTTATTGAGCACTTAGTATGTGCTAGGCACTAACAACTGTCTGAAGGAAGTAATGTTAGAGATGAGGAAACCAAAACACAGAGGGGTGAGCTCCACAGCTCCAGCTTCTTCCTGAGGTTTTTGGCCATCGTCTCAGTTTCCACCCTCAACCAGTTGCGCCTTCAACCACAGGAATGGCCAATTCTTCCTTTGCTGAAAAGCCTTCCATGGATCCCCACTGCCCTTGATAATAACCAAGCCCTTTGGCTTGTTATTCAAAGCCCTTTATGAAGTCAGACTTCCTGACAGCCTCCCCAGCCCCATCTTTCTCTTCCTCCCTTTCTCCCTCTCCCTCTTTCATATTCCAAGTTCAAGCCATCCTGGATGTCTTGCAGCCCTCCAGCACTCCTGGGGTGTGTGTCCCTGGACCCACATGGGCTGCTACCTTGACTTGTCAGGTTGCCCTACTCACACTCCGTCCACATTGATGAAACTCACTCAGCTTCTCCTGCCCCTGTCTTAGCTCCTCAGTTGCTTGGGGTTCCCTATCAAGCTTCCATCAGGTTCAGGGTGGACACTAAATTTATTAATCAATTTATTCATTCACAATAATTTCTGGAGCATCTACTGTATACCAGCTCCCTTGTTGTAGAAACTGGAAATACGGCCGTGAGCAAGACAGATACAGCCCTGGTCTTAAGGAGCTGACATTGTTGAGCAGGGGAAACACTCATTCAACAACCAAACTAATAGATATCATATACAATATAAGTGTTATTGAGGAAATAAAACAGAGTAAGGAAATAGAGAGAGTGATGGGAGGGGGTGTATTTTAGATATATGATTAAATCAGTTATCTTTGAGGAGGTGACATTTAAACACCACCTCCAAATAAGGGAAGGGTTCATTATGCAGATATCTGGAGGACAGGGGTATCTGGTAGAGGGGACCATGAGTGCAAAGGTCCTGAGGAAGGAGTGGACTTGGGCATTGAAAAGACACAATGGAGGCCAGTGTGATTGGAATGCAGTAGGAGAGAGGGAGGGGGCAGGTGTAGGCAATTCCAGGGCAGGCTGTGCAGGGCCCTGCCGAACATCAGAACAGGAACGGATGTCTGGAGCTTGGGTATGGTATTCCACACTTTTTATCTGAGGTTAAGCCCAGTGGCCTGGGCCTGCTTGGAGACAACCTTGACAGCCACAGAGGCCTCAGGGTCTCAAGACTTGCAGCCATGGGTGCTCACATATTCTGAAAATCCCTCCAGCTGGTCCAGTAATTCCTTCTTTTCCATGTCTCCTTGTGCTGGCCAATGCATGAGGAATGTCTCCTTGCCCAGGACGTAGGTGTAACTGTGGTGAGGGAAGGAAGGAGGGTGAGGAGACCTGGTACCCCCAGAGGCATGGAGTTGCTTGGGGCCTCTGCCCTGCTTGGCAGCCTCTCAGACCCTCAGTCTATAGTGTTTACTCCACAGAACCATCTTGGATCCCCAAGCCTCTAGTCCAAGGGTGTCCAACCCACAGTCTACAGGCCACACATGGCTCAGGATGGTTTAGAACGTGGCCCAACACAACATCATAAATTTACTTAAAACATTATGGGGCTTTTTTGTTTTTGTTAGTGTTTGTGTATTTAATGTGTGGCCCTAGACAACTCTTCTTCCAGTGTAGCCCAGAGACACCAAAAGGTTGGACACCCCTGCATTAGTCCATCTATCTGGGGATTAAAAAAGGCTCTCCTTCTTCTGACTCTACTACCGTCTGTTGGAAAAGCAAACCTACGTATGCATCTACAAAGCCTCTGCGAGAATGGTGCTCTCAGAGCTGGGTGGTGCACAGCCTGCACCTCCATTCATTGCGGCTCCGAAACCCAGGTCTCCTGCTGCCAGGTGTGGTAGCGATCTTGACACCAGGGACTGGGCTGTGGTAGGAGAGGGGCCCAGGCCTGAGTCCCCAGGGCAGCAGGGGGCACCACGCACTCGGATTTGACTCTCCACAGGTCTGATGTCTGGCCCATGATGAGGTATGACTCTTGTTCTTGCAGGTCCAGAGAATCAAGGCAGGTGGCATGGATGACAAATTTCTTCATGGTGTTCGGCATGACAGCATCTGTGCCTGGAGGAGAGAAGACCCAGTGAGGGAGGGCATCCAGGCCTGGCCCTCCCCCACAATGGCTCCCCCCAGAGTAGGGACCCACACCACCTGGGACATACCACTCTTGATGGTGGCTTGGAGCTGCATGTTGTAGTAGACGTAGGGGTTGGACGCAGAGGCCTCCACAGTATTCAGCCTGGCCTTATACACTGGAGAAGGGGGGCAAAGGGGCTTGTGTGGGTGACTGACGGGCAGGTGGGTCTCCTCTTGCCTCCTGCCATACCCAAAACTCACCAAAGTCCACGCCTGCCTCACAGGCCGCCACCTGGAGCTCCTCCTGTCTTAGCCCATTGCTGTTCTTCCTCAGGGTTGGACACAGTTCTGGAGGGTGAGGGGCCAGCTGCTCTGGTTGCACTGGGGGAGGGGCTTCCTCTCCTCAGACCCCCTCCCCTCAGACCCCCATCCGGTCCCAGGTTTCTGGGTCTGGCCTATCTCCAACTTCTGTCTGTCTCTATCCTCCTATCTCGCTGGGTCTCCCTTTGCCTACACTCAGCCCAGCCAGCACTCAGGAGGTGACAGAAGTCCCCTTAAACCCCTAGCCTGGCAGCCCCTGCCCTCGTGTCCCATGACCTCACCTTCGGCACATCTGCAGACGTCTTTGTGGCAGATCTTCCGCAGGTCAGATCGCTCTGTGGGCAGGTTGTAGAAGGAGCTGCACCTCCGAGCTGCAAGAGCGAGAGTGTGCCTGGGTTTGACTAGGTCAGGCTGTCCTGTGGGCCCGGTGCCCGCCTGGCTCCGCCCCCCAATTTTCCCTGGCCACAGGTCCCGCCTCACCTGGCCTGGCCCAGCCTTCCCTCATTAGGTCCCTCCCCTTCTTGCCTAGCCCATTCCCAGCAGGCCATACCCAGTCCTTTCAGCACCCTACTCCCCTCCACCATGCCCAGGCCCTTCTTAATCACGCCCTATTTCACCTTCCTTTCCAGGCTCCTCTACCCTCCCTCTTGGTCTTGCCCTTCTCAGTCCTCTCCTTGTGGAACATGCTTCCACCCCGGAACCCCGTGCTCACAAGGCTCATAGTAGTCATAGACGGTGACCTGGGCGGCCTGTAGGAACTCCACCTGCAGCATCTTGTGGACCCGGAAGCCCAGCACTGTGTCTTCATTGTGGGAGAGCTGTGGGAGGGAGTCCTGTGTGAGGGGACCAGGGCCACTGGCCATGGGACACTGACCGTAGGCCTAGGTCATAACCACTGATTACACACGTGGCCTTGACTACTGAGGCCCTGACCTCAGATGGGGCATGATCTCTGGCAACACCACCCAGGAGGACCTTGCTGGCCATAGGCTTTCTGCCCACTGGGCTGCCCACAGGCCTCTGGTGGACACCCGGCCTTCCTCACCTTCTCCAGATAGAGGACCACGGTGCTGTCGCTGGATCTCGTATTGGTCTCGTACTGGAAAGCATACATCTCCACGTCGCTTGTGAGCTGGGGCACAGGGTGAGACTGCAGGTTAGCAGAGCCCCCAAGGCCCACAGCCCTAGAAACTCCAGTCAGTGTGAAGTAATTCTCAGAACTCCCTGTCTTTGCCCAATCAACCCCAGTGCTGGGGAAACTGAGGCCCAATCAGGGCAAGGACTGGCTAGATTTAGGCAGGGAGACACCAGAAGTGGCCATGGGGCACTGGCAAGGGGTAGATTTTTCCCTGTGCCAACACTGGGAGTACAGGGTGTGGCCAGGGCACCCCATCCTGCTCTGCAGTGGGCAAGTGGGACCTACATTACCTGTTTGAGGTCGTCATGGTTGGGGTAGAAGCCAGTGAGCAGGGAAACCTCCATGATGGTCATTGTGGCCTCTCGATCGCCCTGGAATCTGGGAATTTCAGAGCTCCAGTCTCTCTTTCTCCTGCCTACCCCTCCCTCCCCCATGCTCCCACTGCCATCATATCTCGCGTGGACCAGTGCACTGGCCTCCTCCTGGGTATCCCCATGACTCCTCTGCCCCCCAAAGCAGACAGCTCTAACAAACAGAAATCTGATATGCCATATCCTTGCTTAGCAACCTTTACCAAACACCTTGTCTCACGTTTCAGTTCAGCTTCTCCCACCCCAGCCTTCATCTGATTGCTCTTAGGTATCAGTCTCTCTCGTGCCACTGGACCTTTGCACATGCTGTTCTCTCAGCCTGGAATCCTTGCTTCTCCCTCTTCGCCCTGGAACATCCTTTGATCTTTGAGATCTCAGCTGATGAGTCACTCCCTGCGGTAAGCCTTGTCCACTTCCAACACTAGAGCATTCTTTAATTTGCCCTCCTGTAGCTTCTTGGATGTTTCTTTTGCCACATTCAATCACAGCTGCCACTTTATATTGATTCTGGGTGATTGTTTTGTTATTGTCTGTCTCCCCTGATAAGCTGTGACCTCCACCAGGCAGGGAGGGGCTGCCTTGCTTACATCTGTGCCTCCAGCTCTTAGAAGAGAGCCTGACACTCAGTAAGCCCTCAGTACATGTTTTTCATCTGGGGCAGACCTGGGAGAGGGTATTTGGGAGAGAGGGCAAGACTGGGTTGAGGGCTGGGGTGTCTAGAAACAATGAAGGATGAAGATGAGGAAGAGCTGTGGAGCTTGGAGCCAGCTCTGGGTATCTGGGGCATGTCCACCGTGGTGGAGGCAGTCATCCCAGGACGTGGCAGGATGGGGGCTGGATGGTAGGCAAGCATGGAAGGGCAGGGTAGGGGCAGAATGGGGGTAGGCAGGGGAGGGCAGGATAGGAGGTAAGATGAAGGGGCAAGCATGGAGAGGCAGGCTTAGATGGTTCCCACCCTCCACTCAGTACACAGGAGTCTGGATACCAGGGAGTCTTGGATACTAGGAAGGCTTTCCTCCTTCCTAGTCCAAGATCCTGGTGCCCTGACCTTGCTTCCATCCGGAGTTGGAAAGTCTCCTCTCCCTTTTTGTTTTCTGCAGAGAGAAGGCAGAAGTTTAGAGGTTGGGCAAAACAGCCTTTGGAGCTAGTTTTCTGAGTTCAAATTCTGGCTCTGCTGTGTGACTTAGGGCAAGTTGCTTAACCTCTCTGTGCTTTGGTTTCCTAATCTATAAATAGGATCATAATATTCCAAACCCACCAGGGTGTTGTAAGGAATAAGTGAGTTGTTGTTGTTATTATTATTATTATTATTATTATTACTACTACATGTTAAGAAATGAAGCCCAAGCCAAAGCCTCGGTCACTTTTGGTCCCTGAAAGTCCTGGGCCTGGGGAGACTTTTCCCTCCTACGCCTACAGTAAGCTCCCAGTGGCAGTGTCCTCTATCCTCCTTCTTAGTCCCCCAGACTGGGAACTCTAGAATCCCACCGTTTCTAACCAGAGCCACAGCCTCCCCTTCGTCTCCTGTTGAACTAGTGCAGCCTCCTCCTCCTTAGTCTCCTGGTTCCCACTCTTGTCCTCTACAGTCTGTTTCCCCCACAGCCACCAGAGAGAGCCTCCCCAAACCCGTGCTGGGTCACATCCCTCTTCTGCTCAGAAGTCTCTATGGCTCCCACTACACTCTGCCCCAAAACTGAAGTCCTCACTGTGGCCAACAAGACCCTGGACCATCTGCCTTTGTCACCTCTCCAACTTTTTCTCCCAAAACTCTACCCCTTTCTTCTCTGTAGCCACACTGACCTTCTCACTGTTCCTCAAAACAGGTGAGCTCGTTATTGCCTCAAGGGCCTTTACACTTGCTGCTCTGCCTGCTTGGAATATTTTCCCCTTTGATCCTCCACAGTTCACCCTCAGAGTTCTTTCATGTCTCAGCTCAAATCCACCTCCTCAGAGAGCTTCTCCTGGATTGTCTCCAAGGCTGTATGACTTTTTTCCTGCTTTATTTTGTACAGTACTTATCATTAAGTGTTATTATACTATATACTTATTTTTACAATGTAGATTCATTTATGTTATAAATAAATAACAGTATGAAAATAATATATATTTTTATGGTTGTGTCATTGTTTGTCTCTCCCTATGAGAATGGGGGCTTCAGGAGAAGAGGAGATATTTTTCTTGTTTATGCCTATGTTCCCAGGGCCAGGAGACAGGGCATGGCACATGATAAATACTCAGCAAGTATTTGTTGAATGGCTGAATAAAGCAATACATGTACTTACTGAAACATAGCTAAAATAAAAAACAAAAACAAAAAACAAAAACAAAAAATCCTCGGGTCCAGGCTTACCTCCCAGGGCACTTGTAAGAGTAGCGTTCAGGTGATACAGGTTGCAGGTGGCCTCCCCGGAGTCTGGGGATCTGTAGTACATGGTCAGAATCTGCCAGGGCAGGGAAGGTGTCAGAGCACATTCACCCCCATTCCCTTTCCTCCTTGGGCCAGGCCTTGCCTGCCCAGGTCACTGCCCCTGTGGGGAATTCACTGCCAAGTCTGCCCCCTTGGTTACTTCGTGCAGTGACCAGAAAACCCTATGAAGTCTAGACCAGCTCTGTGTAATAAAGTCTTCTGCAGTGATGGCAATGGTCTCTGTGGATCCTGTCCGTATGGTAGCCACGCTCCACATGAGGCTATTGAGCATGTGAAATGTGACTGGCATGACTGAGGGAGTGAATTTTAGGTTGTACTTAATTTTAATGAATTTAAATTTAACTGAGGCTCAAGGAGAAGTGTGACATGCCCAAAGTCACACAATGACTGGAATTCAACCATGACTCCATTGCTGGAAACCTGAGGACAGGCTGCCCTAACATTGGTGCACAAGAGGGCTGTTCTTGTTGACCCAGGGCATGGGGCCAAGGGTAATGGAGCTGCTGGCTCAGATATTGGAGGATTGGTGGAGTCCAGTCCTCAGAGGTTCAGATGGTGGAGTTAGCCTCTGAGGATTGGGAAGCACCCTGGAGGGAGACTCTTCCCTTGGTGGGGTAAGGAAGGAGACACCCCTCCAGGGACTCAGCATGGGAAGGGCAGAGAAGTCCAGTGACCTTTGACCTCTACCTTCTTTGACTCTTGCCTCAGTGAAAACCTTCCCAAGGGTCTATTTCCCCACCTGTTCCATGGAGTCCATATTTTAACCAACTTCCCAGGGGGTGAGGGTTGCAGTGCTTTTAGTTTGACTCATAGCAAATCGTAGTGTTCTAAATAGTAGATTTTTGTTTTTTTGCTGATTTCAATCTTGTCTTGGAGTCTAAACTTGTCTCTATTTCCACCAACTAAGGCGACCCTCGGCTCCAGCTAATGATCTCAGGGATGGGACACCCAACCTACCGAGATGGTTCCTCTCCCTCTGCCATTGGCTTTGATCTCTAAGTTGTCTTGAGCAGAAAACTGGAAGGAAGGGAGAAGAGGATTTGAGGGCAAAGGAAGCAGCAAAACATGGCTCAAATGCAGTAGTGGGTGGGAAGGAAGGATGGTTTTACTTTTCCTTCCTGATAGAAGATTTGTGGTGTCCGCTCCATCGCAGATCAACTACAACTGCTGGCCCAGGCTGTGTCCTGATGTGCGTCTCTCCAATCTAACACTGCAGTGTCTCCAAAGTTCCTCATGTGAGAAACCCCCCCTGCACAATGCTTCTCCCTGGCACCTCTGCCCCTACTCTTGTTTCCCTCACATGCTCTACTCTCAGGGGCCAGAGCAAAATTTTACAAGTTCACGTCCAATAACATCACTCCTGATTAAACCTCACTGCTATTCTTGGAAAACTCCTGCCTCATGCTGTTTGTGCCCACTCTTTCTTCTGCCTAGCTATCCACAGGGGTCACTCCTTTCTTTCCTTAAGGTCTTTGCTCAGATGCCACTTTTTGGTGAGAACATTCCAGCTCATCCTGTCTAAAATTTCACTCCTTGATGTCCCCATCCCTCTTCCTGCTTAATTCCGCCCCTCCACATAGCTCTTGCCACCATTTAACACACTACATATTCTACTTATTTACATCTCCTTATTGTTTGTTTTCTTCACCAAAATATAAAATTCTACAGGGACAGGGATTTTGTTGTCTTGTTCATGGTCATATTCCTAGCACCTAGAACAAAGCCTGGCACGCAGTAAGTGGTCAATAAAGGTGTATCAAGTGATTGAGGCTAAATATCACCCTCTTCATGGAGTAAGGTCATGGAGATTACCTTAATCCCCACACCCAGGTTTTTTTCACTTTCAAACACTCATTTCTTTCTCCTGTTTTTAGAAGCTTAAATAGAATATATTTATTGTCTGACTGTCTTTCTAGACTGTAAGTCCCATGAGAGCAGGGACCACAGATCTTTCATAATGTACCCACAATGCTCAGGAGAATGCTTGGCACACAGTAGGTGTTAGAACATGTTTGTAGAATAAATAAATTATGCATAGACAGCATAACCAGTGGTGTGAGACGATCTCGGGGAAGAGGTTGGCAGGGACGTGATTCTTGGCCCCATCCCCAATGTCACCTCTATGTGAACTTCCCATCTGTCTGCCCTGGGCGCCTTACCTTTGCTGACCGCTGCTGGTAAGCGTTGTTCTGATTGATAACCCACTTCACGCTCAAGGATCTCCTGGGAGCGCTGACCTGGACGTGGAGATCCTGGACATCCTCAAAAGGGACAGTTTCGCAAAAGCGGGTGAGGGCCTCGATGGCCACCACTGTGGTCTGAGTGTTGGGATGCATGGGGTTCGTATCAGCACCACGGTCAGCGCCTCGGGACCACAGGTTATGGGTCAGCACCACGGACAGCGCCAGTCTTCCTCGGCCAGCCTGGGCTACCGCCCCCTCTCCCTGAGTCCCTACCCTTCCGAGGTCCGAGGCCGGGTCACCTGGGTGGATTTGAAGCCTCCTCCCAGCTCCCGCTTCTCCAGCAGCCACTTGGCGATGGCCTGCGTCTCATTATGCAAACCCAGCTCCAGCTTCTGCATCAGCGCATATGCCGTGGCCTCAATGGTGTACAGGGAAGTCCTGGCCCTGTCTTTGTCTTTTACTGGCCAGTAGTTTTTATCTAGAAGATGCATGCCCACCTTGTCACCCAGATCTGAGCCCACCTACCTAAATCTGTCTTCTTCTTTTGTCATCTGGCCCCGTTTTTCTCATCTTTACTTCAAGCGAACTCTTTGAGGAGGCATATGGACATTTCATTTTCAGAACCACTCTGAGACAGACTCTATCTAGAGATGGGGAAACTGGGTTTCCAAGAAGCTTCTCCAGGTCTTTCTAGTCCCACAAAAAGAGGATTCTCCTAACTCCACTCCTCTTGACTTGGGGAATGAAGGGAATGGAATAGGGCCGTTGGGGATGAAGCAGAGCAGGCCATGAGAGGCAGATCCCTTTCAACGCCCCATATTTAATGACTTTTCCACCCTTGACCACGCCAAGCACTTCCCCACATCAGGGCTTCTGCATGTGCCATTCCCTCAATTTGAAACACCCTTGGCCTTTCACAGAGGTAGGCCTCCTCATCTTTCATTCCAGCTGAGGGGATCCCCTTTTCACAGGCCGTCCCAGCCCCCTCAGTCCATACTCCTCTCCTGTTGTCATCTCTCCCACCCACTTTGCATTTGTCTTCTCAATACAGCTCATTTTGTAGTTCTTTATTGATTTGTTTATCTTCTGCCTGATTCCCCTAGGGATGGTGGGGACTTTGAGAGTGGTGACCATATCAGCCTTGTTCACCTTGGTTTCTCAGGGTTCAAGCCAAGGGTGGGCATGCCATATGTGCTCAATAAACTCTAAATGATGAGTCATACATTACTGGATCTCCCTGCCACCACCCCCATGGCTGCAGTTAACATACAGTTGCTAAAGAGGCAGCCCCACACTCACTGTTGCTGGCAAAGCTGTCCAGGCGGTCATTGGCATGGGAGCTGTTGGTGAGAGCCAGAGCATAGGAGACTATGGCTATGGAAAAGGTTTTCTGAATGTTGGGGAGGCGTCTCTCCAGGAAGCCACGGGCTCTCTCCATGCTGGCTATCAAATCCTAGAGGGTGAGAGAGAGGAGGCTAGAGGGAGGTGATCAAAGAAAAGGGGTCTGGGAGTTAGAAGAGGGGGATGGACTGAGAGGGATATGAGGGTGGGGGAGAACTGTGGGTGCAGGGGATATGGCACCCTGCAGATATTGCCCTCCTCTTTGGGTCCTACCGGTATCTCATGGTGGCACAACTCCTTTCCTTTATCCAGCGCAATCAGAACAAGAGCTGTGAGGGATACATCAGCCTCAGAACCTTGGTAGCCACCCTGTGGATGCAGAACCACACTCAGGACCCCTTAGCATATTGGAGACACCTTTCCCAAACTGTTCTGCCTGACCTTGCAAAGCTTGAAGGTGCTCAGCTCTTAAAGCAGGAGAGAGAGGAGTGGGGAGGAGAGAGGGAGAGGGAAAGGGAAAGGGAGAGGTGGGGAGAGAGAGAGAGAGAGAGAGAGAGAGATTTGACTGTGTGGGATCTGCTTTACTAATAACAGTGAACATCCACGGAGAGTACTGTGCCAAGCTTGCTGTGCTATCTCAGAGTATTCTTGAAGCAGCTCCATTTTACTGATAAGAAAACTGAGGGTCAGTGGGGCAGAGTCTTCCCATTGCTAGTTAATGACTGACTTAGGGTTCAAATTCCTCTTTAGTTTCCTAACTTTCATCCTCAACCCCTGTACTGGGTTGAATGATGTCCCCCCAAATTCATGTCTACCTGACACCTTAGAATATAATCGTATTTGAAAATAGAGTCTTTGCAGATGTAATTAGTTAAGTTAAGAAGAGGTCATACTGAACCTAATGATTAGTGTCCTTATAAGAAGGCCATACAAAGACACACAGAAGGAAGAAGAGCATATGAAGATGGAGACAGAGATGGGAGTGATGTAGCCACAAGTCAAGGAATGCCAAGGATTTCCAGGAGCCACCGAGCTAGAAGAGGCAAGGAAAGATTCTTCCCTAAGACTTCAGAAGGCACATGGCTCTGCCCACACACCTTGATTTTGGATTTCTAGTCTCCAGAACTGTGAGAATAAACAAATTTCTTTTGTTTTAAGACACCTAGTTTGTGGTACGTTGTTACAGCAACCCTAGGACATTGATACACCCCTACAGTTTCTTCTTCCCAGAGGCCAAAAAACCTGGGGACTCTTGAATCAGGCTATGTTCCTCCTCTGCTCAGACCCCTCCATGGCTCCCACCTCATTCAGAGGAAAAGTGCAAGTCCTTCCTGCAGCCTCAAGGCCCTGTGCAATCTGTCCCAGCATCTTTCTGTCCTTACCTCTGTGCCCCGCTCCCCAGCCACAGTGACCTCCTCACTGTTCCTCCAACATATGGGGCACAGACTTTGCACATGCACTTCCCTGAGCTTGGAAAACTCTTTCCCTAGTTAGTCACATGACTTGTTCCCTCACCTCCCCAGGTCTTTGTATAAATATCACCTCCTCATGAAGCCTTCCAAAATTACACCCACATCACCTTGATCCCCCTTTTCCTGAATCTTGCATGATGTCATCTTTAATGTACCATGTCATTTTTGTCTACATTATGCTTATTGCCTGTCTGCCCCTCACCACGATGCATGCCCCATGAGGATGGGCTTTTCACCTGTTTTGTTGGCCTGGGGTCACCAGCACTTAAAGGAGTTGGTCCCTGATAAATGTTCATTGGTGGAATGAAGCTCCAACCTGCAAGCATGTGAAACCTGTGTTTATAAGTTCTTTCTGCATCACCTTCCTATACCACGTCAGACTCTCACTCACACAGTCCTCCTGACTCCTTAAGTCCTCCCTTCCTGTGGGGGTGCAATCTGACTTTGCTGAGTTCGCTCATTCATCCAGAGTTTTACTCAGCAAACATTTGCCAACTACAATGAACTAGACCTGTTTCCCTCCCTGGAAGGACTCACAGTATAGAAAAAGAAAACCCTGACTAGACTATTTTAAATCTTCGTTGAGGCCCCCAAGGGTCTGCAGGCTCTAGGACCTGACATCTTTCCCTGCTCTCGGGCTCTGGTGGCAATGGTCTCTTTTCTCTCTCCTCGAACATGCCAGCGCCACCAGCCCTTCGTACATGCTGTTCTCTTTGCCTGCAGCTCCCTCCCAATTCTTCCCCTCACCAAGTCCTATTCCTTCTTCAAGCTGCCTCTACTGTCACTTCCTTTTCTCCTGTGTATGATACAAAAACATTTATTCATTGGCATTAGGAGTTGGGTCCATTAACAGCAGAAAACAGTGCCCAGAAAACTGATAGACACTTTGGCGTGGACACTTGCTAGGGGACGCACAGGAGAAAGGTCCAGTGACCCGTGCTTCTTTAGGGCCAGTGTGGTGTGGCCACCATGCCACGCAGCTCCTGTTTCCACCCTGGTAAACAGGCCTGGCTCCTGGTAGAGTTTCTGGAGGACCTGGAGGCCAAGGTGTCACAGAACTTTAGTCTGTGTATTGCCACTTCCTTTTGCAGGCTTCCCCTGCCTCCTCCAGGGCCAAGCATGGACCCTGTTAAATACTCTCTCCAGGTATTTATCTCCCATGGAACACAGCCAACTGTGACTTAAACAATCAATAGCTATCATTGTTTGGTGAACTTCTGCCTTCCTTTCTCCTCCCCAAGCTTGTGAGTTCTTTGAGGCAGGGGCTGTAAATGTCTAAATGTCTTTTTTTTTTTTTAGCCATGTCTCCCCTCGGCCCAGCACAAGACCTGGCACACAGCAGTTATTGGATAAATGTTTGTTGAATTGTTGAATGAATAAATAAATGAATAATGTGATAAGTACAATGATAAAGACAGGCACAGGCCTGGTATTCAGGGGGAACTTCCTGGAGGAGGCACTGGTCGAGATAAATCTAATAAGAAAACAGTTTGGCTAGACAAAGAAAAAAAAAAGGATGAGGTGTGGGTTTTCCATGCAGAGAGGGCAGCACAAGCAGACACGGAGGTGAATAGGAGGGACCCATGAGCCGGGAGTAGTGAGGGGTAAGGCTTGGGAAGAGATGCAGAAGAGAGGGCTATAGCAGAGAGACAGTGTTGTAGGCAGCTTGAGCCACAGAAGGTGTTGAGCCCGAGAGGCCTCCTAGTCTGTCTGGAAGCTGTTTCTCAAGACTCGTGTGGAGGAACACTTGGGAGGGATGGGTGTGCTGGCTGGGGGACAGAGAGGACTCGGGCCCAGTGGGAAGGGGGCCAGATGGGCAACTGCTTGAGTTGAGGGTAAGGGAGAGATGGGGTCCCAGATGTACCCAGTCTCCCTCACATTGTAAAAGAGGTCAAGGGAGCAAGGGGGGATAAGGCTGGCCGCTGGGCCTCGGATGTTTCCTTTTCTCATTCTACCTGAGAATAGGCCAGGGGCCTGAAATTCCCTCTCACCACTGCAGAGCCCTGGGCTTTGTTTGAACAACTCAGGAGGGGGTGGGGGTGTGGGCACCTGCATGGACGCCATGATCACCGGGCCCTTCTCCAAGAAGTGCCCGTCCTCTGCCTGCCTCTGGCTGATGACCCACTTGGCGATGCCACAAAGAGACTGCAGGTCGATCACACTGGTGGTTGTGATGGAGTAGGCCAGCGCGTAAACACGGAACACGTAGCTGGTGAGCCTGGCGGGCAGGGCGAGGGGGTAAGTGATTACTGGGAATGGCAGTGAGGGGGTTCTAAGACAGGGGCATCTGCACTATGCAGACCTACCCCAGGGACCACACTGCTTCAGACTGACCTCTCACGTGTGTGGAATGCTGCTGGCCCACAGGCTGCCTGCCCTGAGACCCCACAGCGTGGTAGCTCCTGGGGTCATCAAACCCAGGCTGGCCCTGTGTCCTTACCAGGTGCTTCCTGGATTTCCCTTGTGGATGTGGTAGGTGCCATCTGGGCTCCGGTGGGTCAGCATCCGAGTATATCCTGGGGAAGCAGGTGGGTGAGGTCTTGCAGGGAGATTGGGTGTTGGGGTGTGCCTGGGAAGTTATTAGGCATAGTCTGGAGGGGCAGGGTGTGGGGATGACTTGGGGGTGCATTCCATTTATGTGCAACCTGGAGGAGGGGACCTATAAACTGTATAAATTGGGAGCTGCAGGGCCCAGGTGTAAGTGAAGGTCACAGCCAGCCATGACTACGAGAGCAGCATGCAGTTGTATCCAGGAGACACCTGGGGAACCACCCCATCTGGGGAAGGGTGAGACTGGGAATTGCTGCTCAGAGGGATCTTGGAAGGTGAAACCTAGGAAAGGGTGTCCCCTGAGGGGTCGCTATCTGGGCATTTTCTTGGGGATCTTTTTGGGCTGGAAACTAGGGGTGTCAGCATATCTGTGTTTCCTTGAAGAGGTCACTCCTGCTCTAGTTTGGTGGAGACAATCAGGTGTATTCTGAGCATTGTTCTTTGGTGTTATCTGCAGGTTCCTGAGGGTTCCCTGAGTATAACATTGGGGGTGATGGTGTCTGGGTGTCCCCTGGGGATTACTGTTGAGAGCATCTGAATGGAGAGTTGGTGTCTGAGAGCAACCAGGGAGAGGGGGTCAATGTCCAAATTAACTTGAGGGCTCTGGGTGTAACTAAGGTCATTCACCTCCAGTTGTTACCTGGGGGTTTGGATGTCACCTGGGGAGGTGTCAGCATTCAGGTGTAACTGGGTGGGGGGAGGCCAGTGCCTGGGATTATTCTGGAGCTTTCTGCTTGGGGGTTCCCTAGGAGAAAGGGCTTGGCACTGACTGGGTGCAACCCAGGGCAGGGTGTGCCTGTAACAGAACCTGCAGGGTTGCTGTCTGGGGTAAACCAGCATGTATATTGTCAGACTGTAACCTGGGAAGGGGGTCTGGGTGAAGAAATAACCTGGGGGCCACTGTTGGGGGTCACCTGGGGGACTTTGTGCCATGCTGTCATCTGGGAGAGGGAGCAGAGTTCAAGAGTAATCTAGGTGTCACCTTGAGATGACTATTTGGGGTCACCATTTGGGGGCCATCTGTGGATCGGTATCAGCTTGTCCTCTGGGAGAGGAGTCAGAGTTGGGTGTCATTGTCTGGGAGGGTAGTGGGGCCTCCCCCAAGCCCAGAGGTACCCCAGTCACCCTCCCAGAGAGACCCGGATGCCCTCCTCCAGGTCACAGGAGGGTGCAGCACTCACCGCTGACAATGTTCTTCATCACTTGGTCCCTGTGCTCCACCCCAACCTTGCCCCACTGGCCCGTAGCGTCTAAGTAGCGGGTCAGGATGATCGCAGGTGTCAGGCGGCTCAGCGTCTGCTCAGGGCAGCCAGTTGGGAGAGTCAGCAGCTTGTGCGTTTCTGTGGAAGTCAAGCTGCCCAGGATGGTCTCGCCAAGGATGTCACCTGTCAGGTGGGCAGGGTCACCCTGGGAATGGCCTGAGCCACCATGGCTTTCTGATCACAGGGACACTCCTAGACCCTCCTGCTCCTGTGCCCTGGAGGACCCAGGTCCCTCCTCCCCCAGCCCCCAGGCACCAGCTGTGCCCTAAACACCTTGGACGCTGACAAACACTTCTGCTTCTGTATTGGGCATCTTGTCCAAAAGGTCTTGTCGTGGCACCAGCTCCACCTGGGTCTGACCTGAGCAGACACAACCTTCTGTGACAAGCGGGTTCTGGGGCTGGGGTGGTCAGAAGGCACAGAGCCCAGGAGGAGCTTGGACTGCCCACCTGGCCTGAGACCCTCATTGTAACCCCTCCCTCTGCCCTGGCATGTCCCCGGGATCCCACATGCCCCTGCAGACCCCACAAACCTTGGGGGTTCAGGACGATGCTATTGGATATTTTTTCTATATTTCCCCCTGCCTGTGGGAGGCAATGAGGAAACAAGTTAAAACAACAGTGATAATGACAATAAGAGGAAGTATTGCTTAGCTAATGAGAACACAGACGCTGGAGCCCTAGTATCTGGGTTCAAATCCCATCTCTTCTGCTTCTGAGCTGTGTGATCTTGTGCAAATTACTTAACTTGTCTGTGCCTCAGTTTTCTCATCCATACAAGGGCAAGTATAATAGTTCCTACATCCTAGGGTTGTTCTGAGGGTTCAATGAGTTAATATTCTTAAAGTGCTATATTGTAGGGGCTAAATGTGTTTTTGTTAAGAAAATCAAGTGTTATTGATGGGTCACACATGGATTGTATGTAACTTTCTCAGCTCTGTGATTATTCGTGGGCGTGATTAGTATCCCCATTCTGTAAATGAGAAAATGGGGGCTCAGAGAAGTTAAGTGAGTTGCTCAAGATCACACAGCAGAGGATTTGAATTCAGGTCTGACTCCAAAGTCGTGAAGTGGGGGCTCTGTGATTGAACTTCCAAATCTAGCCTCTCACCTCACTCCCACCTGGGAGGCCTGTTGGTTGATCCTGGGCCCACCTGACCCTCATGATCACACAGGGAAGGTCTGCTGTCTGCACTAGAAGCAAGGTGTGGGGGCATCCATTACCTTGACCAGGAGTGTCTTCCTCACATGATCCTGGACCCCACTGCCAATGACCTTGACCTCCACATCCACTTTGCCTATCTCAAGTGGGAGAAGCACAAAAGGCACCATCTTGGAGGAAGCAGGTGGCACGACCACCACCTGGCGGTGTGGGGCTCCTGGCTTGGACGCACTGCACAGTGGCTCCTTGTGCGGGAACTCCACGCGGACCTGGGGCAGAGTGAGCCATTGGGGGTCCGGATGCATAAGGGACCCAGGAGCCTAGAGTCACAGTCCCCTCAGGCCCCGCCCTGAGAATCCTGAGTAGGGACAGCCTAGCGCAGTGGTTGATGGCAAAGACCCTGCCTGGGTTCAAGCCCCTCTGCCACTGACATGCTGTGTGATCTCAGAAAGCCCCTGACCACTCTGTGCCTCAGTCTCCCCATCTCTGAAGAACAATAATGATATGCACCTGCGGGGGTTGCTGTGCGGTTTACATAGGAAAATCCCTTAGAAGTTTTTTAAAAGGCCACTACTTGGTTGGCCCTTTCAAATAACGACACACCCCATGACCCACTGACAGATGTTTTGGCAGGACGGGGAGGGCTGCAGGCTTCACCTTGACCTGGCGGGTCATGAGATTGTACAGCACAGCTTGGATCTGGACTTGCTCATTCCTGACCACGGAGAAGGGCAGCTTAAGATCCACAAAGAATGACTTCCTAACTGTCAGCTCAAAGGGTTTCGAGACACAGAGACCTAGAACCAGGAGACCGTGTTGAAGTTAAGCAGAAGCCCGCTGTCCTGGGGCTGGACGTTTTCCCATTCTCTCAGCATGGGGCCTGTGGGGGTCACCTTTTCCAGCCTTGATGCTGATGGCCACAAACTGCCACGTGGTAATGGAGTCTGGCACATTCACGTGAATGCTGTGGTGGGAGGTGCTCCTGGAAGGGGTGGGGCGGGGGTGTCACTGCGCTGGTGCGGCCTGGATGAAGCCGCCATCCAGGCGTTACATCACTGTGGAGGGGTCAGTGGGTCAGCCCACGAGAGGCATCACCAGCAGATTTCCGGGGAGCTGCTGGGATCCTGGAGCCATCCAGGGAGGCTCCCATCGTGGGGCTGTGCTCAGTGGACATCCACTGACTGATCCATGCAAGGGCCAGGGGCCAGACGTCAGCGTTGGGTGGGGACCCTACCCCACTGCACTCTTTGGCAGAGTAAATGTCCTCCAGAGCCAGCTTTCAGGGAACAAGGTCCGGACAGGCAGGTCCTCCTGGAAGATGTCTTCAAAGTCCTCGTCTTCGTCCGCTGCAAGGAGCAGACGTGGGTGGGTTTCCTTTGCATTTCTCCCTTGGTAGGCCCAGCAGGCCCCTCGGGAGAGCACCCCATTTGCCTATGGCCCAAATCTCCCCTTGACCTGTTCTGTGGCACCCCATGCCCTTTGATGGAGGCCCCCAACCCCATGCCTCCTGCCATGCCCTCCTCACTTGTCCCCAGCAGCAGCTGATCCTCCCGGGCCTCCCGAGTCAGGGTCTCAGACAGATGGCAGCAGCTCAGGAAAGCAGCGACACAGGCTGGCCCATGGCGGACATGCCGGGTTCTCTCCTCACAGGACAGCCCCACCGGGTTCTCCCGGAGTCCAGCCTCACAGCACTTCTGCTCCAGCTCCGTGTCGAACTTGCTCACTGTGGGCCAGAGTTAGCGGGACGAGGAGGGACGGAGCAGGATCTGAGGGAGCTGGGAGCCAGCCACCTCAATGCCATGTACACTTGGCCTCTGTTTAGCCATAACCCTGGCAGATGCTGGTCCAAACATGTTACCTGTATCTTCCTCCCAACACTTCACTTGAACCCATACAGTGAGTTCTGATCAAGAAGCTGAGTGACAGGGAGGTCGAGTCACTGGTCTAGGGTCACACCACTCGCAAGCCACAGAGCTGGGACTAGAATCTGAGCTACTGTTGCTTCCCTCCCCTGCCCCGCCCTTGTCCTCCCTGTCCTTCTTTTTGACAGGGACTGGTAGTGCCATGTTTATTTAGAAAAGATGCCACTTTGACTCCCAATTTTCAATGTGTATTTTTAAAAACATAAAGCTTGCTATAAAGCATGATGTCAAGTTGGATGCTTCTAAATTAGCAAGCAAACTAAAGGAATGCACTTAAAGATAAAATTATAGCAGTTTAAAAATCTTATTGTCCACCATATAACATGATTAGAATGTCTAGTTAAATGATATAACTGATAACTACCACAAATAAAACAGCAGTTCATATTTTAAACTTTTCTCCAGAAGATATTGAAATTAGAGTTAGGGCTTTACCTTGATTTTTATTAGATTTACTTATTTCCCCTTTATTTAGATCCACCAAGTCCTTAGCATTGCTTAAAGAGACGGAAACATCTAGTATCCATAGAATGCTCGCTTCTAACACCAACCAGCGGAGCCTCCCGTCTTCCTTGGACTCCAGGCTCAGAGCTAGATGTGATCCTTTGGCACTCAGCGACCTTTTCTCCTCTTGTCTACATTCCCTCCTATCTCACAGAGGCCTGATATCTAAAAACTACATCTCCCAGACTCTCTTGCTGCTGGAGTTCTGCAAGGGATTGGATTCTGCACTGGAGATGCTCTTACGTAAGATTTGGAGGTGGAAGAGACACAGAGACCACAAGCCCCACAGCAGTGGGAGCTAACGAGTGGGCCTCAGTCTGTGTGTCTTTAATGGGAAAAACTCCACGTTCCGCTATTTACGCCCCAGCCTCAGGAGAAATACCGGCAGATGTTTCCTGAGACCCCACGCCTTGCAAGAACAGCAGTGGGGTGATCCTGTGTCCCCACAGGCAGACTTCAAACTTCCACTCCTATAGCCTATCAAATAGTTTGGAAAGCACAAAACTCCTGAGATTAAATCCCTTCCTCCCTGCTTCCAGTACCTAGAATGGTTTCAGTTTTCTATCTTAGGCACTGATGAATACAGAGGGCCACATTGAGCTTAGCTCTGACCTGCATTCCTCTTGGTCTCCAGGCTCTTCAGGGAGCGGCGGTGGCGGTGGCTGGGAGAGGGGCTCTGGGGGCACTGCCAGTCTAGGGGTTAGAGGGAAGAATGAAGACAACTGTCAAGATCATTATCAATGGCCCTGACAATATCTATTGAGTGCTACCGTATGCCCAGTGCTTTATGTGCATCATCTCATTTTATTCCATGGGTACCTCATAGTCAAGGCTCACCACTTAAAAGCTATGTGGTCTTCAATAAGTCACAGCCTCTCTGGGCAGTACTTTCTGCAGCTATGTAAGATGAGCATAATCGCAGTTCTATCAAAGGGATCGTGCATTTAGAAGTACTGAGTGCAGGGTCTGACTGGTGGTAAATAGAAACTGTTACACACTCCTAGTTGTCCCCAGTATCCATTCTCTTCCCTCATCTGTGGCAACTAAACTTCCATCGTTACATATCACTCAGAATGACGAATACATTTCCCATCTTCCTTTGCACCGAGGTGGGGCCATGTGACTGTGTTCTGGCCAACAAGATGTAAGAGAAGTATTTTCTCCTCCCCCTTCCCTTCCTCCTGCCTCCTGGAATGAGTTTCTGATGAGCTGTATGTGCAAGACAGTAAGTTAGAGGGCCCCTGAGTCCCAGAACGACCTCTGGATTGTTAAACATCTATCTTATAATTTTTAATTGATTTAGACAGAGGAATAGAGGGGGGAAGGGGAAGAGGGAGAGAGAGCGAGAGAGAGGTGTTGTTCCACTTATTTATGCATTCATTGGTTGATTCTTGTATGTGCCCCAACCGGGGATCAAACCAGCAACCTTGGTGCATTGGGATGACACTCTAACCAACTCAGCTACCCAGCTGGGGTCAATAAACTTCTTACTTAAGCTACTGTTAATTTTATTTAGATACATGTGGCCAAACCTATATCTTAACTAACACAGAATGAATTACTTGTATTATTATCCCCATTTTATGGACAGAGAAACTGAGACTCAGAGAAGAAGTGTGACTGACCTGTGATGAGTATCAAGACCCTGGGTTTTAGTGCATGTGTCTGATGCCAAACCTCATACTCTTAACCACTAGAAAGCACATCCTCCATGCCTCCCCGTGCTGTCCCCTTCCCACCCCCCCGCCCATACCGGTGCTTGCCAGGGTGTCCATCCCTGTGCTCATCTTCAGGTCCAGTCCTGCGTCCTTGAACACAGCAAGTCTGTCTTTCCCACTGCCCGCCGTGCAGCCAATGTCGTGCTCCTCCACCACATCCCAGACCTGGCAGCAAGAGAGGAACCTGGATTTGGTGCCTGTGACTCCTCAGGGAGGGCACGGTAGTGCACTGCAACTGCTGGCGCAAATGGCAATTCTCAGACTGCCGCCCGTCGAGCCCTTACCACCTGCCCATCTCTATGCTGTGCACTAGCTACTTGAATCCTGGTGACCATACGTGCTGCCCATTTTATAGCTGAAGAAGATGAAGCTCCAGCTGGAATGTCCAGGCAACCTTTTAACCCCAAATCCACATGTTCTCACCTTCTTCTGTGTGAGATTGTGTTTGCTGTTCAAGACATAGACAGCCTTGTCCACGGCCACTAGCCCCACTGTGGCCTCTGCATCACCTGTCACCTTTATTTCCACCTGCTTGTTGGGCTCCAAATAATTGAAGTAATCTTCGTTATTTAAGCCAACCTTCAGCTGAGCCAGGAAAAAGAAATATGTCAGAAAAGGGGCTGATAGGCTTCCAAGGGGCTTCTCCAAGTCCACTTTCAGGTTCACACCCCCCATAGCTCGGACGGGGCATTCGGTAACTCCACCAGGCCACTCCCAACTGCACACATTTACTTGCCTCATCGCCACATCCTAGGTTGAGCTTTCAAAGCCACATTTCTGCCTCTTACACTCACCTGCCCCCAGGCTGGGAGCCCTTGAACTTGGATGTGCCCTCTCCTGACTTTATGATGGTGATGTACAACTTCAAGGAGTTTCACTCACCATCCCCATGCACCTGTCATTCACATCAATCCATATGGAATCGGCCACCAGTTCAGGGTCCTGGCCTGTTCCTCTGGGCAGTAAATAAAAGGCCAGGATGCGGAAGGAGGGCAGCATCTCTGAAGTCACATCGATAGTGGTTGATGTGAAGACACTCCCCTTATGTTTTAACTGTTGTTTGGCAGCCACGATCCGACCCTTACTCAGGACCTTGGAAACCAGGGAAGCCAAGGATGAGAAGGGTGAGGCCAGGCCACAGGAGAGGTCCTTAGCCCTCTTGCTTCTGTTCCTTGGCCTGAGCCCACCCCAGGTGGTTCCCACCTTCACACCATTTTTCACAGTTCCTCCAACTCAGCTAGCCAAGACTGTTCCAGGGAAAAAATTCCTTGACTCAAGTCCTGTTCCTTGTCCCTCACCAGGATGGTGAAGTGAGTGAGCTGCTCCTCGGCTGCGGAGTTCTGATGCCTGGTGTTGAGGTTCAGCTGGATGTTGTCGCCAACTTCTGCACCAAACATCTTCACATCAATGTGCAAGAAGTTCCCTGACCCATCCTGAGTTGAGTAAGGCCAAGCCGTCATCTTAGCTTCTGCCTGATCCTCTGGCCGAAGTTCTTCATCAGTTTTCACCTGGGGAGGTTGAGGGGCCACTGACTCTCCACCCATTCAGCTTACGCAACCCCACCACCATTTCTGCCCCATTGGGCTGGTACCACGATAGGGAGCTCCTTCATATTTGCATCTGTGTTGACGACCACAGTGGCCACCCCACTGTCTGAAGTGCACATTTTTTGGTCTTCGTAGCGAATGAAGACTTTGGAGGCCGGGGACCCGTCAGGGTTTGAGACAAAGACCTGGGGTGGAATGAGGGGTGAGATAAAGGATGGGCCTGGGGGTGGCCTGGCTCGAGAAGTGGGCACGGGGAGTGCAACCCGGATAGGACCACCCTGGGCAGCCTAGCAAGGTGTGCACTGGACACCAGCAGAGACCCCATGCGTGTCAAGAGTCTTTAGGGATGATGCCCCCTGCAGAGTTGCAGTGCACAGCCGCAGGCAGTGGCCCTGGGTGTTGGTGGGCCCATGGGGTGGGGGTGGGGATGGGGTGGAGAAGGTAGGAGGAGACATGGAGGGCTTGGGGAAAATGCAAAGTAGGGTTGGTACTAAAGCAGTGCCCATCAGACATCACAAAGCCACCCCAAATGAAAGTATAAAACAGCATGCTTGCTGAGCAAATATAGCCTCAAGATAAACTCCTGAGCACCACGTTCCAGCCTGACTGTGACTCCTAAGCCCCCACAGAAAAATTCTAGAGCCATCACTGTGCTTTGGGAAGACCTGGGTTATGACTTAAAACCTTGGGATTGATCTGGGGGGCAGGATGGACTCAATTCTCAGAAAGATGAGTTATAGGGGGCAGGTGAGTCCAGTGGGGTTTTATTTCCTGGGGGGGGGCTGTTTGAGGGTGGGGCCCCGGAGTCCTTGGGTGGGGTGGACCCCGACCCTGACCCTAAAGTGGAAGGGCATCCCTGGCTTGAAATACTGGGGTGTCTTGATGAAATTGATGTTGTATGGGGTCCGGACGATCTTCATCCCCGAAGACTCAGCCTGGACCATCTCACCCCCTGTGGAGACAGAGGGACCATGAGGTCTGGGGGGGAGGTTCGATCTGGGGGCAGCAGCAGGGCTGTGGGTGTGGGAGGCCCATCTTGGTGAGGACAGGGAAAGACAGTAGCGCAGTTTCAGCTCCTGCTAGCCCTTCTGGCATTTTCCGATTTCTCTGATGAGGACTGAGGCAGGAGGTGGCCCGAGGCCATACGGGCAGAATGCCTGGGCTGGGGAGGGACACAGTGTCCTGGGCTCAGCTGTGGGCCTGTGTGAGGGTGGCACCTGAGGAGAACACGGTGACATTGACAAAGATTGAGGCCCCTATGAAGTTCTCTTCTGGGCCTTGGAACGCAGACACCAGCATGTCCTTCTGGAGGGAGACGTGGCCTTGGCCTTTAGAGATCTGCTCTCAGGGCAGGAGAGAGAAAAGGAGGAGGTTTCCTGGGGAAGGGACAGAGGGTTGGGGGAAAGGAGGTGGGGAGGGGTCCAGGCTTAGTCACCTCCACCCTCTGCAGGGAGCTTTGAATGGAGATCCGGCGGGAATCCTGCTTCACTCCGAAGATGGCCAGGGCGTGCCCATCCACTGGCTTGTTGAATACATACCTGGGGGGGAGAGAGCCGTCCCGCTGGCTTGGAAGCACCCACCCAGCCTCTGTGGCTGCTGAGATGGCCTGTGTGGTCTGACAGAGCTGCAATGATGGCCATGGGACTTTGGGAGGGGCAGAGGTGGCCTCTGGAAACTTAGGCAGTTTCACTGCAGACCCACAAAATCCTGGAAGGTGACAAATATGTCACACAAAGCCTTCTGGGGTTGTAGATGTGGCTTGTTTGGCCTCAGGAGATGGTAACGTTGGCTTGGACAGCCACGTGGAGCCATGTGGCAGTCTGGCCAGCCCACGGGGTGCCTGTGCAGCATGACACAGCTTCAGGAATCGTCTGTGTCATGTTAAGAAGTGCCAGGCACGGCCCTTTCAACCTTAGGTGGACAGCATGGTCTGTGGAGGCGGTCTGCAAATCCCAGAAGGCAGCGAGTGTGGCATTTGCAATTTCCTAGTGCTGCAGAGATGATCTGGACAACCTCACAGATGCCCGAGGTGCCCACGCAACCTCATGGGCCTTCAGAGATGGTTGAAACCAGGAGGGTTGGCACAGGCCATTAGGTAGACCAGGTGGCCTGGACAACCCCGGAAGCCTGAAGGGATGGACTGCACAGCCTCACAGGGGCAGTCGTGGTGACCAAGTTTATCTTCTGGGTGTTGAAGGGTGCCTTCATTGTGCCCTTTGTGTTACAGAAGTGGCCCACTTCTCTCTACCCTTCAGTTTCTTGGTGTCCTTGACCCTGTGGCCAGACTAAGGGTACAGGGACTCACCAGGCCTTGATTTCCACATTCAGAGATTCATCACTGAGGTAGAAGAAGTTTTTCTTTGGGATCAGCCGGACGTCAAAAGATGGGAGCACTGGGTGGAGGAAAGGCAGTGGACACCCCCACAGGTCACCGTCCTCCCCCTCATCCCCTCCCTGTCCTGACCCTTCCCTGCTGACTCTGGCAACCCCCAGGAACGGCAACACATGGTTCTGCTCACCAGCAGCTAGCTCAGGCCCTGCACGCAGTAGGTGTCCCACAAGACCTCCTTTGCATCTCCAGCCCTGCTTCTGGTGTGTCCCACCTCACCCTCCTCGTCACACTGTGCTCACCATACTCCTTCACCTCAAAGGCTGCCTTGAACTTCTGTTTGGCTGCACTGTGGTAACTGGCTTCGATGCTCCAGGTCCCAAAACTGAGGCCAGAAAGTTAGGAGAGATGGAGGCAGAGGAGACCCTCCCTCCCTCCGTCCCAGGGCTCCCAGTGGGGCACCTGATGAGCTCTGGGAGGTGGAAAGAGCTAGAGAAGAAACCTCTCTTGGCTATCAGGTCCTGGCTGGTCACAGTGATCCCTTCTGGGTTCTGCGGGGACAGGTCGGTGGGTTATGCCCACAGGCCTGCAGCTCGTGACACAACCCCAGTATCCGAGATCCACCCTGCCAACAGGAGAGGCCACCTTGATGTCCAGAGTGAATGTCCTGGTCACAGGATCCATCCCGTGGTTCAGAGTGAACACCCGGTACTGAACTGGGGGAGAAGGGGTGATTGAGTTGAGAGGCGTGGTCATTATGGTCCCGGGCAGCAGGGAGATCTTGGCAGGTGGAGTATGTTGGGTAGTGGGGGAGGCTCGCGGTGAGTCAACGCCTGCCCCCGGCCAAATGCCCAGTGGCTGTACCGAAGTGCTCAGGGGTGTAGATGGTCTTGTCTGTCTGGATGAAGATGTAGCCAGCATGGGGAGCCACCAGCACCACCTTCTCCATAAATGAGGATGTGGAGGTGGGGGCCCAGGCTGCCTGGATGATGACATACTGCTGCCCCGGACGAGTGGGGAACACCAGGCTCTCGGGGATCTGGGGAGAGATGCCGCCGCTGCTCAGACCCTGCTGGGGTTTCCATCCCTGGGCGCAAAGCGCTGGGGTGGATCTTGGGAGAAGCAGTTGAATGGGGGCCCTCTGTCTCTGCGAGCTAGGTCGCCCTGTGTGGCTGTGCAGTTGGCTGCTGCACAAGGACCTTCAGCCAAGTGGAGATGCAATGCAGTCCATGCTCAGCTTTCCAAGCCACCAGCAGAGGGCGCGTTTTGTTAATCAGCACAGAGGGAGCAGATGGGCTAATCATGGACCTTCTTGGAACCTAGACTAAGGAGATTTTGGTTTTCTAAATGGAGAGAACACTAGAGAAGCACTAAGTATATCCATGCCCTGCATGTATTCCCTAGTGTCTCCTGTAGGAAGTTCCTCTAGAGTCTTCCCCTCTCCACTCTTGCTGCTGGCCCAGAGCCTCCCTTGGTGGCAACCCCTGCTGGCCTGTCACCTACCATCACGGATATCTGATCCATAAAGTGGTTTTCTGATGAGAGAGTGAGCTGGCTCTTAGCCACCACCATCTTCTTCAGGGGGAAGTCCCACACAGTGAGGTTCACCAGAAGAGTCCCTCTGAGCTGCTGGCTGGAGTCCGAGTGAGCCTGCATGTGGATGTTCTCTGGACTGCCGACCCGCAGGACTCGGGGGGTCACCAGGATGTACCTGCCAGTAGACAAACACAGGGGACTCCAGTGGGGGAGGCAACAGCAGAGACAGACAGGGTCCTATTCAGGGAGTCACAAAGACGACAGGTGTGTAGGTGGTCAGCAGATTCCCCCCAGCTCCCCACACTCACAGTGGCTCAGCGTGGGTGAGGGGCATCCCCAAGAGGAGCAGAATCAAGCCCAGGGACCAGGGCACCTCCATGGCAGCCGGAGGGAGGTGTGGGGCCACTGGTCACAGTTGCTGTTCTCTTGTCCACCCCAGCTCTGGTGTGTTTGCCTTGGCCTGTCCTGGCCGAGTTAATATCTAAACGGGCGTGGGGAGGGAGTCCGCATGAACCCAATGGGAGTGGAGAGGGCTGCTCCTCCCTTGTCAGCCAGGCCTGCCCTGGGGGGCTGGGGCTAGCTACATTGAGAACTGTTCCAGCTCCCCATCTGGGGGCCAGAGGTGTAGGGGTCGGTGTCCTTTCCATGAACCATAGGGTCCTATCCTGAAGCCATCCCCTTGCACAGCAAGGAGCCTGGGCCATGTGGACCAGGGCACTGGACTGGGGGCTTGGTGGGGACTGGTCAGGAAGGAGCAGGAGGAAACAGGAGGCCCCCCCCCGCCCCACCCTGGTGAAACTGGTGAGAGCTGTGGAGGCAGCACTGGCACAGGCATTCCTTTCCCAGTCACAGCCCGAGCAGCCATGTGGCCGTCTGGCCCAGGCCCTGCCATATCAGGATCCAAGAAATACTCGGGTCAGGCCCTTTTGCTCTTGATCTTCCTGCACCCAGCACTCGCTGCGTGTTTTTCTCTTTCTTGCAGGAGATGATTATGTTTGGTCAGCTGTGGCCATTGACCACTGTCCCTACCTCATGCCAAGCTTTCTGGGCTCCTTTTCCAAAGGCAAATATTTTTAAAAATTTAAATATTATACATATTAAACCAGGGACAAAAACACATCGTGCTGTAGGCATTCCTGGAAGAAAGCTTTCTCTGTTCTGAAATAATTCTGGCTGTTTACTGTGCTCATTAAAGATGTTGAACCCACTCCGTGGCTTCTGCCTCTTAGAAGCTGGTACGGTTGCAGACAAGTTGGTCTGGTTTCTCTTTCTTCTGTGAGGTCAGTACCACTAGCTTGGGGAGTCTTGCCTATTTGAGGGCCCCAGGTCTCCCCAAACAATGACAATGTACCTCTACCCAACAGAGACTCACTAAATCTTTGCTAGGAGCCCAGCCCTATTCAGCATGCTGGGGATGCAGCAGTGACCACAATAGATAAAATATCCCTCCCCAAGTGGAGAGCACAGTGACAAAATTTACTAAGGTTCCCAGGTGCATTTTCTCCTTAAACCTCAGCTTTCTGTGAATTAGGTTCAATGCATACTGACTTTCCATACTCTCTCTGCAGAGCACTAGAAATCCAGATGTGTTAGAAACAAAGGCGGCAGGTAGCATCTAGTTGTTTATTGAGCACCTACCATGTACCAGATGCTTTTAAATGCTCTGTGACCAGTTGTGATGTCCCACAGCCACGCTGAAGTAAGAATTTAGCACCAACTGTAAAGATAAGGAACCCGGGCCCCAGGAGGGTGAGCTTCTTGCCCTGTGGCACACAGATGACCTGGGAAGATGGGTAATGCACTTTAGTCTAAGGTAAGCAATCTCTTATGAAGCAAAGAATCAGCATAATCAAATTAAGGCCTGCATTGCAGGTGACACCTAATTTAGAAGGTTCTAGAACTTTGGTGTTCATCTGGTGTGTCCGACTGCTGTCCCAGGCTCTCAGAGGATGTCCACTGGTTCTGTTCTCCCTTGGCTGGAGTGAGCTCTCCCTTGCACTTCTTTGTCCCCCATCAGGTGTTCTTGTGCCCCCTCCTCTGTCCCAGGAGCTCCCAGGTGTTCAGGACAGGTGCTGTCCAAAGGCGAAAGGTGCAGAGGCTCTATCCTCAGTCCCTCCCGCCTTCGTTTCCAGGCTGGGCTCCCTCTGGCAGTGCCCAGGTCCTGTCTTCTGAGTGGGGATCTTTGCCAGGTAGGCGCCTCTGAGCCATTTGTAGGGCATGCTCAGGCCTGTGGCTGCCTTGAGTTTTCTTTGACTTGCCCCCCCCTCAAGGGAAGAACTGCCCTCGGGTGCTGATGAAAAGCAAACGGGGGTGGGGGGCGGCATCTTTTGGGATGCGACCTTGCCGTCCAATGAACGAATGGATGGCAAAAATGGGAACTGGGTGAATGAGTGACAGCAGGAACTCACAATCTCACGCATCTGTCCCTGGTACCCCACCCCAACCCCAGGACCCCCAAAGAAGAATGATAAGCATTTGTTCAGTTATTGTACATTGGGAACCTACTGTGTGTCTGGTCTTGTTATAGGCGCTGGAAACACAGCAGTGAACAGGACAGAAACCCGTTTGCAGTGGACATTTACTGTAGCCACGCCCACCAGGCGGTCTCTTAATCCTCTCAGCAATTCAATAACCCACGGACCCATTTTGCTGATGAAAAAATCCAGGCACTGGAAGGTGAAATGTCCTGATACAAATTCTGCAACTAGGAAACTGAGGCACAGGGGGGTTAAGTGACTTTCCCAGGGTTACACAGCAGTTACTCAGTGGAGCTGAGCTCCTGAACCGGTGTTTAGAGGGAGCCAGAGGAGGGGAAGAGGTTCGGAACAGTAGCTGCGGGCTCCACCCAGTCCACTCCGGCTGCTAAAGCCAAAGCCAGTCTCTCGCTTGGCCATGAGAGGGCGCCAGCCAACCTCGAGCCACAAGCGGAGTAGCTGCTAGGCCTCCTCCCGCAGGAATGCCTGGCGCAGGGTGGCGACGTTTGGCCGCACGCCCAGAGCAGCTGCTGTTGCCACTCAGATTCGCCAGCTTTCCTGAGCCTGGAACCACGGGTTGGAAGCAAGAAGGCCGAGGCCGAGGCTAGGCAGGAGGAACGACCTTGCAGGGATGCTTCGCTTGTGTTTTCTCCTCCTCCTCTTTCTCCTCCCCCTCCTCCCCCTCCTCCGTCCCCTCCCCCTCCTCCTACTCCTCCCCCTCCGCGCCCCCCTCCAGGGATTCCAGCCGAGGCTTCCCAGGAAAGGCTGGGCTGGACCCAGGAGGCAAGGAATAACACGAAAGGCTGTCACTTTTGAAACAGTTACTAAGTTCTGGCACCTAGTAGGGACTTCCTCTCCAGCAATGCCTCTATTTTACAGATAAGGAAATCGAGGCTCAGAGAAGTGCCCTTTCTGGCCCAGGTAGGAGGGGTAAATAGCCTCTTAGCTTGGTGCCTAGCTTAGTCACTTCCAGTCCCAGCTCAGGCTCTTCTGGTCATTTCTGGACACCCGAGGACTTCTGATCCCTCCACTTGTTTTCCCAAAGGCTTCAGGAACTGGCCTACACGTGGAATTACAGCGATGTCTGCCCACCAGGGCTCACTGCCTGATCAAAGGGAACTACCCATGAATAAGCAGGAGTGAAGGCCCAGAGGAGCCTCCCAGCCAACCAGCCTGTGGAGTCAAGGAAGGCTTCCTGAATGAAGTCGAAGGAAAGCTGAGACCCGGAAGTCTTAGTGGAGTAAGAGTAATCCTGTGAAGAGTTAGGGGTAGGAGAGAAAAGGCAGTCTTGTTTGTTGGGGAGAGAAGCCTGTGCAAAGACCTGGAAGGAAGATGGAGCACAGTGGTGTGAGGAGCAGAAAGAGATCTTTAAGTCCTTCTTATTAGGTCAAGGAGAGTCTCATTTTAATGCATTGATTTACCCACCCATTCATTCACTTATCAGATATTGGGGTGTCTGTCATGAGCCACCTACTGTTGTAGGGTCTTGGGACGCGCTGAGCAGGCAGACAACAATCTCCTCCCTCTGAAGTTGACATTCTAGGGGGTGGAGATGGGCAAGAAGCAGACTGTAGTATACAGCTGTGCTATATGTCAGTGAAGAGAAACAAAGCAGTTTAAGGGGGCAGAGTGACAGGGTACTATCTTGTGGTGACCAGGGACGACCTCTCCGGGATGGTGACATGTGAGCACCTAGAGGAGGTGGAGCAGGGAGCCATGTGGCTGTCTGGGGAAGGCATGCTAGGCCGAGGGCAGGGCAAGCGCGAAGGCACTGAGGTGGGAGTGTGCACGGCACGTGTAAGAAGCAGCACGGAGGTCAGTGTTCCTGGAGTGAAGAGGGTGAAGGGAGAGAGTGGCAGACGACTCCAGACAGATGTTCAGGGACGAGACCATGCAGGGGACCTGACAGTTGGTGATTTGAATCTCAGTTAGAGGGGAAGCCATCGGAGTTTTTAAAAAGGGAGTGACATTATCTTTCTGTTTCAATATAACCATTTTGGGCATGTCTTTTGCTACTATGAGTTGAAGGCAAAAATTCATCAGGACAGGACCAGTTGCATGAATTATTGTTATCTACACAACGGAATACATTGCAGTTTTGCAGAGGACTGCAGGTGACTGCCGGGACTGCTGGGAAAACCTCCAGAGACTAGTACTCAGGGAAAGGACTAAGGTTCACACTGGTGTGCATGGCGTGCTGCTTTTTGTGAAAAAGTAAAAAAGGATGTATTCAGATTTTCTATTACAATATGTACTTTAACAATTATGATAAACTATACACTACATAAAATCTCTTGTTTTAACCGTTCCTGAATGTACAGTTTGGCAGCATTAAGCCCATTCACATTGTTGAGCAGCCACGGCCACCACCCGTCCCCAGACTTCCCACACTGACACTGTCCCCGTTACACACTGACTCCCACCCCCTCCCCCAGCCCCTGTCTCCCACCGTCTACTTCCTGTCTCTGTGGGTCTGACTCCTCCAGGGACCTCCTGTGAGTGGGATCCCACGGTGTTTGTCCTTCTGTGTCTGGCTTCTCTCCCTGAGCATAACGTCCTCAAGGTTCATCCATGTTGTAGCAGGGGTCAGAATGTCCTTTCTTTTTAAGGCTGAACGACATTCCTTTGCCTGTGTGTATATACCACATTTTATCCATCCATCAGTTTTTTCTTGCACAATGAGAAAGAAAATCTGAATAGATAACTCTAGCAAGTTGTAACAGGCAGGGGTGGGGGATCAGGAATTGGACAGTTGAGAATAGAATTGTTTTTAAAATATCTTTTAATTTTTTTAAAAAAACATTGTGAACATTTTATGTACTCAAACGATTTTTTTTAAAGATTGTACTTATTTATTTTAGAGAGATGGGGAAAGGAGGGAGAAAGAGAGGGAGTGAAACATCAATGTGTGGTTGCCTCTAGCACACCCCATACTGGGGACATGGCCTGCAACCCAGGCATGTGCCCTGACTGGGAATCAAACTGGCGATGCTTTGAATCACAGGCCTGTGCTCAATCCACTGAGCTACACCAGCCAGGGCTGTCAAATGATGTTGTGTTTTTTAAAATATATTTTATTGATTATGCTATTACAGTTGTCCCATTACCCCCCCTTCATTCCCCTCCTCCCTGCACACCCTCTCCCACCCACATTCCCCCCTTTAGTTCATGTCCATGTGTCATAAGTTCTTCAGCTTCTACATTTCCCATACTATTCTTGCCCTCTCCCTGTCTATTTTCTACCTACCA
>CM052545.1:39614647-39650491 GCA_028533065.1 Trachops cirrhosus | reverse complement strand
GTGAGTTTTCTGTCATTTTACTATACATGTTTTTGATCTTCTTTTTCTTAGATAAGTCCCTTTAACATTTCATAAAATAAGAGCTTGGTGATGATGAAATCCTTTAACTTGACCTTATCTGAGAAGCACTTTATCTGCCCTTCCATTCTAAATGAAAGCTTTGCTGGATAGAGTGATCTTGGATGTAGGTCCTTGCCTTTCATGACTTGGAATACTTCTTTCCAGCCCCTTCTTGCCTGCAAGGTCTCCCTTGAGAAATCAGCTGACAGTCTGATGGGAACTCCTTTGTAGTTTACTGTCCCCTTATCTCTTACTGCTTCTAGGATTCTCTCCTTCGTTTTTACCTTGGCTAATGTAATTATGATGTGCCTTGGTGTGTTCCTCCTTGGGTCCAACTTCTTTGGGACTCTCTGAGCTTCCTGGACTTCCTGGAAGTCTATTTCCTTTACCAGATTGGGGAAGTTCTCTTTTATTATTTGTGCAAATAACTTTTCCACTTGTTGCTCTTCCTCTTCCCCTTCTGGTGCCCCTCTAATTCAGGTGTTGGAATGTTTAAAGATGTCCTGGAGGTTCCTAAGCTTCTCCTCATTTTTTTGAATTCTTATTTCTTCATTCTTTTCTGTTTGGTTGTTTCTTTCTTCCTTCTGGTCCACTCTATTGACTTGAGTCCCAGTTTCCTTCCCATCACTATTGGTTCCTTGTGCATTTTCCTTCATTTCACTTATCATAGCCTTCATTTTTTCATTTCATTTGTGACCAAATTCAACCAATTCTGTGAGCATCCTGATCACCAGTGCTTTGAACTGTGCATCTGATAGGTTGGCTATCTCTTGGTTGCTTAGTTGTATTTGCTGTGGAGCTTTGATCTGATCTTCTGTTCAGGCCATTTTTTTTCTTCTTTCTTTTTTTGGTCTGGTCTCACCTGTTACATATGAGGGGCGGAGCCTTAAGTGTTCGCCAGGGTGGGGCAGCCCAGTCGCTGGGTTGTGACATTGTATGTGGGGGCGGGTTCCAAGAGGGAATAATGGCGCTTGCTCCTCTCTCTGATGGATTTCAGTCCCTTGCACTGCTTCCCCCAAATGAACTGGGCCTTTCTGGTGCTGATTCCTGTGTGGGTGGGCCTGTGCACATTCTAGGACCCATGGGTCTCTCCAATGCACTCTCATGTAAGGCTGGGAGTCCCTCCCTGCACCTCAACCCCCACAGGTGTTTTCAATCAGTGTCCCAAGGTTCTATTTTCTGGTGCTGGGACCCTGGGTTGTGAGGTCTGTCTCACTGCCCGATTTCTCCTGGTTTATCTGCAAGTGAACATGGGATTGCCTGGACAGCCAGGCACCTTGAGTACAGTGCCTTGCTTCACAGATGCCGCCTCGCTAGGCCTGCCAGCCACCTGTGTGCCCAGAGTCAGCCCGCTGTGGTCTTGTGACTGGGATGCCTTACTCACCACCGCTTTTTGTGCTGCGACCCCTCTCCACCCAGCTGCCTGACTCCACCTCTCCTACCAGTCTGGATGAATGTGTATATTTTAACTCCTTGATTGTCCGACTTCCATACAGTTCAATTTCTGTCAGATCTGGTGGTTATCTTGTTTTTAAATTGTTGCTGACCTTATTTTGGTTGTGCGAGGAGGCGCAGTGTGTCTACCTACACCTCCATCTTGGCTGGAAGTCCCAAACGATGTTTTTTAAGGATCCTCTGGGCTGTTATGTGGAGACTGGATTGTGGGGGGCAAATGCAGGAGGAGGGAGGGGATGGGGGCCGGTGCGATACTGCAAGTGAGAAATGACGGTGTCTGGACCAGTGCAGAGGCCGAGAAGGCGTGGTGAAGTGGTTGGTTCTGAATATATTTTGCAGGTCAAATGAACAAGATCTCCTGATGTGTTGGCTGTGAGGTGTAATGGAGAGGAGCTAGAGATGACTCCAAGATTTTTGGCCTGAGCCTCTAGCAGGGGTGTCCAACCTTTTGGCATCTCTGGGCCACAGTGGAAGAAGAAGAATTGTTTTGCACCACACATTAAATACACTGAGACACATAATCACACACACAAAAAAATCTCATAATGTTTTAAGTAAATGCACGATTTTGTGTTGGGCTGCATTCATAGCCATCCTGAGCCACATGCAGCCTGCGGGCTGCAGGTTGGACACCCCTGTAGAGGAACAGAATTGTATTTGTTGAGAAGAGGAAGACAGGAGAGTGGGGTGTAGGGTGTGAGGGCTGAAATAAAGAGGCAAGTGTTAGAGTGTCCTGAACACCTTTTGAGCTTCTGCCAATCTCTGTTGGTCTCTGTGGTAAATAAGAACAGAGCAATAGCACCCAGGTAGATTTAACAACAGGCCCCCACTGCATTTATTTTTATAGTTGCCATGTGTATGGGTGGTGATTCTTCCTTAAATGTATCAGAAACTGACTTGGGGTGATTTAAGCTGCTCAGGCATTTTTCGGGTGGACACTGGGGGCTCATGCAATCACCAGCCTTGGAAGATGGAAAGGAGCAAAGTGGGGCCGCAGGGCAGCATCTCAGAGGGGTAAATACTCGCCTCCCACCAACTGATCTCCCACCTTTCACCTCCCACAGCTGATCTCCCACCAACGCCTCCTGTTGGCAGAATCCAACACAACTGAGAGGAACGTGGTTGATGTGACCCTTGGATGGGCCTCCTGGGACAACGCAACGACCTCCTGCATATGTGTGCTTCATATGTTCTTTTAAAACATTAACTTAATTTCTAAGTTGAGCTGTAGTTCATGTACCATGCAAGTTGCCATTTTAAAGTGCACAGTTCAGTGGGGGTTGGCATGTTCACAACTTCATGCGACTGTCACAACTGCCACCATCATCTGCTTTCATATATTCATCTGCAGGTTTTGCAATATCACTGCAAAAATCCAATAAGTGGAAAGGGAGGGGAGGGTTAATTTGACAAAACATACATAGCCCCCATTATGTCCCAAACAAATCTCTTCCAAGGGCCCCAGACTCAGTTTTCATTTCCCTAGGTCACTGGAGACCCCTGGAGACTGGCATAAACTGAATTGGACAGCCTGAGGCTTGATTGCTACCCCTCTCCTCTGTCCCGAAAACCGTGGCTTCTTCATTTATGAGCTGGGGAGGTTCTGAGTGTCTCTATCTCATAAGGGTGCAGATCGAACATGAATTACAAAAAAAAACTTTGCCTGAAGACTGACATTCCAAGGTGATAGTTGAGCCTGAACCACAACGAAAACTCCAAATGAGGTGTAACAGTGCTGGGAACTTTTCTGTTGTTTCAGCACTGTCATTGCTAACCCTGCTTCATGGAAGATGAGACCAGGGGAGTCACCTGCCCAGGGTCACTCAGTGAGAAGGAGGCGGAGTCAATACATACACCCAGATTCCATTTGCTTCCAAATTCTCCAGAGGGGGGACAAGAAACTTGGGGACAATATGTTGAGGGCTCAGGTGGGAACCCTGTTTTTTTTTTTTTTAAGATTTCATTTATTTATAGACAGAGGGGAAGGGGGGGGAAAGAGAGGTAGAAAAATAGCACTGTGTGGTTGCCTCTCATGTTCCCTGCACTGGGGACCTGGCATGCAACCCAGGCATGTGCCTGACTGGGAATTGAACCTGTGATCCTTTCATTCACAGGCTGGCACTCAACCACTAAGCCACAACAGCCAAGGTAATTCTTAAATAACTTTAATTGTGGTAAAAGTATGCATATCACAAAGTTTACCATCTTAACATTTTAAAAAAGATTTTTATTTATTTATTTTTTAGAGAGAGGGGAAGGGAGGGAGAAAGAGAGAGAAACATTGATGTATGGTTGCCTTTCTCATGCCCTACACAGGAGGCATGGCCCAAAACCCAGGCATGTGCTCTGACTGGGAATTGAACCACTGACCCTTTGGTTTGTAGGCCCATGCTCAATTCACTGAGCCACACCAGCCAGGGCACCATCTTAACATTTTCAAATGTCCAGTTCATTAGTGTTGAGTACATTTACATTCTCATGTAAATGTCACCACCATTTATCTCCAGAATTCTTCATCTTGCAAAATTGAAATTCTTTCCCATTAAACACTCACTCCCCATAGCCCTCCCTCCAGCCCCTGGCCCCCACCATTCTATTTTATATGTCTATGAAGTTGCCTACTCTAGGGACACTCATATAAATGGAATCACACAGTATTTGACTTTTTGTGATGGGCTTATTTCACTGAGCATAATGTCCTCAAGGTTGATCCATGGAATAGCAGTGTCAGAACTTCCTTCCTTTTTGAGTTTGAATAACACCTTACTGTCTGGATGGGTCACGTTTTGTTCACCCGTTCTTGCACTGATGGACACTTGAGTGGCTGGTTTGAACCGTGCTGCTGTGAACATTGGTGTGCAGATATCTTTTGGAGATTCTGGTTTTAATTCTTTTGGATGACACCCAGAAATGAATGCTGGATCATATCATAATTCCATGTCATTTTTCATAATGTTTTTCATAGACGTGACACTGTTTTACATTCTCACCAACAAGCACAAGGGTTCCAGTTTCTCTGTACCCTTGCCAATACTTGCTATTTTCTGTTTTTCTTGTTGTTGATAGTAGCCATTCCAATGGGTGTGAGGTGGACCCTATTGCTTTTTAATTTTTTTTATTTAGACATAAGAAATTGAGTTTTATGAAATATTTAATGTAGCTACTGTTAGTGGTTACAAATCTACATTTTATGGAAAATGTGCATGTTGCTGGTGTGTGCACATGCACGTGTTGTGGCGGATCGTGTGCCACCAGAGAGGTCTGGAGACCCCAGTCAACCCAGCTCTGTGCATAGGGGGTGGGGGGTGGAAGTGTTTGGATCATTCCTGTATTCCCAGGCCCAAGGGACCGTCTGTCTCGCCCTTCAATGTCCATGGCAATGCCCCTTTCTCCTCTCTGCCCCAGTGCTGACCGTGGAGGGGCCTGCGCCTGGAGGCTGAGCAACGCCCAGGTACAGAGCGGGTCAGGCAGCATTTGCTGAATGAATGAATGAATGAATGAATGGTCTGTATGACCTCTGGTGTGGGTGTGGACTGAAGAGGTCTGGCTGCTCGGCAGTGAAGAGGGGTGGGCGAGGCTCACCGGGGCCAAACCCGAGTGGGCAGGCAGGCGCAGGCCAGGCAGCGGAGGCCCAGGCTGAGGAGGCGTGGCCAGCGAAAGAGCAGGTGGTGGGCGGTTCGCACGTACAAGCTGCCCGAGGGGTCCGCGGCTTTGAGCGCAGTCAGGGGAGAGTAGCGGGCGTTGGTCTGTCTGCGCAGGGGTGGGCTGGCCGAGCTGATGACCTTGACAATAACCTGTGGGGTGGAGCCCTGAGCCCAGGGACCCAGGGACCGGAGTTCTGTGGTGAGGGGCCTCTACATACCTAAGCCGTGTCTTGGGGCTCTGAGCCCCAACTCACCTGGGCCACGTCCTCTGGGCTCTGCCCTAGAGAGCGAAAGAGCTCTCTGGAAGCAGGGAGGTAGAGATCCTGGAAGTAGTGCAGGGTGTCAGGGTCGGCGCCTGGAAACTCGGCTGCGGACACCTGCTCCAGGAGCTTCCCTTCGAAGTCGGTGGCCACTGGACCCGGTTCCACCAGGGAGACGCTGGGAACAGGGACAGGGGTACTGAGTCTGGTGCCCCAGCACACTCACACCCCATTTTGCTCATTACTGTCTCTCTTTCCTTTTCAACCCCCATTTCCCGCATCATTATTTCATTCCTCTCTGTTCCCCTCATCTCCCCCATTACCCCCATTTCCTTGTCTGCCCCATCACTGCCTGCATTCCCCACTCCCTGTCTCTACCCCCCAACCCTGCCCAGCGCCCGCCTCACAAGATGTCAAACTGGAGCAGCTGGACGGCCAAACTCTCGAAGAATCCTTCCAGGGCAAACTTGGAAGCTGCATAGACGTCATTGAACACGACACCTGAGAGGATTGGAGGAAGGTGGGCCCTTTGGGGGTCTGGGTGATGGGTTTGTGGGTCCAGAGAGAGAGGTGGTCTTCGGGAGACAGAACAAAGGGGGTTTGAGGACTGGAATGAGGAGCTGTCTGGGGCCAGCGTGCTGGGTGCGTGTTATTGTGTGATGGAAGCATAGGGGGTCAGGATGAGGTTGTCTTGAGGTGCCAGGTGCCCCTTCTTCCCTGAAGCACTCTGTCCGCCCTCAGCCCAGGAAACTCCCCTACTTCCTTTTATCCACTAACCTCCTGGGAGCCACTTGGGTCTAGGGGTTCCCAAGGCCCCTAAGGACAAGCCCTGTTCAGCTGGTCCTTATCAGTCCCGTTGAGCAGTGAATGTGGCTGGGTGAGGGGCCAAAGAGATGAGCAAAGTAAATGTACCTTCTCTGTGGCAGGATAATAAATAGGGTGGGTTTCTTAGGGGACAGCTGGGGAGGGACTAGATCTGAAGAAATGTCCAGGGGAGCAAGGGAGTCTCGAGGGGTTCAAGGAGGAGAGGTCCGAGAGCATGGATGGCAAGTAGGTGGCTTCCATAGTGGGCCCATGGCAGACATCACTAGTCAACTGCTGCTCCCTTTGCTAAGGAACTTCAGAATCCCAAATCTAGACATCTCTGGGGCCTGGTGGTGAGTGTTTCTCAAGGAAGAATCTGAGGAGAAGGAGTTCTGATTTTTTTTTTTTTAATTTTGGGGGATGGTTAGGAGAGATTTTTGGAGGTGTTCAGAAGTGGGGTTGATACTGGGATGTGGATGGGCATTGGCAGCATTTATCCACAACTGCCTGTTCCTGCACCATGGCAGACAGAATTAATCTATCCCAGAACGTTTCCTTCCAAGCTTCAGAATCCTTCTCAACACAGGTTCATTTGCAACATGAACGAAAACCTATTTGCTATGTAGCTGGGGAGGGTCAGACACTGTGAGGGTTCTCAGGGTGGGTGTCCAGAGCTTACCCTGCAGCCCCATGACACTGCTGACCACCACGATGTGGCCCTGTCGCCTTCTCTTCATGCCAGGAAGCACAGCTTTGACCAGACGAACAGCTCCGAAAAAGTTGGTGTCAAAGACTTTCTGCATGGTAGTGAGGCTGAGCCCCTCCAGGGGCCCCACCAGGCCCACTCCAGCATTATTCACTAAGGGGGAGGTGCTGAGGGTTACTTTGAAGTCCCCTCTAGTGTCACTCCTCCAGGGACACTCCCTGAATCACTCTACCCACTCGCTCAAAATCCAGGGTCAGTTCAGGGTATCTTGGGTGGATGAATGTGGAACCTTGATGATCTTTACAAATAATTCAACATTTGTTATAGGGGACCCTTAGCCTGGGTGTGGGGAAGGGCTACCAGGAACAACCTCCCCTTTAATGCATGAGCAATTCAGCTCTGACCCCAAATTGCAGCAAAACAGCAACAGCCACTCTCCTTAGAAGGTTGTTAAGGAACTGTGAGTTTTTTCTTCATCATGCTCCCTTCCCCAAATGACTCACCAAAATAATTTTCCCAACCACATATGATTTTCTCCATATGTGAGAAGTTTTCTTCCATAAAATCCCCCTAACCCCAGGTTTCAGCTTATTTCTTGTATCCCAAAAAAACTGATTGGCACCTTGGGCTCTTGGCCAATTAGTCTACCCCTTCTGTTCAGGGTGACAGGATGCTGGTGCTCACACATTGGAGGGCCTTGCTGGGATGAGGATCTGTGCTCAGGCCAGGGCGGGGTGAGTGAGCCCAGGGACTTCTTACCCAGCACGTCCACTTCTCCTCCCCGGATGCTGCTGAGACACTGGGCTACTGACTCCTCGCTGCACACGTCCAATTGAGCCACAGTGAGGGTCTGACCCAGAGCCTCCCCAGCAGCTGCCTCCAGTGTCCCCTTCTTCCCCAGGTCTCTCATGGTGGCCACCACTGGGGACAGAGAGCAGTTGGGGCAGGCCCTGACTCCTCTCCCCGATATATGGACCTGCATGTCTCTGTGCTCTTGCATGAGCCACCACAGAAGGATGGAGACCCACAGGTTTACACACCTACACTCACCACACACCCACAAATGCACTTGTGGGTACTTGTGTACCCACTTTTACATGTTTATCCATCCACCCATCCCACATGTTTGCTGAGCAGCTACCACACACCATTCCCTATTCTAGGTGCTGAAGCTACTGCAGAAAATAGGATAAAGTCCATGCCTTCCTGGAATTCACAGTCTAGTATGTCAGACAATAAAATAAATACAAAACAGATTGTCTTGAAAAAAGAAATGCAAGTACACCTAGGGTCGACATATGTGCTATGTGCACATGCAAGGGTGAACAGACACATTGACACCATCAACATAAGTTCCAACTTATTGAACATCTACTATGTGTCAGAAACTGTAAACACTGTTAGAACTCTGTGACTAGATCACTGTCCTATTTTCCAGATATCTTTCATTGCATATGCTCTTCTAGAACCTTGCTGCACCCCTACCAAAACATGAAATCTCTTCCCCCCTCTTTGAATCTTGTGGCTTGCTGGGCACCGTAATGAAATACGGTGCAAGTGGTGTTTGGCTTCTGAGATTAGGCCGGAAAAGGTGCTGCTTTTACTGACTTGTTGCTGGAATGCTCACTCTCGATGACTTCAGCCACCCTGTAGCAGCCCCGCTGTCCTGAGGCCACTGTGTTGGGGGGAAACTCAAGGTAGCCCAGACAGGGAGACCCTGTGGAGACACCCTGAGATTACTGAAAGGGAAAGAGGTGCTTGTCCAAACACTGACATGTTCCAGCCTCCTCTGTTCTACTTCTAGCCTTTGACCCTGAGTCAGAACCGCCCAGGTGAACCCTTGTGAATTCATGGCCTTTGCAAACTGTGAGGTAAGTGAGTACAATGTTTTACAGCACAGATTTTGAGGGTGATTTGCTTAGCAGTGATAACCAGACAGGTAGAAAAAGTTATCCTCATTACAGATGAACAAACTAAGGCCCAATGGTGTGACAGTCCCAGTCTGTCCCAACCCTAGCTAATGTTAGAAGTGAGATTTGAACCTGGGCTTATCAGAGTGCTGAGCTCACATACCTGTATATATGTTTGTACCCCCTCATACACGCACCACAATCACACACATGTGCTCCTGGGGGGGCATTTACATATATATATGCCTGTGGGCCTGTGTGATTAATGGGTGCATCCACATGCAGTATAGTGACAAGTGTGGACCCAGGGGCTGGGCTGGCTGGGTTCGAATCCAGGCTCTGCCACTTTCTAGCTGGGCGACATTGAGCAAGATCTTTTGGCAATTTGTTCCTCAATTTCCTCATTTCTACGATTGGGCAAATGATAGCAGCCACCTCATAAGGGTGATGTGGGGATTAAATATCTAACTAGATGCAAAACACTTAGCCTGGGACATTGTAAGCACTCAAGGAACATCACCCTTTAGCAGTTTCACACACTCCTCTGCTTGCCACGGAGACACAGAGCACAGTGCCTTTCCTGCATGCTGGCACTCAGGCTGTCACATTCAAAGCTGTGTATGTGTCTGAGACTCAGGGCAGAGGGCTGGGAGAAGCAGCTCTGCCAACTGGGACAATGCCTCCCCCCACCCCACACAGCCTCCTCTTAAGCAACAGCCCTTTGCTCACTTTGACTCCTGCTCTGGGTCAGAGGCCTCCATGGGTGGGGTGCAGACTGGGGCAACTGACTCCAGAATTGGTGAAGTCCAAGTCCCTAGGCCTAGAGGACCCCTGGAACCCCCAAGGTCAGATTCACTTAAGAGGCTTATCTTGGAGCAGTAATCTGGGGAGGTGTGGAGGAGGGGAGTCCTGGGGAATACCTGGGTGAAATCTCCTTCACCAGCCCTCCTAAAACTATCGCTGTTCCCCCCACCCTGCATGTTGCCTTTCTTTATTTTGCTTCTTAGCACTTATTAGCACTAGACATATAAACATTTGAAATCTGTTTATTGTCTGTCCTTCCTCCCCTCCCCCACTACACTTGTAATCAAGGAAGAGATTTGGTCTGTTGTGTTCACAGCTGCATTTCCAGCTCCGAGAACTGTGCTTAGCACCCAGTAGGTGCTCAGGAAATACTCATTGGCTGAGAGGATGATTCACGAGAAGAGGTGGGAAGGGGCCTCCACTTGTCCTGGGTGCTCCCCAAGCCCCCAAATACAGATGGAAGGGAAGGGCTTGTGGAAATAGTGCCAAGGGGGCTGAGGTCCTGGAGGCTGTGCCCAGCCCCACGCCTCCCAGCCCTGCCCTGAGCCCCTTACCCTGGTAGCGCTGCCTGGGGTCATGAGCCAGCTGCACCGCGAGCTGTAGGCCAATTCCTGATGAGCAGCCTGAGATCAGTACCGTCCGGGGAGGATCGGCCATGTTCATCCCTCCCTGGACTCATGACCTCTGCTGGCCAGCACCTGACTCCGGCCACCTGTCATCCTGAACATCCTCAAAACAGATCCCCTGCAGGGTGAAAGGCCTCCTCAAACCCCTGATTCTGAACTGACCTAGGACAGGCAGCTGGGGGGGGGACAGATTCCTTAACCCCAATACACCCCCTTTCTTTTATCTGTCAAAAATTTCTTCCCACTGCTCCACTTATAACTGGGGGCTTTTTAGTATGACTGTAAATTATTCGGGGCTGTGGGTGGTTTCAGGGATCCTGGGGAATTAGCAGCGGCATTCGCTTGCTGTCTCTATTCTGGGCAAAGAATCTTTGACTGGAGGGAGAGAGAGAGAGAGAGAGAGAGAGAGAGAGAGAGAGAGAGAGAGAGAGAGAGAGAAGGTGACAGAGAGTGTGGTCCCAGAAAGGTGCTTTTAAATGTGCACGGAAATGTCAGAAGACAGGATTAGATGCAGCAAGAACTTCCCAGCAAGACAGGGCAGGGAAGAAGCTTTATGAGAATCTTTTAGCTGGAGAGGTCTCAGCCTCGGATGTCCCTGGGGAGGGAGGAGGAACAGCTTGGGGAGGTTCCCTCTGCTCCCCCCACAATGGGAGCCCCTATCTCCCCTTCAGGCCAGATGGGGCCCCACCCCCTCCTCTCCAGGGACACAGAAACTCTTTGTCTGAGCAGCCAGAGGCTGGGAGGGAGGCACTGCTGGTTTCTCCCTCTGGGTGGTGAGGGGGTAGGTCAGGGCCCAGGATACAGCCCTTGCGTTTCTCCCTGTGGAAGCTTTCTCAGATCCCGCATGTCTGCTCCTGTTCTACTGCACAAACAGCTCCACCTGACCCCCTGGGGCCTCTTCACACTGGGGGGTCCCAGTAGTATGAGGGGGCCCCTGCCTCACTCCAGAAGTGGCAGGGAGCTGCTCCTCCCTGTGGCAGTGCCCTGCGTTGGGGCAGAGCCAGACTTCCCCATCTAATGGGGCTGTGTGTGAGGGTTTGGCATTGGGGCCAGGGGGTCCATCTGGGGACTGAGCTGGGGAGAGGAGGGCTAGGGATGGAGTTGGGGCTTTCTATTTTGAAGATTAAGAGTTTGGGAGAAGTCAAGACCAGTGCTTGGGAGTCTGTGGTGAGGGTTGGGGATGGGGCTGGACATCCAATTCTGGAATTTGGATGGATAAATGAAGGTTTGGGGCAAGTCTAGGAACTTCATTTTGGAATTTGGGGTTAGGTTTGAGGTAGGAAGAGGCGCCCTTACTTAAGGACCTGAAGGGCAAGTGCTGAGGTGAGGGAGTATCTCTTCTGTGGGGTTCAGCGACTGGGGTAAGGAAGGTCGTCAGGAGTTGGGTGTGAGGCTCAGATCCCACTGAGGGTCCCTGGGTGGCACAGAAGGAGTTTGGATTAAAGCTGTACCCTGATACTAAGGCCTGGGTGGAGGCTGCGGTTTGAATGAGGCTAACATCTCCTTTGAGGGGACTTGTTAGGAGAAAAGGGCTTGTGGTAAGACTGGGACCCCAAATTCTAAGGCTGGGTGAGAGTGACCATCCTCCTCCAGCACTGGGTGGGGCAAGAAGGGCCCAGCGCCGGCCCAGGGCTCCACGCGAGCTGGCCAATCAGCGCTCAGCACAAACTTTCCCAAACTCCCCCCACCAGTTGTCAGCCAGCCCCCTTCCCGGGAGGCCCGCCTGGCCGGGCGCTGGAGCGCAGGGCGAGGCCAGGGCGGGGTCTCCAGCAGTCTTCTGCGGATCCCGAGTGGAGCTGGCTGCCGCGAGTGCGTGAGCCCGTGGAGTCGCCACTCCCCGCCGCCGCCCCGGCCAGTCCCCTACGTTCCGTGTGGGTGCCGCCGGGATGAGGGGCCGCGGGGGACTGGACCAGCCGCGGGCGGGCCTCTGCTTGCTCCTGGCCTTGCTGCAGCTTCCGCCCCGGACACAGGCTGGTGAGCCGGGAGGGAGGACAAAGGACTCGGAGTGCAGGGTCCAGTGAGGCCCCCAATGACGGGGCGGAGTCAGGAAAGCGGGGTAGCGTCCGCGTTGCGCGTGGCTGCCGCGTGCGAGTGTCCGGCTCCAGGCGACTTGTGGGTGTGACGGCGGGGATGGGGTGGGGAGACGTGACCGTGCTCTACTGCTGGGTGCAGAGGAATGGATGCAGTTTATAGGTGCGCGCGCGCGTGCAGTGATGTGTGTCTGGACATTTGGAGTAAAATTCTGTGTGTGCCTGAGTGAGAATTGGCCATGGTTGCACGGATACGGGGACAGGCTGATCCCCAAGTGTGTGTTTGTCAGTTGGAGAAGTGCAGGTGTGTCTGTGTGTGTGGGGGGGAGGGCGGATTTGGAGAATAACCATGTGTGTTACGCCTTACGATAGTGCGTTTCTGGGTGACCCTATGAAGGGTGCGGTGGTGATTTGGGGGCGTAAATAATTGCCAGTGAGGACGTGATGGTGAGTGGGGTGGTATGGGAGAGGGCTAATCGGAGATTCATACTTACCTTTGAGCCTCCCCACATGGCTTTACTCTACTCTTCCTCTCCCTCCTCTCCTCCCAATAGTCGTGCGACCACCTCCTCTCCCCAACCTCCTCCCCCCTCCCCCCTCGCCACGCTCCCCAGAACTGGGATCAGCACCATGGACAGGGCCTCGGGAGGGCCGCGGTGAGGGGCGAAGCGGGGCGGGGCATGGGGCGGGGTGGGGCGGGACCGAGGGCGGGCGGGGGCAGGAGTGGAAATTGCTCCCCACCCCAGTTGAGAGAGCCTGGGGTGTTTTTCCCGAGGAATTTCTCAGGAGCCCCCCCAAGGGTCCCGGGGGCCGCCAGACGGGTGAGTCAGCGCTGACGAACGCCCAGCTGCGCGCATCTGGCTGGATGCCGCGCCCGCCCCGCAGGGTTCCGGGTGCTGGGCACCCGGGGTTTGGGTTTGGGAAGATTATGGTCCCTCCAGTGGTGGTCGAGAGGGCTGCCCTGGTCTGAGAGATCCCAGGCCAGGCCCTCTTGGAAATCCCTCCCTCAGGTAAGCTCAGCCCCCCCAACACGCGCACACGCACACACACACCACTTTTTCACTTTCTCTGAAGTCCAGGGAGGTGCCTGCTCACGTGGGTAATCCCAGATTGGCCTATGCCCCATTCCCACGCTCGCACATCACACAGTCGTTCAGTCTCCGGCAATTAATCAGAATACAAGCCCTGGGGACACCGGGAATGTTCAACACCGGTGCCCACGCCCAGGCAGCCCCATCAGCCACCGCCACACGGTCACAGCTTTTGTCACCCTCCCACGCTTCCAAACTCTCACATATGCTTCCGCTGGCATTCGTACAGCACCGTCAACATTCACAACCAGCCACCCACTCGCTGACCTGGCCCGCTCTCACACATTACCGCACTGCCCCAGCTCCAGCCTCAGCTACTGCAGTCCAGACTCACCTGTGTGGCCTCACTGCTAGGACCCGGCTCTCGTGGACACATAGCCACAAGTCAAAGAGCTGAACCCAGTCTTTTCACACTGGCCAAATACACACACTGACACACCACAGGTCACACTCTTAGACGCTCTCTGGTTCATCTGAAGTCACACATGTGCTACATGCCCAGTCTCATGCACGTGCACAGTGGCACATGCACATGCTTGCACAGACGCTCACACCTCTGCTCTCCTGCACTTCTGGGGGTAGCCCAGCCGGGTTGCAGCCTGGTCTCTGCCTGCCTCCCTCCACGGCCTAGGCCCCACCCAGTGTCTCCCTGGGCCCTGACCTCCGCAGGGGAGAGTCTGTAGGGGAAGGGGGGGTTGGGCCCTTGACAAACCCCCACCTCCTGACCCTGCAGGCAAGACTCAATGCCTCTTGTGTGTCTCCTTGTCACAAAGCCAGCCATGAAAAGAAAGGGCAGTCAGTTTTCGAAAGGTCATTTAAGAAGGGCTGCAAGATTGAAGTAAAAGACATTTGGGTTAGATAATGGGAAGGACTTTAAAAAAATTATTGATTTGAGAGAGAGAGAGAGTGCGATTTGTTGTTCCACTTATTTATGCCTTCATTGGTTGTTTCTTGTATGTGCCCTGACTGAGAATCGAGCCTGCAACCTTGGGACATCGCTGTAACCAGCTGAGCTGGGCTGCCAGGGCTGGGAGGACTTTTTAAACGTGAATGAACTGTTGGTCAATAGGTTTTTCCCACTGAAGAGACTGGGGAGAGCCTGGGAGAGCCACACTGGGTGGGGTTGTGGATCTCAGCCCTCTCCTGGGTCCCAGCCTGGAGGGGGGCAGCTGAGATGATCATTCCATGAGGGAGTGACCCTTGTGGTTAGCAGAGCCTGGGAGCCCAGATCTTAGCCCCAAGGGTCTGTAGCACAAATACCTCTTAATGACAGCCCAGCAGCAGAACAGGCAATTAGAGATAGGGTTGGTGATGGTGGCAGGGTTGAGGGGGCAGAGGGAGGGCGGGAGGGTGAGGGAGAGAGGAATGGAGAGAGCAGATCACAGAGAGACAGAGAGAAAGGCACTGAGATAGAGACATTCAGAGAGGCAGATAGGAGAACAAATAAAATATCAAGAGACAGAGAGTCGGAGAGAGAGAGGGAAGGGGGAGAGGAAGAGGGAGAGGGAGAGGGAGACTGATTCAGAGCTGGACATGGAGAGAGACCTGGAAAGACCGAGACAGAAAGTGGGACAGAGAGAGGGTGGGGCGGGGGAGAGAAGAAAGAAAAGAAAGAGCAGAAGGAGGTCGGGGGCAGGGGGGAGCTGAGGCTGAAACGGGCTGTATAGAGTCTGGAGAATGAAGTGTCTGGCCCAGCAGGAGCTGAGATGGGGTTCCTCATGCAAGTCCCTATCTCCCCCAAGTCTGGCCCCCTACCCCAACTTCCAACAGTGAGGTCAGCAGAGCCGCCCCCAGGGTGAGGTCATGGGCAGATCCAGTAGAATATAGCGCCTGCCAAGAGGCTGGGTCAGGGGGTCAGTGCGACGTCTGCTGGGGGGAGGGTGGCAGAGAAGAGGGGAGATCAGGCAGGGGCTTTGGGCCCCGGGGTAGCCCCCACCCACCCCTGCCCAAGCCATGTGGTTCCACTTAGTGCTGGCCAGCCTGGGCTGCATGGGGTGGGGCTGGTAGGACTGCTTGGATTAGGATCTGGTTGGGCCAGACCAGTCCCTTCTTTTGCTGGGATGAGAGGGAGTGGGTCAGAGGGAGATGAGGAGGTTATCAGAGAGAGGTGGCCATACAGAAACCAAAGAGGGGGATAAAATGGGGAGGTCACAGGTCAAAAGGGGGAGACTGGGACAGGCAGAGGAGGCCAGAGGGATGGCCAGAGAAAGAGTGGTCAGAGGGGGAGATCTGAAGTGGCAGCAGTCACAGGGAGGAGATCATGGGTGACGGTGGCCAAAGTGGAAGTCAGAAGGAAGCAGTCAGGGGAGGTGGTGGTCAGAAGGGACAGTTCACAGCATGGTGGTTGAAGGAAGAGGTCAGAGGGAGGAGGTGGGGAAAGATACACAAGGAGCTGAGGGATCCTCTCTAAGTGTGTTTCCCCTGGCAGGGGGCTTCAGGCCTGAGAAGCAGCCCCAGGGAGTTGGTGCGGGGGAGTGTGGAGAGGGGGATGGTCTGGCTCTGGGGCTCAGGCCAGGAAGCTTTTATTCATCCCAGAACTAGGTCAGTGTATTTTTCTCTCACCAAAACCAAGGGGAAAAAACACAGCAAAACAGGAGTCAACAGGCTGATGAGGCCGGAACAACTGTGGGGTGGTGAGGGGGGTGAGGGTCCCGACCTGCTCCCTCTCCCTGACCCACAAACACTGTGTGTGTGGGGGGGAGCTGAGTCTCCAAACCTGAGCCACTCACCTGGAGTCCTGAGCTTGTTTTAATTGCCTTGCACCCCGGCTTCTTTCTGCAGCAGAACCTGTGGATGTGCTGAAGGTGCTGGGTGTGCGGGGGGGCCAGGCCGGGGTCCCTGAGGTGCCTGGCTTCTGCCCCCAGAGGGCTCCAGAGGGCGACCGGGCATTCAGAGTGGGCAAGGCCAGCACACTAGGTGCCCCCACGTGGGAACTCTTTCCAGGTAGGTCAGTGTGGGAGGGGCTGCAGGTCATCCTGGGAGCATGGGTCACTGCCAGGTCATCTGAGCTGCCCCTTTCCCTCTGACCCCCTATCAGATGGACACTTTCCTGAGAACTTCTCTGTGCTGATCACTCTTCGGGCCCAACCAGCCAACCAGTCTATCCTTCTATCCATTTATGATGAGGGTGGTGCCCGGCAGTTGGGCCTGGTGCTGGGGCCAGCTCTGGGCCTCCTAGGTGGGACCTTTAGACCCCTCCCCCATCAGGTCAACCTCATGGATGGCAGGTGAGTAAGGGAGGGTGAGGGTCCTAAGAGGCGTGGGTGAGGAGCACCCCTCATTGAGACTTCTTCCTGTAGATGGCACCGTGTGGCAGTCAGTGTGGATGGCAGCATGGTGACTCTGGTGGCTGACTGTGAACCTCAGCCCCCTGTGTTGGGCCAGGGGCCTCGATTCATCAGCACAGGTGGACTCATTGTGCTGGGGACCCAGGATCTCGGGGAGGAGAGTTTCGAGGTAGGGGTTCAGTGATAAGGGAAACTGAGGCAGAGGGTGGGTGGAAGTTTTATCCACAGCCTGGCCTCTGGAGAAGAGATTGGAGAAGGGGGATGTCCTGCTTGCTGCCGATGAGCTGGGAGGAGGGGGCCCATGAATCATTGTGCATCTGTGTGGTGCGGGACTTCGAGACTCCAGAGCCACAGAAGGATCCTGTGTGATGGCACGTACTTGGCTTGTGGCAGGAGGACGAGGTTGTGGTGCATGCTGCACTCGTGGTGGTGGTGTGTGACTGCGTGCAAAGTGGTTGTGATGCTGGGCGCTGGCAGGCAAGGCACGGTGGTGCTGGCTGTGGGACAGGTTTGTCTTTGGTGTGGGGGCTGCAGCGGATGACTGTGCTGTGTGCCACCTCCAGGAGGCCAGTGGCCTCATCCATCTTGTTGTCTATCTTCTCCTCAGTACCTTGAAGACCACCTGGCACATAGTAGGTGTCACCACGTATCTGAGAGCCTCTGATGGCATAGATGTTGGGGGGTGTGGTTTATGGTTGTGATCTGCTGTGACCCCGATAGAATCTTTCTCCTCTAAGTTTTAAGGGGCAGAAAAAACCCCCCACAGGGCTATAGTGTGGCCATCCCCTTCCTTATACTTAGGGTTCTCTGGGTGAAGAAGCACCAGGCCTCAGTGTTTGGAATGGGGGTCAGAGTCAGCCTGAGGCTCCCTTCCCCGTCTTCCACCCTCTCTCCAGGGAGACATCCAGGAGCTGCTGATAAGCCCAGATCCTCAGGCTGCCTTCCAGGCCTGTGAGCAGTACCTTCCTGGCTGTGACCACCTGGACCCTACAGCCACCGGGGTGAGTGAGAGGTTTGTCCTGAGGTCACAGGCTGAGTCACTGCTGGCTCCAGGTCTCAGGAATGAGTGAATTCTGAGCCCCATCCATGGGCCTGAGTGACTCCTGCCTTCACACAGATCCTAGGCATGAGTGACCTTGACCCAGGGTCATAGGCTGAGTGAGCTTTGGTTTGAAAACATAGATCAATGGGCCATGTGCTAACATAGTCCCAGGTGACCTGAGTGATGAGGCCTCCACAGAGGGCCTTTGGACCTGACTGGGTGCTTCTTCCCAGGTCCCCCAGGGTGAGTCAGAAACCCCTCCCCCTCAACGGAAGAGGAAGGGAAAGGGGAAGAAAAAAGGCCGTGGTCGTAAGGGGAAGGGTAGGAAGAAGAAGAACAAGGAGACCTTGACCCTGGCTCCGTCTCTTGGCTCCCTGGAGAACCAGGTAAGGGACCTGTGACCTCTCACCTCTGATCTTTGACCGCCCGACTTCTGCTCTCTGATTCCCACTGACGACTGGCACCTCATTGAAGGACTCTGCTCCTAGTGTCCAACCCCTGACTTTTTATTTCTTTTAGCTGCCTGATGACTTGGGGGTGGGCAGGAGGTCTGGTCCTGTCTTATGAGCTCTTCTGCCTCTGCCTCCAAGTTCTTGGGGGCTGGATGGTGGGGCATACCCAGATGAGCACCCATTTTTAGAGGGCTTGTGATGAAGGTGCTGTGTGAGGGCAGCTGGGGTGAATGATGGGTCCCTTGGTTAGTGTGGCATTGCTTGGGGTTGACTGGTTGGGGCCATTAGTGAGGGTTACTTATTGGGGGATCATTAATTGAAATGAGGGACACTATCTGATCTCCCTGATAGAGAGAGCTGGTTGTGTGGGTCACTATAGGGAGAGAGGTATTACTTGAGGTCAATGTTGGGGGGTGTCCCTGTTGGAGGCCACTGTTGGTGTCATGAGTGTCACTAGTTTAGGGGTTGTGGGTACGGGGTCATTGCTGGGGGTCATTACTTGAGGAGGTTACCCATGAAGGATTATTGGCTGGAAGGCACTAGGTGGGAGGAGTGACTTTCAGGGGATCATGGATGAAGTAATTAGTTCCCCAGTGGGTTTTTCTTTGGGAACTCATGGGTGGGTTATGGGTGGGTGGCATTGCTGTTTGGTGTTGGAGGTCATGGTTTGGGAAACACTAGCCAGGCTCCCTTATGGGTGTTCACGGGTTAGAAAACCACTGGCTGGGAAATAATTGATTAGGGATCGTTGGTGGGGCTTATTAATTGGGGGGTCACCAGTTAGTGCTTATTGTGGGGGTGCCAGTGCTTGGGCTTGTTGATGAGGAGGTCACTGAATGGAAGAGTAACTGGCTGCAGCTGTTGATGGGGTCACTAACTGAGAGGGTACACTGATGGGTCACTGGTTATAGGCATAACCGTGGGGGGCCAATGATGTAGGTTATTGTTGGGGATCATTTGTTAGGTGTCTGGGTGGGGATCACCAGTCAGGGGTCATTGATGGAGGTCATTAGCTGGTGGGTCACTGGGCAGGGGCCTTAGTGATCCTTGGTAAAGGCCATTGGCTGGGGTCTTTGTTTAGGGTAGGGTCACTGGTGTACTACATCTGCTCTCAGTATTAGTGTGGAGAAAGAGGTTATTGCTTCAGGCCCAGAGCAGGGACACCATGAGTAGCCTGCCTTTCCTCAGCCCCTTCCTCAGCCCAGCCCCTTACCTGGGCCCCCACTGTCTCCTTTGTACCCTTGACCCAGTCCCTCTGCAGCTGTCCAGGCCAGGAGGAGCTGCCATTCCCTCACTTATTGTGACCTGGCTGGCTGACTGTGGAGCTTACCTTGGGGAGGACATGTGGGATAGGTTCCCAGGAGTCTGGCCCTGAGTGCTGGACCTTGAACCTGACCAAAGGGCTCTGGAACCAGCCCAACTCTGTCTTCCAGGCTTCCCAGACCTGGCTCAGCCCTGCTCCTCCTCCACACATTAGGGCTCCCCCTGCTGGCTGTCCTGGTCCAGCCTGCAATCCTTTGCCTCCAGTGGCCAGCCCCCTACCCAACACTCCTCTTGTTTTCTGGGAATCCTCCCATGCCCCTTCCCCAGACTGAGTGCTAAGGATGGGTGGGGGCAGGGTAGGGCCTATCTTCTCCTTTGCCTCCTTTTTTCTTAACTGGTCTGACCCTAAACCTGATACTGTCTTGTCCCTTCTCCAGACCTCCACTGACATCCCCAAGATGGAGACAGCAGTTCCAACTTCGCCTCCAACGCCCACGCCCCTGTTCATCACCACCACTGTGACTATTGGTCGAAATGTCACCACCCTGGAGGTCAGTAGGGACTTAAAGGGGCTGGAAGGGAAGGTCCCTGGGCAGTGGTGGAGGCAGGTGATGAGGAGGTCAGGGGCAAACCTTGGTCTGTCCTCATGTCCTCAGGAAGGGCTGGACCCTGACAGTGGAACTGAACTGGGGACCCTGGAGACTGAGTTAGCCAGAGAAGATGAAGAAGGAGGTGGCCCCACCATGGGCCCGGATTTCCGGGCAGCAGAACAGTCATCTCGAGCTCAGTTCCAAATCTTTCCTGTGAGTCTGGGTGGGTGGGTTAGGCACAGGGGGACCACACATGGTCACATTCCCTCTCTTGCCTTCTTTTTTTATCTTGCCTAGAATGCCTTCCCACCACTCCAGCCCAGTCGACAGATATTTATTGACAGACACTGTGCTGTGACAGGCATCGTGCTAATAGATGGCCATCTGGGTGGGGTGATTCATTGAACATTTAGTCTAAGCATGAGGAGAAACCGTTGGAGATGGAGCAAGATCAGAGTCTGAGCTTTGAAAGCTCCTTCTGGCTGCTGAACAGCCTATGGACCATAGGGGGAGCCAGAGAGGCAGCAGGGAAATGGGCAGTCTCAGCAGCAGAGGGTGGTGACCTGGAGGAGGGCAGTGGAGGTGCAGATAGAAACAAGTGGACAGATTTGCACCGTGCTCCATTTTGGTCTTGCTGCTGGAGAAAGGTGGAGGTGGAGAAAGATGTAGGGATGACTGGGTAGATTCCTGATGGGACTGTTGGCTGAGATGGGGAAGCCTGAGGGAGGAGCAGGTGGAAAGTGCCAAGGATCTCATTTCGCATGTGATAAATTGGCAACCCCTGTTTGGCATCCAAATGGAGATGTTAAGTGGGTGGTTGTTAGAAGATTCTGGAATTCGAGAGACACGCTCTAGGCTGGATATAAAGACTTGGGACTGATTGACAGAGAGCTGCTATTTTAAGCCAAAGAATTAGATGAAATTGCCTAGGAAAATAATGCAGACAGAGAAGGGGACCCAGGTTCTAGACTTGGTGTTGGACAGGGTGGAGGTAAAAAATTCATATTAGCATATCCTGAGTGCCTGTAATGTGCCAAACATTGTTTTATCTTGTTCATGTTTTTATGGGAGACATACAGCCACCATTCACCAACACTGTGCAGGGATGCAATAGAAGGTGAATAAGCAGCCGACCATCTCTCAGCTAGTGAGAGACAGCCCCAGGATTAGGACCGCACAACAAGCTCCAGGGTTTGAACCTTTCCCCTTGATGCAGCATGGCCAGCTAGCAGCTGGAAGCTGAGCTGCTTCAACTGGTTGAAGAAAGCACGGCAGAGGCAGCTCGGAGGATGGACTCTGTGCACATGCACGTGCACACGTGTGTGTGTTGAGTGTGAGGTTGGTTAGCTGGGAGTCCTTTGTCTGAGGTCCAGGGCTCACACCTCTTTTCTCTCCACCCCCATCCCAGGGCGCTGGAGAGAAAGGAGCGAAAGGAGAACCTGCAGTGATTGAAGAGGTGAGGGGCCTGGGGCTGGAGAAAGTGGTGGAATCTGGGCTAGACCGGGGGTCACACTCATTTCTCCTTCAGGGACAGCAGTTTGAGGGACCTCCAGGAGCCCCAGGACCCCGGGTGAGTCATGGCTGCATTCCCCTCTTTCTGCCTTTCTCTTCCAGTTGGGGTTTTTGACCTCCTGGGGTGAGGATTTGGGATGTAATATTGTCAGGTCATTTGAAGACTATTGGACATTTGAAACTCAAAGGACGTCAAAGTAGAGACTGGAGTGTAAAGGTGATGGATGTGAGTTAGTATAGTGTTAGGGGGCTCGGAACGGCTCAGTGATGGGGTGGGGAGGTCAGCATGGGGTCAGGGTCAGTGGTGGGTCAGAAGTCAGCCTGGTTCACATGTTGCACTTCTCATGACCTCTGTTTCTCTGTCCTCAACAGGGGGTGGTCGGCCCCTCAGGCCCTCCTGGACCCCCAGGATTCCTTGGGGACCCTGGTCCACCGGTAAGAGGCTCCCCCAGGGTATATCCATCTCGGGGAATGAGGTGTCAGGCTGTGGAGCTGAGGCTGGGAGCCTGGATGTCTGAACATGGGGCTGAGGGGCTGGGACTGAGGACAGCAGCCTGGAGCTGGGGCTGACCCTCCTGCTCCTCTCTCTCCCCATCTGTGAATGGTCACTCCGGCTCTGGCTCCCCTTCTGTCTCTGGGGGCCTGTCTCCTCCGTTTCTCCCTGCACCTGTCTCGGTCTCTGAGTGCCCTTTATCTCTGTTTTTCTCCCTATGTCTCTGTTTCTTTATCTCTCTTCTGTTTGTCTGTCTGGATCTCTCTCTGTGTTCTGCCTCCACCACTTTTTCTGACTCTCCCTCCCTCCATCTCTCTGTCTCTGTCTTGCCTACTCTCTTGCCCTTTCTCCCTGCCTCCTTCTCTCCTCCTCCATCTCTCTCTCACCTATCTCTCCCCATCCCTTTCTGCCTCTCTGTGTGTCTCCCTCTCGCAGGGCCCCGCTGGCCTCCCAGGCATCCCTGGCATCGATGGAGTCCGGGGCCTGCCGGGCACTGTGATCATGATGCCGGTAAGGAGGAGACCCGGGGGCACAGATGTGGGGGGTGGAGCCCCTCTTTGGGCTTCCCTCACTACCAGTTGCCTGCTAGTTCCAGTATGCAAGCGGCTCCCTCAAAGGACCCCCAGTCTCCTTCCAGCAGGCACAGGCTCAGGCAATACTGCAACAGGCTCAGGTGTGTGGAGGACCATCAGGGGACTGACGGCGGGGGGCGGGTAATGGGAGGACATTGATAAGATGGCAGAGATGGGGGTAATGAAGGGCTAGTCAGGAGACAGGTAGATATTTGTCTCCTGAGGATCCCTCTGGCGGGCAGGGGTGTTGGAGTGTTGTGGGGGATCTGAGGCTCTGTGGCCCCTTGTCTTTCCAGCTCTCTATGAAAGGCCCCCCTGGCCCAGTAGGGCTCACTGGGCGCCCAGGCCCTGTGGTGAGTAAAGAGGCTGCATGGAGGAGGGAGACACATCAGTGGAGAGGGGGAACCTACTCTAATCATATTACCCCATCTCTTCTCCCAAGGGTCTCCCTGGGTATCCAGGTCTGAAAGGAGAGGTGGGAGAAATGGGGCCACAGGTGAGATTGGTGGGGGTGGGGACAGGATTGCAGGGGAAGGGTCTTCCCCTAGGGCCAAAGGGTGAAGTGCGGAGTTGGGGAAGATGACAGAGGGCCTGGGGATACCCTTGTAATTACTGCCCTTGCAAGGGACTGATTTATAGTAAGTCCTTCCTCCTTCATATTCCTCTTTCCATCCTCTTATCTTTCTCTTCTAGGGTCCCCGAGGCCTTCAGGGACCCGTTGGGCCTCCTGGCCGACAGGGCAAGATGGTGAGTGACTCCCAGGTCCTCAGGTCGTCTTTTATCAACACCCAGTACGAGCCTCAGCTTTCTGCTCCCAGGGTCTGTCGGTGTCATTGGTGGGATAAGGGTAGAGGACCCGGAGTGGCAGCTCCACTGAGTGTGGGACTGAAGGACCTGGCCAGGTGACAGAGTCAGGGGAGACTTGCCGAGGAAATGAGGCTTGAGCTGGGATTGGAGGTGGAGCCAGGTCAAGGAGAGAGGAGGGGCATTCCAGTGGGAGGAATAGCATGTGCAAGAGGACAAACCTAGTACCTCGGGAAATGAACGAGGTGGCTCCAGAGAGGTTCACATGCCATGAGAAATGCACAGCAGGGCAGTTAATGGAGACGGAAGATGAGGCTTCTTAACTTTTGTGATGATGGTGACTTGGACTAGAGAAGGGGCAATGGTTATAAAGAGTAATGGATGGGTTTGAGGTATATTTGGGAGGTTAAATTAATACACATGGAAGCTCCCAGCACAGGGCTCTGCATGAAGAAGGGGCTCAATAAATGATAGTAGCTGCCTTGTTGATGTCCCACCCCCCGCAGGGACGCTCTGGAGCAGATGGGGCTCGGGGTCTCCCAGGAGACACAGGACCGAAGGTAGGTGACGGGGCCAGGACTGAAACTTGAGGAAATGCCAGGGTCAAGGATTCAAGGCTCAGCCACTGTCTCTTTGTGCAGGGCGATAGGGGCTTTGACGGCCTTCCAGGGCTGCCTGGCGAGAAGGGCCAAAGGGTGAGTGTGTGAGGTCCCTCTCTTCTGCCAGAGCCCCACCCCAGCCTCAGAGCCTCCGTTCCTGTGTCTGAGTCCTCACCCTTCAGGTCCCATCTCCCTTCCTGGGGGGCTGGTCTCCACCCTCACCTTTCCGCACTGACCTCCCTTCTGCTCCCCACCCCAGGGTGACTTTGGCCATACGGGGCAACCTGGTCCTCCAGGAGAAGATGGTGAGAAGGTAAGTTCAGATGTAAGTTAGGAGACGGTTTGGGCTGGAAGCCAGAATGAGAGTCAGAGAGGAGCAGGGTATTCGGGGACAAGATGAGGGGCGAGGGTCTGCACTGGAGGCCCAGAGGCCCAGTGAGGCTCAGAAAGACAGACAGAGAGCTGAGGGCTAGCACTGGCATTAGGGGGTAAGACTCAAGATGGGTGGTCCAGGTTTGGGGCTGGGGGCCTGAATCGAATCGCATGTGCTCAGTCAGCTGGACCCCAATGCATGCCCTGACCCTGGCATGCCCTGGAAAGGGCTGCCCACATGAGGAAAGGGGTTCTGCATGGGTTCTACCTCCCCGCTCCCCAACTGATGCTGCTTTCCCACAGGGAGCAGAGGGGCCTCCGGGGCCCACTGGCCAGGCGGGGGAGCCGGTGAGTGCCAGGGGATTCCTTCCTTGCCTGGCGCAGGGGATGCGGCAGCCAGGACTCACGGGGCCTCAGAGCAGTGAGGAGGGAATAACATTCCTACTTCTTTGCAGGGTCCCCGAGGACTGATTGGCCCTAGAGGCTCCCCTGGCCCCCTGGGAAGCCCGGTGAGAATGTCTCTCCATATCCCTGCCTGTCTTCTCACCTTCCTCTCCATGTCTACCAGTGCTGCCTGGTTGCTTTTCTGTGCACCCGCCTTTCCACCTGCACCTCACAGCATCTCAGACACAGGCTCCTGTGTGTGTGTCTGCCCTGGTCTCACAGTTTCTCCTCCCCCAGGGTGCAGTTGGCATCGATGGTGCTCCAGGTGCCAAAGGGAACGTGGTATGTTTTCTACCCCTGACCCTGATGCTCTCTGACACTCCGACCCCATGACCGTCCACATCCTTGTCTGCTTCTATCACCTGCCCCCCCATGTCAGCTTCACTGACACCTCAACACCATGACCCCTCCCAGCTTCATGACACCCCCACTTTCTCCCCAGGGTCCTCCAGGAGAACCAGGCCCCCCAGGACAGCAGGGAAATCCTGGGTCCCAGGTTTGAGCTATATTTCCCAATAATGTGGGGGTGGTGATGGTCAGCCAAGGTCATGGACCACCCCCAGCCTCCCCAACTGCAGCACTCACCACACCTTTCTCATGCCTTCTTTTGTCCTCTTTTTTTTATGTCCCCAGGGAATTCCTGGCCCCCAGGGACCCATTGGTATTCCTGGGGAGAAGGTGAGTTGCAGCTCTATCTGTGTACCTCTCCCCCTACCTCGTCTTGTTTCAATTCAGTCTGCAGGAAAATCTTCCCATCAGGGCCCCTTTGGTTAGCTCTGGATAATGATAAATTGCAGTATTCCCTAAACAAAGTGTCCCTGTTGGGTAAGAGTAGGTTGGGAGAAATCAAAAGCTACCAAAGCCAGATCACAGAAGGGGATATTGTCAGGATACAGGGGGGCCCTCAGAAGCCAGTCACAGAAAATGTTACCAGGACTCCGGGGCCAGGAAAGCCCTTCTCTCCAGAGTCCTGCGGTTCAGCTTTCCCCTCTGCACTTGTTTCCATCTCCTCTGGTAGTCAGGCTTCTTTCCATTCATATTCAGTGTGTCCTTACCCAGCTTTCATTTCCACATGACCTTGAGCTGCTTTGTTACCATTTCAGCTCACAGTTGCTCATGACCTTATGGTTTCTTTACCCCAATTCAGCTGGTCCTAGTTTCTATCAGGTAAATTTCAGGAGAGAATCTGATTGGCTTAGCTGGGCCAAGTTACCTGCCTCTGTTTGCAGGACATAGGGAGTGACCTGTTAGCTGTTGGCAGGACACAGGGGCTACCTCATGTTTGTCAAGGCCTATCCCTCTTCAGATGAAGCTGTGGGTGGGAGTTACTTCTAAAGAAAGGGGCGTGCTTAGGGACCCCCCACTTCAACATGTCTCTCACAGCATTTTTCCACCCCTTGTCTCAACCCGCACAGAGGCAGAGGATTTCTGAGGCTCTGGTGGCGGAGGGGGTGGGGGGAGGGGGCTTAGCCAGGGTCACAAAGCAAGTCTGGGCAGAGCTGGGGTTAGGTTTCCTGACCCCAGGGATCTGCATGTTCTGGAACCTTGATGCAGCTGCATGTCTGAGTAGGGCTGTTCCTGGTGGGATGCCAGGCTCTGAGACCCTCTGTCTCTTCCTGCTGTTCATTATCTTTCAGGGTCTCCCTGGACACCCAGGAATTCCAGGCCTCACAGGATCTGATGGCCCTCCGGTAAGACCTGGATGCTGAAAGAGGGAGGAAGAAGAAAGGGGAGGCTTGGGAATTTGGGTGGTAAATGTATGTCTCTGACAATTTAGACTATTTTCCCCCTAGGGTCATCCAGGCTATGAAGGCCCCACAGGAGAGAAAGGAGCCCAGGTAAGTGAGTTGAAGAGAGGCTGCGTTGGGGACAAGAAGGGGTAGGCAGGACCAGGAGTCAGGGGCTAATGAGGAGAGAGATGAGAGCAATGAGAACAAGGAAGGGGAGAGGACAGGACAGTACTAATATTGTCTTCATCTTAGGGCCCACCAGGGTCAGCAGGCCCTCGGGGATATCCTGGACCTCGGGGTGTGAAGGTAGGTGATACTTGGGACCTGCAGGTAGGTGTGATTCACTAGCATTGGTTTCAGGGAGGCTGTTCCCTCAGAAACATCTGCATGTGTGATGAGAGGGATCAGTCTGCCAGTGTACTGGCAGTGGGGTTTGGGTCTGAGCAAAGACACAGAGAAGTATGTATGTTACCTTGGAGCTGAACAGCCAAAGGACAGCCTTACAGTATAGTCATCACCTGTAATTGAGAACAGCTGAGTCCATTGAAGCTGAGCCCTGTTCACTGTAGTACCTATGCCACATCCAAGTCCAGGTCAGCACACTGTAGTAGAGCAGAGGGTTGTTTTAAAGCTCAAGCCCAGAGTCATGCAATCTGCAAGTGCAACAGTATGGGGACAAGCTGAGGGCTGCACTATGGCTAAATAGAAGTGCACTGTTGACCAAGGGCAGGAACAACAGAATTCACATCTATTTGGTAGCTAAGTCTAGTTACATTGTAGCCAAGTACAGGTACTGTTACCTGTGGTCTAAGAACAGAGTTTGGTGGTAGCCAAGAGACCTTCTTCACATTTTTGCATTGTATACAAGCTTAGTTACTCTGTAACCAGGGAGGAGGCTATATTATGGCAGGCCAGAGTCCAGTGGATGGCTAAACTCAGAGTTACATTGTAGCCAGGCATAGTTATATATAGTTGAAACAGTTGTTATCACTGAATCTAGTTACATTGTAGCCAAGGCCAGAGAACAGTTGTTGCCAACCAAGCTCAGTTACATGGTGGTCAAGTGACCCTGTGCCTGGAGGTCATGCTATTGCCAAAACACATAGTAGATTGTATCCAGTTTCTTTGTAGTCACTTGTTCAGTTACATTGTATCTCCCTGTGGCTAGAGACAGTCATGCTATTGTCAAAACACATAATTAGACAGTATCCTAGTGTAATTCACTGTAGTCTCTGAGCTGAGTTACACTGTACCCAAGTGCAACATTCCTTGGGGCCCAAGTCCAGAGTCTGGTGTGAGCAGCATCTGGGCTTGCACTGAGCAACACACTGTAGCCAAGCACAGACTTGCCTTGTTGCCAGGCACAGAGTCACATTGTAGCCAGTAAAATGGGGAACATTCCTTTACTTTAGAGTGAAGCTGGGGCCTGGAATGTTCATCCTCTTTCCCCTGCCAGAAGGAAATGTGGACACAGTGTCCCCAGGAGATGGGAATTAATTACTTGGAAATTTGGCCTTCCCTGCACAGCCCCACATGGATGACCTTGGAAGGCTGCCAGGGAGAAGGGGCGGGAGAGAAGCAGCTTCTTGCACATCATGCTAGTGGGCTCTGGGGAAGATCATTTCCTCTAAGACTGCCCCCACCCCACTGCAGTCCAACATCTTCTTGGGACTGTCCTGACTGTTTTAGGGCAGGGGACTGAGTTTGGGGCCCTTTTTAAACAGGGGAAGGACCTGAGAGCTTTTTTTACTTTTCAGGGTACCTCTGGCAACCGGGGCCTTCAGGGGGAGAAAGGCGAGAAGGTGAGAAGGGAGAGGATTCCTTGGTGGGGGGAGCTATAATAATGGGGCTCTGCCTGTGTCCCTTCCCTGAAACCCTGACCTCTGACCTCTGTACTCTCTCCCATTCAGGGAGAGGATGGCTTCCCAGGCTTCAAGGGTGATGGGGGGCTTAAAGGTGATTGGGTAAGTTGATCTCCAGATAATGGATCTTGTGGGTTCGGGGGGCGGGGGGACTTGGGGAAGACAGGGAGGAGGTGAGTTGGGGCTAAGACAGGGGGCTGGAGGGAGCAATAGTGAAAAAGGGACTGACATCAGGGCCTCTCCTTTCTATTCCAGGGACCCCCTGGACCCCCAGGTCCCCGGGGAGAGGATGGTCCTGAAGGGCTTAAAGGGAAGGAGGGGCTGCCTGGTGAGGAGGGGCCCCCAGGCTCAGCTGGGGAGAAGGTGAGTGGACCTTAACCACTCCCTCCAGTCTGCTCTCCAGCTTCTCATTCTGTGGTTACAGTATCTCCTGGCCTTTTGCCTTCTGCCCTCTGCCCTTCTTCCTCCAACCTCAGGAGACTGAGGTCCTCCTAGTGATTTCTTTTAATTCCTCAGCTTAGCATTACTAAGCAATTCCATGCACATTATCTGATTTTTATTTCTATAGCAACCATGTGCAATGGGCATTTTAATTCCCATTTTACAGACAAGGAAACGGAGATTTTGGGAATGGTTGAATGAGCTGCCTGAGGACAGGCCCCTACCAGGCAGGAGCCAGGGTCTGAAGCCATGTTTGCCTGAATCTCACCCTGCTGCTCCTTCCTTCACACTCCAGTGGCCCTGCCCTTTCCCCTCCGACCTCCAGGTTGCAATTTCTGACCTTTGTTCCATAATCTCTCTGCAGGGCAAACTTGGGGTGCCAGGTCTCCCAGGTTACCCAGGACGTCCAGGCCCTAAGGTAAGAAGCTAGGGGGATGAAGGTGGGCAGGGGCAGGGTTCAGAGACTGATTAACCTCTGGGGTTCTGGGCTGTGGTCTGGGGGGAGAGCTATTCACCCCATGGGTCATTGATAAACAGCACAAGATATGGGCTTCGGCCACAGACAGACTTGGGCTCAAATACCCGCCCATTAGGCACTATGTGCTCCTGGGCAAGTCACCCCTTACTTGCTAAGCCACCCTGAGCAAGTCTCTTGAGCCCATTTTTTCAGTTGCACAATGGAGACACCAGTAGTATCTATTTCACCCATTTGATTATAGTGATGGTGATTTTTATGATAATAAAATTGTAGGATCCTTCTTATTTTATGTGATTGAAATTGGTTCAAACACAGCCAGTAAGGAAAAGAATCATAAAAGTACATATCTTACATATCTTGAATTAGTTATAACTTATGTACTTATATAAAAATGTGCATGGCTTGCCAGTGTTTTGATGGATGAGGCTACTGATTAGACATGTCTTTCTGCCAAAGCTACACCCACATTACATCACTAATGATTTATAGTTTGTGTTTATATAAATTGGAGCAGAAGCTTAAAGACATTTGGGGAGATATCTTAGTGTAGAATCCTCCCAGAGTTCCATGGTTTTGCCTTCTCAATCTGGCACAGTTGTCTTGCCCATGTCTAATTTGACAGCATTTTTTTAGTGCCTTCCTCTTATATTCAATATTTTCCATTTAACTTAGGCTTTTTAAAAAATTAATCTTTATTATATATTTTTCCATTACCATTTAGTCCTCTTATACCCCCCCACTCCCCAACAATCACCACACTGTCGTCCATGTCCATGAGTCCTTTCTCCTTTTTGCTCAGTCTCTCCACCCCCTAACTACCCCCCTCCACTAGCTGTCATCTGCTCTCCATCTATGAGTCTGTCTCTGTTTTGCTTGTTAGTTCGGTTTGTCATTAAATTCCACAAAGGAGTGAAATCATATGATATTTGTCTTTCTCTGACTGGCTTATTTCACTTTGCATAATGGTGTCCAGGTCCATTTATACTGTCACAAAGGGTAACTTTTCCTTTTTATGGCCAAGTAGAATTTCATCGTGTAAATGTCCCATGGTTGTTTCGTCCACTCATCCACTGATGGACACGTGGGCTGCTTCCATATCTTGGTGATTGTAAATAGTGCCTCAGTGAACATAGGGGTACTTATGTTCTTTCAAATCAGTGTTTTGGGTTCCGTTGGATATATTTCCAGAAGTGGGATTGCTGGGTAAAAGGCAGATCCATTTTTAATTTTTTGAGATATCTCCACACTGCTTTCCACAGTGGCTGCACCAGCCTGCATTCCCACCGATAATGCAAAAGCGTTCCCCTTTCTCCCCATCCTCACCAGCACTTATTATTTGTTGATTTATTGATGATAGCCATTCTGACAGGTGTGAGATGGTATCTCATTGTGGTTTTAACTTCCATTTCTCTGATGATTAGTGATGTTGAGCATCTTTTCAGGTTTATTGGGCATCTGTATATCCTCTTTGGAGAAGTGTCTATTCAGGTCCTTTGCCTATTTTTTAATGGGTTTATTTGTTTGCTTTGGTGTTGAGTTTTATAAGTACTTTATAAATTTTGGATATTAACCCCTTATCAGATGTATCATCAAATATGTTCTTCCATTCTGTGGGTTGTCTTTTAATTTTGTTGATGTTTTCCTTTGCTGTGCAAAATCTTCTTAGTTTGATGTAGTCCTATTTGTTTATTTTTCTTTTGTTGCCCTTGCTTGGGGAGATATATCTGATAAAAATTTCTGTGAGCAATATCTGAGATTTTGTTGTCTATGTTTTATTCTAGGAATTTTATGGTTTCAGGTCTAACATTTAAGTCTTTGATCCATTTTGAATTTATTCTTGTGTGTGGTGTAAGTAGGTGGTCTAGTTTAATTTTTCTGCATATATCTGTCCAATTTTCACAACACCATTTATTGAATAAACTATCTTTTGCCCATTGTATGTGCTTGCTTCTTCTGCCAAATGTTAATTGACTATAAAGATGTGGGTTTATTTCTGGGCTCTCTATTCTGTTCCATTGATCTACGTGACTGTTTTTATGCCAGATCCATGCTGTTTTGATTACAATGGCCTAATAGTACAGTTTGATATTAGGTAGCGTGATTCCTCCAACTTTGTTCTTCTTTCTCAGGATCACTGTCACTATGCCAGGGACTTCTGTGGTTCCATATAAATTTCTGAAATATTCGTTCTAGTTCAGTGAAATATGTCATTGGAATCTTGACAGGAATTGCATTGAATTTATAGATTCCTTTGGGTCATATGGACATTTTAATGATGTTAATCCTTCCTATCCATGAACATGGTATTTCTTCCACTTATTTGTATTTTCTTCAATTTCTTTCTTCAGTGTCTTATAATTTTCCAAGTGCAAGTATTTTATATCCTTAGTTATGTTTATTCCTAGGTATTTTATTCTTTTTAAAGCAATTGTGAATGGGATTGTTTTCTTAATTTCCCTTTCTGTGAGTTCATTATTGGCATATAAAAATGCAACTCATTTCTGGATATTAATTTTGTACCCTGCTGCTTTGCTGAATTCATTTATAAGTTCTAGTAGTTTCTGGGTGGAATCTCTGGGGTTCTCTATGTACAGCATCATGTCATCCACAAATAAAGACTGTTTTACTCCTTTCTTTTCAAATTGGATGGCTTTTATTTCTTCTTTTTGTTTGGTTGCTGTGGCTAGGACTTCCAGTGCTATGGTGAATAAGAGAGGTGAAAGTGGACAACCCTGTCTTGTTCCCAGTCTTAAGGGGAGCACTTGTAGTTTTTGCCTGTTGAGTATGATGCTGGCAGTGGGTTTGTCATATATGGCCTTTATTATGTTCAGGTATGTTCCCTCTATTTCCACTTTGCTGAGAGATCATAAATGGGTGCTGGATTTTATCAAAAGTTTTGTCTGCATTTATTAGTATGATCATATGGCTTTTATCATTTATTTTGTTTATGTGGTGAATCACATTTACTGATTTGTGAATGTTGCACCAACCTTGCCTTCCTGGAATAAATCCCACTTGATCATGGTGTATGATCTTTTTGATGCATTGCTGTATTTGGTTTGCTAATATTTTGTTGAGGATTTTAGCATCTATGTTCATCAGGGATATTGGCCTATAATTTTCTTTCTTTGTAGTGTCTTTTTCTGGTTTTGGAATTAGGATGATGCTGGCCTTGTAAAATGAGTTTGGAAGCCTTCCCTCATCTTGAATTTTATGAAATAGTTTGAGAAGGAGAGTTGTTAGTTCTTCTTGGAATGTTTGGTAAAATTCTCCTGGTAAAAAGCCATCTGGCCCAGGATATTTGTTTTTTGGAGTTTTTTTTTTTTTTTAAGATTTTATTTATTTATTTTTAGAGAGGGGAAGGGAAGGAGAAAGAGAGGGAAACATTAATGTGTGCTTGCCACTTTAGTGCCCCCTACTGGAGACCTGGCCCGCAACCCAGGCGTGTGGCCTGACTGGGAACCGATTAGATGACTCTTTGGCTCGAAGTTCCAGTTCGGTGCTCACTCCATTGAGCCACAATGGCCAGGGCATTTGTTGGGAGTTTTTTGATTACTGCTTCAATTTCATTAGCTGTAATCTGTCTCTTCAGGGACAGATTCATTTTTTGGAGATGGTATGTTTCTAGGAATTTATCTATCTCATCCAGGTTGTCCAGTTTGTTGGCATATAATTGTTCATAATATTTTCTTACAATCCTTTGTATTTCTTTGATGTCAGTTGTTATTTCTCCTCTTTCATTTCTGATTTTATTTATTTGTGTCCTCTCTCTTTTTTTCTTGATGAGTCTTGTTAAAAGTATGTCAATTTTGTTTATCTTTTCAAAGAACCAGCTCTTGGATTCATTGATCTTTTGTATCATTTTTTAAGATGCTATTTAATTTATTTCTGCTCTGATCTTTATTATTTTCTTCCTTCTGGTCACTTTGGGCTTTGTTTGTTGTTCTTTTTCAAGTTCCTTTAAATGAGAAGTCAGATTGTTTATTTGAGCTTTTTTTTGTGTGTGATGGGCCTATAATGCTATGAATTTCCCTCTTAGGGTTGCTTTGCCAGTGTCCCACAGAGTTTGTTTTGTTGTGTCCTCATTCTCACTTGTTTCAAGGTATCTTTTGATTTCTTCCTTGATCTTGTTGACCCATTCATTGTTTAATGATGTTATTTAGCTTTAGCTTCTATGTCTTTGCATGTTTTTCAGTGTTCTTGTTGTGATTTATTTCTAGTTTTATAGCATTGTTGTCTGAGAAGATGCTTGATATGATTTCAATCTTCTTAAATTTATTGAGACTTGCTTTGTGTCCCAACACATGTTCTATCCTAGAAAACATTCCATGTGCATTTGAAAAGTGTGAATATTCTGCAGCTTTGGGATGAAATGCTGGGAAGATAGCAATTAAATCCATTTGATCCAGTGTGTTGTTTCAGGTTGCTGTCTCCTTGTTGACTTTCTGCCTGGAGGATCTATCCATTGAAGTCAGTGGGCTGTTAAACTCAGTTATGGCTGTATTTCCGTCAATCTCTCCTTTTATGTCCATCACGATTTGCTCTACATACTTAGGTGCTCCTATGTTGGATGCATAAATGTTATATCCTCTTGTTGGATTGTTCTCTTTATTATGTAATGGCCTTTTTTGTCTCTTACTATAGCTTTGGTTTTAAAGTCTATTTTGTCAGACATAAGTAATGCTACCCGAGCTCCTTTTTCTTTTCCATTTGCATAAAACATCCTTTTCCAACCTTTTACTTAATCTGTGTGTATCTTCTGATCTGAGATGGGCTCCTGGAGGCAGCATATATATGGGTCTTGTTTTCTTATTCGTTCAGCCACCCTATGTCTTGGAGCATTTGTCTTAGAGCTATGTCTTTGCTTGGAGCATTTAAGCCATTTACATTTCAGGTGATTATTGATAGATGTGTATTTAGTGCCATTTTATTATTAGACTGTTTTCCTCTCTTTTTCTTCTTTGGCTTAAAGCAAGCCCTTCAACATTTGTTGCAGTACTGGTTTGGTGTTAACAAACTCCTTTAGCTTTTTCTTGTCTGGGAAGCTCCTTATTTCTTCTTCAAGTTTAAATGATAGCTTTGCTGGGTAAAGTAGCCTTGGATGTACATCCCTGCTTTTCATCACCTTGAATATTTCACACCACTCGCTTCTGGCCTGAAGTGTTTCTGTTGAGTAATCAGATGACAGTCTAATTGGTGCTTCCTTGTATGTAATTACCCACTCTTCTCTTATGGCTTTTAGGATTCTTTCCTGTCTTTAAGCCTTGACATTTTAATTATGATGTGTCTGGGTGTAGGCCTCTTTGGGTCCAACTAGTTTGGGACTCTCTGAGCTTCCTGGACTTGTGTGACTTTTTCTTTCACCAGATTAGGGAAGTTTTCTAACATTATTTCTTCAGGTGGGTTCTTGACCCCTTGCTCACTCTCTTCTCCTTCTGGTATTCCCGTGATGTGGATGTTGTTACGTTTCATGTTGTCCAAAATGTTTCTTAAGCTCTCCTCATTTTTAAAAATTCTATTTTCTTTTTGCTGCTCTACCTGGGTGTTTTTTCCTATCTTGTCTTCCAAAACACTAATTCTATCTACTGCTTCATCTAACCTACTGTTTATTCCTGCCAGTGTATTATTTATCTCAGATATTGCATTCTTTATTTCTGACTGGTCCTTTTTTATATTTTCTATGTCTATTTTCATGCTGTTATGTATTCTTATAATCATTACTCTAAACTATGTGGTAATTGCTTGCCTCCATTTCATCTATTCTTCTGGACAATTCTCTTGTTCTTTCATTTATGGTTTGTTTCTTTGTCTTCCCATTTTGGCTGCTTCTTTGTATTTTCTGCCTTAGACGTTAAACTAAGCAGCCATTACACTGATCAGCTGTTAATCTAATCAAGCTGTGATCAAAATCCTGGTTTAAGCACCACAGGTGGGGCAGAGCAATTCCTGTGGGTGGGGCTGTGGCTTCTCGTTAGGCTGATGCCACTTGGAGGGGAGTGCTCCACCTGAGAAAGATGGTCCCTGCAACATGGGGGATGACTCAGCACGGGGATCCTGGTGGCTGTTCCTTTAGTTGTCTGCCCAGAGCCACCTGCCCCAGACTCTCCTCAAATGTCTCTCATCCAATCTGCCCTCCCTCTGCTGGAGCCCAGGGTATGTGGCTGCAAATGAAATTTTGTGCTTTGGCCCTTTAAGAGGCTCTCTGCATCTCCAGCCTTCTCCCTGGCAGACAGAAACTCAGCTGCTTTTCACAGCTGTATGTTATCTGGGTTCTTTCTGGCTCTGGTGTGTAGGCTGGGAAGTTTGGCTTGGGGTTTAGACCCCACACTTCTCAGGGGAACCGCCCCCCCCGCCCACCCCCCCCCCTCCGGCCCTGGCCATGAAACATCTTCTGGAATTCAGCTGCTGCCTGTTGGAGCCCAGCCAGCCCTCTCATGCCTCCTCTGCACTCCCTACCAGTCTTGTTGTGGTGAGGCTGTTTCTTCCATCTGTCCTTGGTTGTAAGGCTTCTTT
>CM052545.1:39486510-39614147 GCA_028533065.1 Trachops cirrhosus | reverse complement strand
AGAGAGAGAGAGAGAGAGAGAGAGAGAGAGAGAGAGAGATCCAGTCTAATCCCATTCATGAGGGCTCCACTGACATGACCAAACTGTTACAGAATGGACCTGTGGTGGGGGACAAGATACTGTTACCAAATGGACACCCCTCTCCCCCAAGGTCCCTCTGAAAGGGAGGGGTTTGCCTTGTCCACCACCCTTAGGATTGGAATTATGGCTCTCAGAGTTTGGTGAAAAGGAGAGGAACCATTTATTCAAAAGTTATACAGACTTAGAGTAATGACTTAATGTCTTCGTTAAAATGCCAAAGTCCCTTAAAACACCCACACACATACACAGTCCTTCCTTCCCCCCTTTGCCTAGTTAGGGGTACTGTATCTCAGGAAAAAAAAAATAGAAGTCTGTGGCTCAGGTAGCCCCCGGTCCTTCCCAGTAACCTGTGCTCGGCTGGCAGGCCTCCCGTGGTTCCCAGCACCATCAGCTGTTTCACCGCAATTGCTAGTTCTTAATCCAAACCCACGTGGAACCCCCTCATGGCCCAGCAGCAAGAGTCCTTTCTCCCCTTTCCTTTCTGCGGTGTCTCTCCTGCATTCTTCCAAACTGCTAAGAGAGAGCTCTGCATGGCTGCCACATCTTGCTTTCCTGCTTCCTAAGCCCCATGGTTAAGGGGGCCCCAAAACCCTTTGTAGTTCCCATAGGGCTGCCACATGTGGGTTTAAGTCCCTGCTTGAATCTTCCTCATCATCCCCAGTTCTGACTCCTCCCACAATTTGCTACCCCCGCCAGCGTTCCCATATTTTTCCAGCTTTTCTGGGCTGCCATAGTAAGTCTGGGCAGGTGTGGCCCCATGGCATGGAGCAAACCAACTTCAAGCTCTCACACAGGCACTGCAACCAAGGAGAGCTGCTTCCCAGTTACAACCTGGGTTGAAGTCACTCCCATCTCCCTGGCTCAAAAGCATGGCCACAGCTACTTAACATATCTGTGAAACTAATCACCCATTATAGATATGTTAAATAACCATTTTTGCTGTTACTTGCAAAACTATTGATATGCAAAATAACTCTCAATGGTCCTGCTCCCTGTGTCCCATCACCCAGTTCAGACTTGTGGGGGTTAGGACATCTATATATTTTTAATATTTCCTGGATTCCCCGAATTCTGGACCCTGTTACAAATCCCTCTTTGAGGGGTCCTTGGCGGTACCCTGTTACATAATTACCCACCTTCCAAAGAACTCACTTCCAAATACCATCACACTGCCCTGGGCGGTAATGTACACTCAGTTGGTTGGAACATACATTAAATTTTGTGGGCTCGATTCCTGGTCAGGGCACATACTTAGGTTGCGGTTTCCACTCCCCATAAGGGCAGGTATGGGAGGCAACCAATTGATGTTTCTCTCTCACATCTCTCTCTCTCTGCCCCCCATCCTCTCTCTCAAATCAATAAACATATCCTCAGGTGAGAATGAAAACAACAAACAAACAAAACCCCCCAAATACCATCACACTGGGGTTTAATATTGGAGATTAGAGCTTCAGCATGTGAATTTTGATGAGGAACTATTCATTCCATAGCGGAGAGTAATAATCAGAAATAACAGTGACAGCTAACATTTCTTTAGCACTTACTATGTGCCATGCACTGTGTAAAACTCTTTCTACACTTTATCCTATTTAAGCCTCACCAAAACCTTATGAGGGAGATACTGTTGGTTACAAACAAGGAGACTGATTCTCAGAAGGGCTAAGCCATTTTTCCAGGGTCACAGAGTGGTGGATCTGGGATTCAAAACACAGTGAGGAGTGGGAGGTGATATCCGAGCCTGTGATGCCTTCCTCTAGGTGGAGGGAGGACGCCTCCAAGAGGAGCAGAACAGGAGGGACTAGAGGGGGTTAGTTAATGAACATTGAGGAAGCACCCACTACATGCCAGGCAGTGGGGAATAAGACCAGGGCACTATATCCTAGTGGGGAAAACAGATGTTGAATACATATGTTGAATAAATAAGCAAGGGAATAAGGGAAAATAAAATGGGATGGTGTGATCGACAGAGTGACTCAGAGGATGTGATGGTCAGGAAGGTGGCAGAAAGCCAGATGTCTGAATGGTATGTAAATGGTGAGGAGTAGCCGGCTCTGTGGGAACCTGAGAGAAGAGCATCTTAGGCAAAGGGAGCAGCCAGTGCGATGGCCTTGGGGCAGGAGAGTATTGGTGTCCTATGAGCAGCACCAAGCAAGCCAGTGTGGCTGGAGTGGAATGAGCAAGTGGGGAGAGTAAGGGGAGAGGAGGGCAGAGGACTGCTCTGGGGGGAGGCTAGGGCTGGAGGGACCAAAGAAACTTCTGGAGTCAGTGGCCCAAAATGGCCTAAAAAAATAGGTGGTTGAATGGGGTGAGGGGCCAATGTTGCTCACCACCCACACTCCTCACCCCATCTCTTCTCTCCAATTCTCTCTACTTAGGGATCTACAGGCCTTCCTGGTCCCCTGGGACCAATAGGCGAGAAAGGAAAGCGGGTGAGTTGTGATGGGCAGGGAGAGGGAAGGGCATACCTGGGGTCAACACCCGTGGCTGTGCATGGACCCACCCGTGGTGGGTCCTGGGCAAATTCATCTATATTGGAGGCACTTGTGTGCACGCTTCTTTCCACGTGCAATGCAGGGCACATAGGTGACCCCACCTGGCATTACGGCACAGTGCCTATGTGTGCATGTGAGCATGTGTGTCCCATGTGCCTCTCAGTGCAGATTAGCTGGGGTCTGGGTGCTGCAGCTTGAGGACCTGTGTCTGAGTGAACAGAGCATGAGCTTGTGCATACATTGTGTGATGTGACATAAATACGTGCAGAGAGCATGTACACATGTGTGAAAGGATATGACACACATGTGCATTTCTGTGTGCACTGGGTGACTATATGCATGCATGCATTTCTGTGCTCTGTGTGCATTGTTGCTGTGTGAATGGACACTGTGTATATTCACACAAGTGGATACATGTGTGCTGTGTTTATCAGGACTGAGTTTTCACATAAATCCATGCATGTGTGTGTCTACATCGAGTACACATGTTCCAGGAACTCCATGTGTCAGCCTGAGCCTGTCATGATGGCACACAGTCATGTATGCCTACTGTGTAGCTGTGATACATAGGTGTCCCTGTGGGTGAACATGCTTGTACGTTGGGTCCTATAGGTGCAATCAGACATATCTGTTATCTTTGCGTGGTTCAGTATGAGTGTGAGTGAAAAGTTTGTGAATAGATGGTAGCAGATATCTTTCTGGGTCTGTGACAGGGAGCCTTTGTGTCATGTGTTTGTACCGTAAGCCTCTTCTGCTTCCCCTCACCTGTTTTGTTTTCCAGGGGAAGGCAGGGCAGCCTGGTCTGGAGGGAGAGCGGGGACCACAAGTAAGAAAACAGAGAGCTTCTCCCACCCCACAGGGTCCGGGGGGCGGGGCACTGTGAGAGGAGAGTTGGGGAGTGAGCAAGGAAGAGGATTTGGGTTATGCTGATATCCCTGGTGGGACAAGAGGGGGAGTCGAGGAGGGAGGGGACCCAGAGGATTTGATCTCACATCCTAGGCTCCTCCACCCTCTCACTTCTAATCCTTGTTTCTTTTCTATTCAGGGCTCTCGTGGAGAGAGGGGGCAACCAGGTGCTACAGGGCAACCAGGCCCCAAGGTATGGGGTAGGTGGGTGCTCAAGCACCCCAGGCAGGCCCTCTGCCCAGGTTCACCAAGTCCCCACCAGCCCCTCCCAGTTGAGTGTGTTCTGCAGCCTGAATCTCATTCACTCTGTCCTAGGGTGATGTAGGCCAGGATGGAGCCCCTGGGATCCCTGGAGAAAAGGTGAGTGTGTGTATATATATATATATATATATATATGTATGTGTGTATATTTCTGGGTAGGAGACAAATCCAGGAAGTAGGGAGACATAACACAGTGGAAACAGCACCACCTCTGACGTCAGAACCATGGTCAGAGGTGGTGCTGAACCATGATCAGACACATTTTAACCATGGTCAGAACCATGAGTTAAAATCCTACCTCAGCCACTTACCTGCTGTGTGACCTTAACTTCTCTGGGCCTCAGTGATGAATGAAATGACTTCTGTATGCTAGGCCCTGTGCCTAGTATGCAGAAGGTGATCAATATGTGCAAGCTCTTGTCGTTATGTGGGGTTCAGGGGGCTAGACAGGAAGGATGAGTAATGACTTCTGGTTCCATTTCAGGGCCTCCCAGGACTACAAGGGCCCCCTGGATTCCCTGGGCCAAAGGGGCCCCCTGTAAGTGAGCTCACCCTGATTGGGTGGTGGGTGGGAGGGAAGCTGGGGAAGGAAGAGGCTCCTTATTTGTGCCTTGACTCTCTCCCACCTTGTCCCTCAGGGCCCTCAGGGGAAAGATGGGCGACCTGGGCACCCTGGACAGAGAGGAGACTTGGTGAGTGACCCCTTGATCTTTGACCCCATTAGGCTCTCCATTTCTCCCCTCCCCCACCCCATGTGACATCTCCTTTTAATTTTTCTCCCCAGGGCTTTCAAGGTCAAACAGGCCCACCTGGTCCAGCTGGTGTCGTGGGTCCTCAGGTCAGAGTGGACTCTACAAGCTCCTCCAGTTTTGTACCAGTTGGGGGATATTTGGGGGGGCATGGATCTCAGATAGACCCCCCCATCCCAGACCACTTCTGTTCAAGATGGGCCTTCTTCCTCTCCAGGGAAAGACAGGAGAAGCAGGACCTCTAGGTGAGCGGGGGCCCCCAGGCCCTCCTGGACCTCCTGGTGAACAAGGTCTTCCAGGACTGGAGGGCAAAGAGGGGGCCAAGGTGAGACCCTGTCCTGTGGGGAATCTTGGCAGAGTGGCCCCATGGGCTCCTCAATGGCCCCAGGCCACCTGAAGGCTCAGAATTAGCCCTACAGGGGAAAAGCCCAGACTTACAGATTTTGGGGAGACAACCCTTCCCTGGAGCCTGACCTTCCTCCTCTGTACTCCTGCAGGGGGACCTGGGGCCAACGGGACCCTTTGGGAAGGAAGGACCACCTGGACCTAGGGGCTTCCCTGGCTCCAAAGGAGCCCCAGGGGACCCTGTGAGTATCCTTTGGGCCCTCTTGTGTCTGCCTGGCTGGTCTGTGAAGCAGAGAAAGGAATGGGGACCTCAGGGCAGGGACATGGTGACAGCATCCTGGGTGGGGACAATCATGAAAGTAATGGAATGACCTGGAGGAGACTGACCCATGGACCTCAGTGCCCAGAAGGGGATGGGAACTGTGAGTCCCCCAAAGTGAAGACAGGACCTGGGCCATCTGTGGGAATCTCTTGACTGACTTGTTTCCTCCTTCAGGGACCTACCGGTTTGAAGGGTGACAGAGGCCCCCCAGGCCCCATTGGGGCCAATGTAAGTGCAGCCCTTTCTGCTGGGTGGGGAGCAGGGTGGAGGGACCTTGGGGTGTCTGGGAGGCTGGGTGTTGTCTTTATTAAGTCCACTGTTTTGGGAGTCAAACAGGCCTGGGTCACATTCAGTTCTGTCACTCACTCAGTGGGCAGTTATGTCATTTGGTGGGCCTCAGTTTCCTCATCTGTATCATAGTCACTCTCATAGGTTATCACTGAACTCGGTGAGATGATCCCTCTGACACATGCTTATTTGTGTGACAGACAAGAACATATACAACCTCCTTTCTCCTGGAGGTCACGGTCTAGTTGGGGAGATGATAAATCAGCAATGACGAATGTCCCAAACCAGAACAGTGCAGAGAGAGGGGAGCAGGCAAAGAGCAGGTAAAATGGGCTGGTCAGCGAAGGTCTCCTGAGAAGGTGGCATTTGAGTTGAGACCTGAGGAGGTAAGGAAGGAATTGTATGAATGTTTGAAGGAACAGCATTCCAGGCAGAGGGACAGCATGTGCAAAGGCCCTGAGGCAGGGCCCATGCCTGGCTTATTGGAGGAAACAGCAAGGGGACCTATGTGGCTGGAGAGGAGTGAGCCACAGTGAAAGTAGGAGGAAGCAAGGGCAGGGAGGGGTCTTGCTGGATCCGTGCTGGTAATCACATGAACTCAGTGCCTGGCAGCTTGAAAACATTCCAGAAATGGGAACTACAACTATTGCTACTTTTCCTGACCCCTCACCCCTGTTTTCAGGGCTCCCCTGGGGAGCGTGGTCCTGTGGGCCCAGCAGGAGGCATTGGGCTTCCTGGCCAAAGCGGAAGCCCAGGCCCTGTTGGCCCTACAGGAGAGAAGGGGTCCCCGGTAAGTGCTCTGCCCACCCCATTCCACACGCCAGGCCCTCCGCATACCAGGACCCCATTCCTGCCCTAGTCCCTGACGTTCCTCCTATTCCCGCATCAGGGTGAACGTGGTCCCCCTGGTCCCACTGGCCAAGATGGGATCCCAGGGCCGCTGGGGCTTCCAGGCCCCCCTGGAGCTGCTGGGCCTTCTGGGGAAGAAGGGTACAAGGTGAGCATTTATGAAGAGGAAGGGGCTGGGGAAGGCTGTGGGTAGGGGGCCAGGGTCCTCCCTCATCCTGTTTCCTTTCCAGGGGGAGGTGGGCACCCCTGGTCACAAGGGGAACAAAGGCGATAAGGGAGATGCGGTGAGTGGGGACCCTCACTGGGGGGTGGGTTCTCAGGGAGGGGAGAGGGATGTGGAGGATGGGTGGTCGGTCAGGGGGAGAAGTCATGGAGCTTCCTGCCTTCCTGGGCCCCATCTTGATACCTGCTAGTAACAGAAACCACTCAAATACCTGAAATGAAGGGACCAACAGAGAGGTTGGGGCCCCAGGAGACCAGGGAAGGCGCTGAGCTGGTTACTCTCTCCTCTCCCTGTTCTTGGCATCTCGTTCTCTCTGCTGTGACTGCATGGCTCTGAGGCATCGCATCTCCAGGCAAAGCCTCCCTTTGGGACTTCAGGCCCAGCCCCAGCATCGGTCCCTGGGTGCTGGTGGGACTTCTGGGGAAAAGTCCTGCTGGGCCAAGCTTAGGACAGATGTCTGTGTCTGATCCCGTCAGTTGGTGACTAGGAAGACAAGGTTGGGGGGTATTGTGCAGCTGTGGCTTGCTGGTGGGGGAAGTGGGCAGGGAACAGTGATTGACAACTCTAGTGCCATCCCCCATCTTGAACTTGAGGGGTTTTTCACCTCTGTTTGCTCCTCCAGGGCCCACCTGGACCAACAGGGATACGGGGTCCTGTGGGACACCCAGGTTCCCCGGTAGGTGCTCCTGGCTTTGTGACCATTCCCTGGTTCCCCAGTGGAAAGGGACAATGTCCTATACCTCAGTTCAGTTCCAGACTCAATGCCAGCCCTATCCACTCCTCCAGGCTGACACCCAGTGTGAACCCTGACTCAACCTAACCTCAGCCCCAACCCTGAACCCGAATTCACCCCTAATCTCAACCCTGCTTATGACCTTAACCTCACTCCCAGCTCAGTCCTTATCTTCAATTCCTGCATTAGCCAGGCCCTGGCCCACTCCCACCATGACCCCAACCTTGACCCACCTCCAGTGCTGACCCAAAACTCCAGTTCAAACTCTGAATCTGGTCTTGGCCCCAACCTTAAACCCTACTCTAAATTCCATCTCAGCCCCGTCTGAACTCTGCTCATGACCTTGACTTTCATCTGAACATGACTTATCTATCACCCAATGTCCATCTCAAACCTTTGACTCAACCCTTGACTTCATTCCCAAGCTCTGACACTTAACCCAAACCCCCAACTCCAAACCTAACCCAGACTTTCCATAAACTTAATCCTAACCTCGACTCTAACCATCAACCTCAGTCTTGCCTTTGACCTTGAGCCTATTTCCAACCATTGACCTGGACCCTAACTTTGCCTGGCCCTCTCCTTCTCCTAGGGAGCAGATGGGGCTCAGGGACGCCGGGGACCCCCGGGCCTCTTTGGGCAGAAAGGAGATGATGGAGTGAGAGGCTTCGTGGGGGTGATTGGTCCCCCTGGCCTTCAGGTAGGTGTCTGAGTTTGGGGGTACAGCCTCTGGATCCCCTCACCCTTTGCCTTAATCTCGCCTCTTTGTTCCACAGGGACTGCCAGGCCCTCCTGGAGAAAAAGGGGAGGTCGGAGACGTGGGGTCCATGGTATGGAGAACAGGGGAGAAGATGGAAGGGAGAGAGGAGTGGCAGGGTGAGGGAGACCATTAGATTGACATGGGGGGATCACAGGGCACATTGTCATTTTAAGGATTATGCAAGTCACAAGCATCAAGGACAGTGTTTTGGGGGGCATGGGGGTCACTGGATGCTATTCTGACTGTTCCACAGGGTCCCCCTGGAGCTCCAGGTCCTCGGGGTCCCCCAGGCCCTAGTGGATCAGAGGTGAGGATTCTGAGGCTGGGGGAAAGGCTTCAGAGGTGGGGGCATTTATTTCCCAAGAAGAGGAGGTTGGGATCCCACATTCCCCTCTCTGCCCCTTGCTATCATTTCAGGGCTCCCCAGGGCTGCCTGGAGGAATTGGTCAGCCAGGTGCTGTGGGCGAGAAGGTGAGAGAGAGCCTCGGACCACACAGGGTGGGGGAAGCTCCACCAGTCCACTCAGGATTGGGGGGTGGCTGCTCGGGGGAGCCTCTTGTCTGCTAGGATCAAACCTCTACTCCCCCTGACCCCACTTTGCCTCCTGTAGGGTGAGCCAGGGGAGGCTGGAGACCCTGGACCCCCAGGAGCCCCAGGCATCCTTGTGAGTGACTGTGTCCTGAACCCCTACACCCATCTCAGGGAACCCCTTGCCTCTGGGCATCTCAGGCCACCTTGACCTCTGGGCAGTCCTAGGTCACCTGCTGACCCAGAAGCTATGGACGTCCTGGGTCATTTTGATGACAGAGCCTTCGAAGGTGTCAGTGTACATACAATTCTCCAGGTTGCACACGGCACACGGGTGTGGAATTGAGTGCATAGATGGGGCTCAGATCCAATGTGAGCCCTGAGCTGGGAATCAAGTGCCCACAGAGGGCCCCTTTTCTAATTCACTCAAGGGTGGCACACGGGCTCAACCCACCTTGCCCATGACCTCTAGGCAAGTGGACCATCCTGATCCCCAACTCTTATAAGTTCTAGATACCTTTGACTTACCCTTGGGCAGTCTAGGCTACTCTGACCCCTGACTCCAGGAAAGTCCCAGATCACCCAGATTCCTAAATCCAGGTATGCTACCCTTGACCCCTGGAGAGTCCAGGCTCTTCTGACTTCTGACTTATGTTTCTGCAAAGGGGCCCAAGGGAGAAGTTGGTGAGAAGGGGGACTCAGGCCCATCTGGGGCTTCAGGACCCCCAGGCAAGAAGGGCCCCCCTGGGGAGGATGGAGCCAAAGGGAATGTGGTGAGTCCTGGGGAAGGTGGGGGCAGAGATGGGGGAGGCCCTCGTGTCTACTCAAACCTGCTCCCCGACTTCCAGCAGGTGCCCCATCCTCCAGTGTGCTGATTCTATGAGCATCCCAGAACATGGCCAAATGAATGAATGCTTGATTGAATGAATGGATGAATGAATGAATCAACATGGAAACACAGTGGTTATACGTCATTGTGGGAGTGAACCTTGCTTCCACATGAGACTGTTCTAATGATGTTGGGAATGACAAGGTCGAGATTGGTGTTGATGTGGGGTTTGCCATCAGGCAGAGATTGAGGCCCTCCTGCTGTCGTGGGGGGCGGGCTCGAGGCTTGGGTTAGGGTGACAGGGCAGTGAGGAGCTTCTGTCTGGGGACCACCCTGCCACTGCAGTGTCCCTCTGGGTCTGTTCTATCTGTGAGTCCAGAGCTGGGAGGCTGCTGGGAGGACATTGAGGTGATGCAAGCAAGGCTCCTAGCTCAGCACCCATGCGCACCAAGCACTGGAATGTTCTCTCTACCAGGATGGGGATTCTGTTGTTCACTGTGTAACCCGGGAACCAGAACTGAGTCTGGGCAGCATTTATCTGTTAACTGAATGAATGAATGAATGTGCAACAGTTCCGGGATGTGATTGTTCATCCTTCTGTGTCCCAGGGCCCCACAGGGCTCCCAGGAGATCCAGGACCCCCTGGGGACCCTGGAATTTCGGTGGGTATGAGCCCTCCCTCCCCCACCAAGCCCATCATATTTTTTAATTCTCTACTCCACTTACCCCCAGAGACCCCCCTCACCTCCCACAGACCTGGTGTCCCAATCTCCCTGCCTCTATATACCTGGGTAAGGTCATTGGAACAAATAACCTTCACTATCCTTACCCCCAAATTCTCATGTGCCCCATGTTCCCTCCCAACTCTGTCCCCTACTGCCACAGGGTCTAGATGGTTCTCCAGGGGAGAAAGGAGACCCTGGTGATGTTGGAGGACCGGTGAGTGAGGAAAGGAGGATGGCGGGCTGGGAGGGGGTGGGGGCTGGTGAGTGGGTGAACTGGGGGGCCAGAGGCATGGCTTCATGAGGCACCCAGGGCCTCTGTGGATGTGCCTGCTTTGCCTCTCTGGGGCCTCACTATGCGTGTGAGCAGCTTGAGGGAGAGGCAGGTGGTGGCTGGTGTTGGGGTGGTGTTTGGGGGAGGCTGTCTTTGGGTCAGAGGCCTCCTGATACAGTCACGGTCAACTGACATTAGCCGATTCCACCCTGCTGCTGTTGCTATCTCCACAGGGCCCGCCTGGAGCTTCTGGGGAGCCTGGCCCCCCTGGGCCCCCTGGCAAGAGGGTGAGTGATGACCTGCCTCTGGGCTGTCCTGGCTGCCCTGGCTCCAACCTTGTCCCACTCACCCCCACAGGCCCCCACTCACATGACCCCCCAGTCATTCCCGAAGGGCCCCCTTAACTGTCTTGCCCTTCTCAGGGTCCTCCTGGCCGCATGGGACGAGAAGGTAGAGAAGGGGAGAAAGGTGCCAAGGTGAGTGCCTTGTCCACAGAGGGGTCCCTGCCCTGACCCTTCAGCTAACAGCTGGGTCATCAGAATGGGGAGGGGCCCTGTGACCACCACCAGTGTGCCAATTTTCTCCCCCTCCCTGAAAGTTCTTGGTTAGGGGGTCAGGAGGCAGGTATGCCCTGACTCTCAGCCCCCTCCCTTGCCCCTGTCCACTGTAGGGGGAGCCAGGTCCTGACGGGCCCATAGGGAGGACAGGTCCTGTCGGGGCTCGAGGGCCCCCTGGACGTGTTGGGCCTGAGGGTCTTCGGGGGATCCCTGGTCCTGTGGTGAGTGGGGTGGGAACAGGGGTGGGGTGGGGGTGGTATCAGGCCTTCCCTGTGTGCTCACACTTAATAATTTCTCATCACAATTGGAAGGGACTGATCCTGGTAGGGGGAGGGGCTGATCCTGGTAGGGGAAGGGGCAGCCACACTGTGTTCTGGCAGGCTGTGGTCCCCCAATGTTCTGTTGCATCCCAGGGTGAACCAGGCCTCCTGGGACCTCCTGGACAGATGGGTCCTCCTGGCCCCATGGTAAGAGACTTCTTTGTCCCTGAGGCCCTGGCACTGAGAGCCCCATGTGGCGTGACCCTGGTGCTGATGGTCAGGCTGATCCCTCACTATCTGAAGGTCTACCCTGACCATGTATGTTATCTATTCTGACCACTCATCTTGGTGGTCTGTACTGGCCAGCCACACCGACCCTCCATGTTGATGGTTTACACTGACCACAGTGGCCCTCTTAACAGGCCAACCTGACCACCAGTCTTGGTAGTCTACACTGACCACCACTCTGATCCTCACCACTGAGTATTCGTGTTAGCCATTCTCCAGCCAACCCCTCCATTACCCCTCATCATCCCCCTCTCTCCTGACCATCCCCATGATCATATCCTTGGTAATGCCCCTTTGAAACCTGGGAAATTTTTCATTTGACCACCTCCCAATCACCCACATGGGCCTGGAGATTTTATGTCTGAGTCTCACTGACTGACTCTCCCTATCCTTCCAGGGGCCCTCCGGCCTCCCAGGGCTGAAGGGAGAGGCTGGCTTCAAGGGGGAAAAGGTGAGGAGACCTCCTTCCATTATTTCCCTCCCTCACTGATCTCCCTTTCCTCCCTGGCAGAGGGCTGGGAGACTGTGGTCTCCTTTACCCCCAAATGCACTACCCCAGGGCGCTAGGAGGAAACCCTCCCAGCACCCCCTCTCTTCCCCCACACATGCCTCTCTTCTCCTCCAGGGCCACATCGGATTAATTGGCCTCATCGGCCCCCCTGGGGAGGCTGGTGAGAAAGGGGACCAGGGGCTGCCAGGTGTGCAGGGCCCTCCTGGCCCCAAGGGAGAGCCTGTGAGTGTGTGTCCTGCCCCTCAGGGGAGACTGTTCGAAGGAGGGGCAGGTGGGGCGGCAAAGATGGGATGGTTTGCAGACTGTGGGGGTTAGGGAAGCCCGGGGCTGGAATGATAGGGGTTTGTCTAGGGAAAACGGGGGATCTCTCTGGGGGCTTGAAGACTGTGGGGGTTAGGGAAGCCTGGGTCTGGAATGATAGGGGTTTGTCTAGGGAAAACGGGGGATGGATCTCTCTGGGGGCTTGAAGGCTGGAGGGTGTGTCTTGAGGGGACTGGAAGCTTTTCTGAACCATAGAGATGAACCCCACCAATAATGACCCTGATGTCCTTTCCCCAGGGCCCCCCTGGTCCCGTTGGCCCTTCAGGCCACCCTGGGCCCCCAGGCGTGGCGGTGAGTATGAGGGGTCTGTGAGGTGGGGGTCACCCTGGTGAGCCAGCCAGGAATCCATTCTCTGTCTCTACCCTGCAGGGCCCTCTGGGACAGAAGGGCTCAAAGGGGGTGCCGGTGAGTCCTCCCTGCTCTCTTGGGCTTCCACATTCCAGCTCCCTCCCTGCCTCCACTGCACTGAGCCCTGGATGCCTTCACTCATTTAGTTATTCAATCACACATTCAACAAATATTTACCCAACACCTACCATTGTATTTCATGAAACCTAAGATGCCATCAGTTGTAAGATGCACCATTACTTTATAAACCGCTGTGAAAGAAAACAGTTCTGCCAAGTAAACTATGACTTGCCAAAGATGTCAAGATGCTGATTTCAGAGATGTTAAAATATGGAAAGAAGATGTATGTGTGTTTTATGCTTGTGCCCCCCCACCCCCCGTGTGTTTACGGGTTCGTGCAGGTGTGTGGGGGAGTGTCTCCATAGACAGAGTTCACCCCCAACTGACTTCTCCGTGCAGGGATCCCAAGGCCTCCGTGGTGACACAGGCCCCCCAGGCCCCCCAGGTCCCCCGGTAAGTTCCCCAGGGCCTAAGGTTGAGGTCCCCCAGCACTCAGAACCAGGTGGGGCGCACACCAGCTGTTCAGGGGATGCAGGTGCCTTGAAAGCCAGAGAGGGATCTGGGCTGGGGGGTTGGGGATCGTGGGGGGACATTCATGGGGCACTGACTGGCTGTCTCTCCACTCTGCCTTCTCCACCTTGTCTGTCCCTCCCTGTCTCTCTCTCCACCTCTTCTGACTCACCTGGCCTTTCTCTGTCTCTGTTTCCAATCCTTGTCTTCCACTATTTTATGTTTTTTTTTCTCTCTCTTTGCTTTCTTTGTCTGACCTTGTGGTTCACTCTTTTTTATCCTCTTGGTACTTCTCTCCCTCCCTATCTCTGTGTCTTTCTGTCTCTCTCCTTCCTGTGTGTCTCTCTGTCTTCATCTCCCTGTCCCTATCCCTGTCTATTCCTGTGTGTATCTCTCCCTCCCCGTTCTCATCTTTCCACCCCTCTCTCTGCCTTCCACATGGCTCTTATTTCTGCCTGGCTCTATCGCCGTCTCTTCCGCCCCGTCTCTGCCCAGGGTCCCCCTGCGGAGCTGCATGGGCTGCGCCGGCGCCGGCGCTCTGTCCCTAGCAGGGGAGTGCTGGAGGCCCCGGAGGGCGGCCTGGAGGAGGTACTGGCTTCTCTCCTGTCGCTGAGCTTTGAGCTGGAGCAGCTGCGGCGCCCTCCCGGCACCGCTGAGCGCCCGGGCCTTGTGTGCGGCGAACTACACCGCAACCACCCGCACCTGCCAGATGGTGAGGTCCTGCCCCTCCCCCGGTGGCGGGCGGGGAGCCTTCGGGTTCCTTGCCCCTCACCCGCCCCGCCTGGCTCTGCGGCAGGGGAATACTGGATTGACCCCAACCAGGGCTGCGCGCGAGACGCGCTCAGGGTTTTCTGCAACTTCACGGCAGGAGGAGAGACCTGCCTCTACCCCGACAAAAAGTTTGAGACCGTGAGTGCCTCTGGGAGTCGTTGGTGGGAGGAGAAACGGGGCTCTGGACACCATCCCATTCTCCTACCCCGCAGGAAAGGCTGTTCCCGCCTTCCCCGTCCCTAACACACGCGCCTGGCTTTGTCCGGGATCTTATCCTTCCTTCAACCAACATTTATTGAGTATCTAGTGTATGCCAAGTGCTGGGGTTACAGCCGAAAATAAAAAAAAAAATTTCTCTGCGTTTATGGAGTTTGCCTTCTCAGAGGAAGACAGGCAAGAAAAACTAGTAAAGAAATCAGGAATGGTGGCAAACCTTTAAGTAGTGCCTACACGTGCCAGGCCCGTTCCAGTAACTTAGGTGCTTTAACCTGCTGAGCCCTAACCACCAGATGTGGTAGCTCTGTCATCCCTCAGACAGGGAAATTGAGGCACAGAGAGGTGATGAGATTACCCACTGCAGTCTACCTTCGGAGTCCCAGCCCTTAACCACCCGGACACCTACCTCCTGACTTGCTTACTATCTTATAGGCCTGGTGGTCTCACTGAGCTCCAAGCTGCAAGCTGAGAGGTGAAGTCACCTGGCTCCCAGAAATCCTGGGGTTCTCCAGCAGGGAGCCCTGAGACTAACAGTCTCACACAAAGCACCAGGTGTAGCAGTGGAGGGCAGTGGGTGAGCAGCACCAGCTCTGCACCAGCTGGGTTGGAATCCAGGTCTGTCACCTCAGTGTTTTAATCTGTGAAATGGGGCTCAAGCAAGTGTCTGCCCCTAAGGGTGATTGTGCAGTTGCGGTGCCAATGTGCGTACCAGGAAACACTGACTAAACACTGGCTGTGTGCTAATATCTCAACTGCAGGTAACATACACGGCCAGCACAGGGCCTGCAAAAATGCATAAGAATGTTCTTCTGATACATTATTATTATTTTTAACTGTCAGAGCCCTGGTTTAGTGAGTACTCAGACCCCCTCATACATGGGGGCTGGATGCAGAACTTGATCTCTAAGCAGGTGCTGACATCTGAGGCCTGGTCCCTCATCAGCTCACCTTCCTCCTGCTCAGACAGAAGCTGGGGAGGGAAGTGAGGAAGGTTCTAGGTTTGGGTTCCCTAGATTTCGGGCAAGTCATTTATTTCGGGGGTAATCCCAGGAGACACCAGGAGGGGAAAGGGGGATGTGAGAAGGATCGAGAGAGGCAGCTAGTATTGTTAAAATGTCACCATTGGGCACCCAAGGCTCTGCTCCCCTGAGGACTTCTGGGAGACAGTGTGGAGCAAACACCTGGAAGTTGTCCCACCTGGGCAGAGAGGAAGCTGGGGCATTTATCCACCGACTCTTGTCAGTCACCTATTGAGGGCCACCTCAGAGGGCTGGGCCCCCTTCCCTTGGGCCCAGGCACCAGCCAAGCCCACTTCCCTGGCCAGCCAGCAACCTGAGCGTCCCAGATGTTTACGACCTGCAGCCTTCATTGATGGGAGGCAAATGCAGAAAGGACCTGGTGGGCATCTGCTACTGACCCTCCCTCTCTCTGCAGGTGAAACTGGCTTCCTGGTCCAGGGAAAAGCCGGGAAGCTGGTATAGCACATTCCGTCGAGGGAAGAAGGTGAGTTGCTGAAGGTGAAGTGGCAGATGGTTTGAAAAGCTGTGGGGACCATTGGAGAGGTTGGGAGAGGGGCTTGGAGGGGTGAGCTGAACAGGACAAGTCTGCCAACTGGGAAAGGGAGGGTGAGTGGGGCAGTGCCAGACGTGTGACGGGGGAAGCAGGAGGCACAGTGGAAATCCAGAAGCAGTGCTGGAAGGACCTGGTAGAAGTCCCATCTTAGCTGAGGCCTAAAGAGTGAGTTGGGTTAGCAAGTTCAAGAGGACAAGAAAAAGTGTTGTAGGCAGAGGGAACAGCAGTTGCAAAGGCTTAGAGTCAAGAGAGGGTGTGGTGAATTTAAAGAAGAAAAAGCTACTTTCTCTGCTTTAGAGAGTAAAGAGGGGAATGTAGCTAGAGAAGAGGCTGGGGAGGTAGGTGAAAGCTAGGCCCATCTCTCCAGAAAGACCGAAGGCAATAGAGAGCTGTGACCTGTGTTTAAGTGAGGGAGGGGCCCAGATCAAATCCTTGTGTTAGAAAAATGCCTCTGGGGCTGCTGCTGTTGGTGGTGGTGGGACTGGAGGCTGGGAGACCAGGGAGCGACGGATGTGCTGGTCTGGGAGAGTGAGGAGGGGGTCCAGGCTGGAGCTGCTGCTGTGGGGGGAGACAGGAAGACATGACTTGGAAAAATACCAATGAGGGCAAGTTAATAGGACTTAGTAATTAATGAGATGGAGGGGAGGGAGGAGACAGGCATGATGCCCAGGTTCCTGGCTTGGGAAACTGGCATCTGGTGAGATACGTGAATTTCTCAGAAGAGACACGTAAATGAGAAGATTGGGTTTAAGGGGCAGGGGATCTTGGGTTCCATTTGGGACTTATTTGTGAAACATATACGCATGTGCTAAGCACTGGAAGCATAGCAGCAAGTTAAACACAGTTCTTGACTTCATGAAGCTGATATTCTCCTGGGAATATAACCAAGGAAACAGACAGACTAAGGAAACAAATAAAACTTTACTATAATGTAAGGGAGTATCTTGGTTTGGATTCCCTCCAAAGAGACCCTGAGACCCAGATTCAAACGCAAGTAGTATATCGGGGAGGTGAGTCCAGACACCATGAGTCAGGGAATGTGGAAATGAGGCAGGAGAGGAAAGGAAGCCAAAGGGCGCATTACCGAGCATGCCGTCTCAAGCCAGTGCTATGTTAATAATATACTTTAGTTAAGTATATTATTAGGTCCAAAATGTCGGCATAGCAATATAAAGGTTACTTTTTACATTTTTTCCATACACATTTTTCAGAGTCATTGAAAATACTTAGATTTCATAAAATCTGCATTTGGAAAAGAGGTTCACATACCAAACTTGTCCCAAACCTAAGTTTTCTGATAACTGGATGGAGACTAAGTTATGAGTTGTAAGTGTAAGTAAAAAGTTTGAATTAAATAATTAAATAAAAATTAAAATTAAACAAAGTTTCAAGAAAGTTTCTCAGTCTCCTCAGGCACATTTGAAGTGCTCAGTAGCCACACGTGCCTGGGGGCTCACAAGAGAACCATGGACGGCTGAATGGGGCCCCTCACCTTCCGCTCTGTCTGACCCCCAGTTCTCCTACGTGGACGCTGATGGGTCCCCAGTGAACGTGGTACAGTTGACCTTCCTGAAGTTGCTGAGCGCCACAGCCCGCCAGAGTTTTACCTACTCCTGCCAGAATGCAGCTGCCTGGCTGGATGAAGCTGCCGGTGACCATGGCCGCTCCCTTCGCTTCCTTGGGACCAATGGAGAGGAACTCTCATTCAACCAGACAACAGCAGCCACCATCACTGTCCCCTATGATGGCTGCCGGGTAAGGCCAAGGGGCAGGGGTGACCAGAGCTGGGAGGGGAGGCCTCAGCTGCCCTCCCCCTAACTCCCCATCGGTGTCTTTCCATGGTCAGCTCCGGAAGGGACAGGCGAAGACCCTCTTGGAGTTCAGCTCTTCCCAAGCCGGGTTTCTGCCCCTGTGGGATATGGCGGCCACCGACTTTGGCCAGACGAACCAGAAGTTTGGGTTTGAACTGGGCCCTGTCTGCTTTAGCAGCTGAGAAGTCTTGAGGGTGGGCGGGAGCATGAGGGAGCCCCAGATGGGGCACATTTGGTGCTGAGGCTTTGAAGCCACCCTATTTATCGTCTCCTGTGACTGAGGAGCCAGGGGAAAGTCTGCTCAGCATGGTCCAACAATGCTCCTTCTCCATCCCAGGGGACTGTGGCGGGACTCCATGGACCCAAGAGTCCAGCCTCCCTGCTGGAACTGCACCCCTGCTGGAATGAATGTAGTCTGCCTCTTTCTCCCCTCCATTACCATTCATCTGCACCTGCCCACCCCTGATCGCCCAAGCAATGAACTCATTCACAGCTGATGACTGCTCCCCACGCCTGCCTTCCCTTCCTCAGTCAGTGCCCCCAACAGCCTTTGGTGCTACCCTTCCCAATAGTTAAGCACTGGACATCTCCTGATCCCAGGCTGAGACTCCTTCACTCATTCCTGTCAGGTGGGTTCAGAGCGAAGGAACTGAAGTCAGACTACAGAGGGAAGTGGGACTTCCCTGGACTGAGCTGTGTGTTCCTTTGGCTGCTTCAGCCCATCTCTGAATACTGGCCCCCTCATATCTGCCCTAATGTACCTTACCATGCCAGATGGTTTGGAGGCCAAGATATGGGGTAAATCAGGATCCTAATGGTGCTGCCCTATTTATATCTGGGTCTATATTAAAAGGGAAAAATCCCCTCTGTTGTATATTTAATCTGCTTCCTCCTTATAGAAGGCTGGGACATGATGAAAGAGATTCTAGCATGACCCCCTCCCCACCCCAGGGCATAATGGGCATCTCAAGTCTGAGAATAAACCAGTGAACTGTGTCCCGGTCTGTGTCCTTCATCTTGTGCTGGCTGTATCTTTCTTAGGGTCTGGTGCTTGTCTCACCTGAGGTATTGTCACAACCTATTGTAATTAAGTGTGCTGTTTGGTGAAGTTGACTTAGAGGCTGGGGGAACCCACTTGTAATGGGTTGAAAATAGCCAGATCTCCAAGAGAGGAGGGAAGGAAGGAAGGAAGGAAGAAAGAAAGAGAGGATCTCCATGTCGATCTTGATTAGTATTGGAGACAATGGCTGAGGTGAAGGGTTGCATCAAGAGATGACAGGATGTGGTTTGGATTTGAGATGAAATGACTAGGTGTCAAAGGTCTTGGTGGCAAGTCAGGGGATGAGTTGGAGATGAAGAGAATTGAATTAGGATTAAGCCTTGAAATGAGTTTGGGGTTGGTGAGGCGGATCCTGGCTTGCAGGATCCATGTATGTTGAGGTTGCTAGAGAACAATATACACGGACTACAGAAGTCCTGTGGAAAAAAAGGGATGGCATGGCCACTGTCTGAGAGAGAGAGAGGGCGAGTTGGCGAGAGGCCCCAGTCCCTGCCTGGACAGGCTCTTATTGCTTTTCTGGGTACACTACATGGAGAGCAGTCTTCATTTACTATGCACAGGTTCACTGCAGGGGACTACCTTTTACAGATAACAAATGAAAGAATGTTGCTAATTACTTCAAAGAGAAGGATGTTGCAGACCAAGGGGAAAAGTGGTTGAACTGGTCACACTCAATACTTGGGAGGTTTAGCACAGACTTTAGGAAGTTACAGTAAGCACTTGCTGCTCAATTCAGGGTGAGGGGGTTTCAGCAAAAGCAAGTCTCATAGTGGCCTAGGTACAATGCAGGCCTGATTCCCCACAGGAAAACCTCCCTGCGGGCATGGTCCTGAGTGCCACTCACTCTCCACTGATTTTCCATGTGAGGGCATGTGAAGTGGTTCCCTACAGGTTGGCAGTTAGGGGTTGGGTGAGTTTCATTGAAAATACTTGTAGGTTGAAGATGAGTTGAATTGGAGGTTGGTTTGGAGTGAGTTTGGAGTGAGTGTGAATTAATGAGGGGTCTGTTAAGTTGGAGGTTGGACAATGAATGGATTGAATTAAGGGTTTGGAATTGGATGTTGGGTTAAATTGAATTAGGGTCAATTTGAGGTGTCAGATGAACCAAGTAGAGGTAAGTTGTGATTGCTATGAACAGGCGGTGGGAATTGTCAGTTTGGCAAGTCAAGATGGTATCAGTTAAGATGAGAACTGGGTTTGAGGTGGCTTGAACTGGGGGTTTGATGTTGAGTTGAGGTTTTTTTTTGTTTTTTTGTTTTTTTAAGATTTTAGCCCTGGCTGGTGTAGCTCACTGGATTGAGCATGGGCTGCAAACTAAAGGGTCACGGTTAGATTTCCAGTCAGGGAACATGCCTGCTCTCACCAGGGGCCAGGTCCCCAGTAGGGGACAGGTCCCCAATAGTGGGTGAGCGAGAGGAAACACACATTGATGTTTCTCTTCCTCTTTCTCCCTCCCTTCCCCTCTCTAACAATAAATAAATAAAATCTTTTAAAAAATGTAAAAAAAGAGAAAGTTTAAAAAAAAAGATTTTATTTATTTATTGTTAGGGGAAGGGAGGGAGGAAGAGAGGGAGAGAAACATCCCCTGCTGAGGACCTGGCCCACACCCCAGGCATGTGCCCTAAACTGGGAATCAAACTGGCGACCCCTCAGTTCACAGGCCGGCACTCAACCCACTGAGCCACACCAGCCAGGGCAGGTTGAGGTATTTTTTAAAACAAATTTATTGAGGTATAATTCAATACCATAGAATTCTCTCATTTGAATTATATAATTAAATGGTTTTTAATTGTATTAAAATGGTACATTTGCAGACTTGTGCAATCATCACCACAATCAATTTTAGAACATTTCTATCACCTCAAAAGAAATCCATGGATATGGATTTTGCAGTCACTCTCTATGCCCCTTAACCTCTCAGCAGTAGGCAAACCACCAATCTTTCTGTCTCTATGAATTTGCCTGTTTTGGATACTTCGTATAAGTGGAGTCTTGCAATATGTGGCCGTTTGTGTGCATCTCCTTTCATTTAGCATAGTAGTTTCAGGGTTCATTCTGTGGTATGCATCAATACTTTATTCCTTTTTCTAAAAAATATTTTTTCATATATTTAGCATTTTTGGTGATCTTTATTCTTTCCAGTAGATCTGAATTTTCTTTTTTTAAAAAAAATTTAGAAAGATTTTATTTATTTATTTATCTTTAGAGAGAGGGGAAGGGAGGGAGAAAGAGAGGGAGAGAAATAGCACTGTGTGGTTGCCTCTCATGTTCTCCGCACTGGGGACCTGGCATGCAACCCAGGCATGTACCCTGACTGGGAATTGAACCAATGACCCTTTGGTCTGCAGGTTGGCACTCAATCCACTGAGCCACACCAGCCAGGGCTCTTTGCTTTTAATATATTTTATTGATTATGCTATTACAGTTTTCCCATTGTTTTCTCCCCTTTGTTCCCCTCCACCCTTCACCCCCTTCCACCAGGATTCCCCCACCTTGGTTCATGTCCATGGGTCATACATATAAGTTCTTTGGCTTTTCCATTTCCCATGCTATTCTTAACCTTCCCCTGTCTATTTTGTACCTACCATTTATGCTTCTTATTCCCTGTACCTTTCCCCCATTCTTCCCCCTCACCCTCCCTGCTGATAACCCTCCATGTGATCTCCATTTCTGTGATTCTGTTCCTGTTCTAGTTGTTTGCTTAGTTTGTTTTTGTTTTTTTTTTAGGTTCAGTTGTTGATAGTTGTGAGTTTCTTGTCATTTTACTGTTCATATTTTTGATCTTCTTTTTCTTAGATGAGTTCCTTTAACATTTCATAACGTTAAAGGGCTTGTTGATGATGAACTCCTTTAACTTGACCTTATCTGAGGAGCACTTTATCTGCCCTCCTACTCTAAATGATAGCTTTGCCAGATAGAGTAATCTTGGATGTGGGTCCTTGCTTTTCATGACTTTGAGTACTTCTTTCCAGCCCTTTCTTGTCTGCAAGTTTTCTTTTGAGAAATCAGCTGATAGTCTTATGGGAACTCCTTTGGAGGTAACTGTCTCCTCTTCTCTTGCTGCTTTTTAGATTCTCTCCTTATCATTAATCTTTGGTAACGTAATTATGATGTGCTTTAGTGTGTGCTTCCTTGGGTCCAACTTCTTTGGGACTCTCTGAGCTTCCTGGTCTCTTTCCTTTGCCAGATTAGGGAAGTTCTCCTTCATTATTTTTTCAAAGAAGTTTTCAATTTCGTCTGTTCCTCTTCTCCTTCTGGCACCCCTATGATTTGGATGTTGGAATGTTTAAAGTTGTCCTGGAGGTTCCTAAGCCTCTCCTCATTTTTTTGAATTCTTATTTCTTCATTCTGTTCTAGTGGAGTGTTTATTTCTTCCTTCTGGTCCAAACCATTGATTTGAGGCCTGGTTTCCTTCCCATCATTGTTGGTTCCCTGTACATTTTGCTTTATTTCACTTTGCATAGCCTTCACTTCTTCCTCTATTTTGTGACCATACTCAACTGTTTCTGTGAGTATCCTGATTACCAGTGTTTTGAACTCTGCATCTGATAGGTTGGCTATGTCTTCATCACTTAGTTCTATTTTTGGAGCTCTGATCTGTTCTTTCATTTGGACCATATATATATATTTTTTTTGTCTCAGTGAGCCTGTTACCATAGGAAGGGGTGGAGCCCTAGGTATTCATCAAGGCCAGGCAACCCACATTGCTTTGTTGTGGCAATGTTTGTGGAGGAGGGGTCTGAGAGGGAACAATGCTGCTTGCTTGGCTCTTGGCTGGCTTTCAGTCACTTCCCCTGCTACCCACAAGCACATTGGACCCTTCTGGTGCTGATTTTCATGTGGGAGGGTTTGTGTACATTCTAGGACCCTGTGTTCTCTCCAATGAATTCTCTTACAAGGCTGGGTGTTTCTCCCACTGCTGCAACTACCACAGGTTTTTACAGTCAGAGGTTTTGAGACTTTATTTTCCCCATACTGGAACCCTGAGTTGCACAGTCTGTCTTGCTCCCCAGTTGTTCCTCCTGATTTATCCGCAGGCAAATGTGGGACCACCTGGTCTGCCAGCCACTGAGTCCTCTCTGCCCTGGCTGCCCATCTTGCCCCTCCTACCGGTCTGGACAAATGTTTCTCCTTTAACTCCTTGGCTATCAGACTTCCATAGAGTTAGATTTTCTGACAGTTCTGGTTATTTTTTGTTTTTAAATTTGTTGCTGTCCTTCTTTTGGTTGTGCGAGGAGGCAAAGTGTATTTACCTATGCCTCCACCTTGGCCAGAAGTCCCTGAATTTTCATATGGTATCCTTTATTACTTTTATCATTGAATATTTCATTGTTTAGATATACCCATTCATTAGTTGATGGAGATTGTTGAGTTGAGGTAGTAGTGATGGAGGGCATGTGTATTGAGTTGGATCAGGTTGGGTAGGGTGCGTAGAGGTTGTCGGTTGGGGTGAGTGCTTCCCCCAAACCCAGAGCTTACCCTCCTACTCCTGTCACCAGGCCCTTAAGGCCACCTGGATATCTGTCTTGGATTCCCTTATTCAATAAATATCATTAAGAGTCTTACCACCATGAAGAATGTTGATGTCTGGAGGTGGATTGATGAGAACACTCATTCACTCACTTATTCATTTGTTTCATTCTACTGAGTGTTTACTCATTGTCCAGATGCTGGGGATAGAAGAGTGATAGGCTGTCTGCCCTCTGAATCTTACTCCTGAGGGAGATGATACTACTATATAAATGTGACTTCAGGTAGTAGTGCTTGTTGTGAAGGAAAATCAAACAAGTTATGTGGCTAGAGAGTGATGGGGTGGGAGGGTATTTAAAATAGTGTGGTCAGGAGAGGCTTTACTGAGGAGGTGACATTTCAGCAGAGACATGAAGGAGGCGGGGAAGAACCTTGTGGAGTCTTGAAGAAGTGTGCCACACACAGTGAAGAACCCAGAGACCCTCAAATACCAATGAGAGCTCTTGAGGGGATGGTGTTTCTCTTGGTCATTTCTTCTCCTGATTTGTTGCTTTTGCTGATTTCTTCACCCCATGTTCTCTTCTATCAACCCAGACGTAGACTTGGATCTGCTTTCCTTTTAGTTTCTCCCTCAAACAGCTTTAACTCAACACACATGGTAACAGCAAAGCTGTGTTATTTTCCTCCTATGTAGTATTCCATGAGCTTTCTCCCTACTCCACAGTGACTTTGGAGATTGCCTGCATATATGGAGGTCATATACACAAGTAGAAAGGGGCCTGGTTCCCCCAGTTACTGCTTGGAGGAATGCTACGAAGGAGACCCCCATCAGGTGTGACCAAGAAATGACTTGCTTTAAGCCCTTGAGATTTTTAAGGGTTGCTTATTATAGCAGCTAACATTAGTTATCCTGACTAATACAGTGAATGAATCTAACTTTTACTGAAGGTCGATATGTGAGTGTGTGTGTGAACCAGGAGGTCTCATTGCAGGAAAATCAACAAGTTAAAATTTAATATTGAATATCCTTATCCCCCAAAGTGTCCACTGCTGTGAATTTGTTACTGGACATGTGCTCTCTCCGAGTCTGGATTTCCTTCTGCTGCCCTCTCCTCTGTCTCCCTCCCTGATCTCTCCTTGCCTAACCTCTTTGCCTCCTTTCTCTAAGGCTGTCTACACTCTGATCAAATTTATCTTACTTTTTTATGAAGAACCATTCACTCAATCTTCTCATAGACTGTATTTTCATGCCCATGTAATCCATATGCCAAACACTGTTCATCAAATGTTTTCCCTGGATGAATTTATTTGTTCTTCATCAAAACCTTAAAGAAGGTTCTGTTACAATTCTCATGTTGCAGATAAGGGAACTGAGGGACAAAGATTTGGAGTAACTTGCCCAGAGTGTAGAGCTAGAAATTTTGCTAAACAAGTACCCATCATCTGCTTTGAGGGAATTTTTTCCCCATCCTTTTAAAAAATGACACTCAATATACAGCTCAGGGTTTGCATGTGGATCGACTAGCATCAGCCTTTGCAATTCCAACCCCACCCCAGGGCAGGTATTTTGGAGGGGAGGAATAATTAATAGTGTAATGAGAACTGTTTAATTAGCTAAAAACTCGTTAAATAATTAGAAATTAAACATTGCTAAATTAAAGGGTAATTGACAAAGGTGTAGGGAGGAACTTCTGGGTCTCCCAGGCTCAGCTGGCTCAGCTCTGTGTATTTACTCAGCGGTGGCGTTGCCAGCACCCAGGCGGCTGCTGGGAAAGCCCCCAGCTGATCTGCATATCCAGCGGCTGTAATTAATCACTGCTTGTACTTCCAGAGCAATTGCACCCACTGTTCTGAGTAGGGGGCTGGGCAGGGCAGCCAGTTTGGGAGCATCTGCGGCTTTATACAGAAATGGTTGTGGGGGATGGGTAGAATAGCAGATTTCACATACACACTCATCCTCAGAGATCCACAGTGACACACAAACCAATAGCCCATGGAGTTAGCCCCTCATCTTGTCACTTGCTTCCCTCCTCCCCCACCATAGGTGCAGGTCACATCCAGGACCCACAGGCAAATTCCTAGGGCTGGACTCATGTTATACACAACGCTGCGTCCTCAGCCAGATCAGACATGTTGACACAAATAGAAGGCCACTTGCACATTTGCACACACCCCTTTGTGCCTGGACACACACCCAGAGCACACCATCCCACCACATACACACACAAACAACTGTGTTCACAAACTCACATGCAGTAATGGAGCCACATCTGCAGGGAGAACCCCACTGTCACACAGAGAGACATGGAGGCATGCAGAGGGACACATAGCCCCACCCCGAGATGTGCCACCAACACATAAGCTGCATACACAGACCCAGGCGAACTCCATCATGGACAGCTCCAAGACCCCCGCCCCATCTCCACACATTCATTCATTCAATGAAAATTTTTTGAGCACCTGCTATGTGCCAGGTGCTATTCCAAGCTCTGGGGATCCAGCAGTGAACAAAACAAAGATCCCTGCCCTGGTGGAATGAACCCTCCAGTGAGGCTGACAGGCAGTAACAAATACATACGTGACCCATCAGGTTGTACTGCGGAAAACAATAAGGCAGTGAGGAGGATGAAAAGCCTCCTCCAGGAAGGCATCCTGCAAGCAGCTACTCACACACAGAGAGGGAGGGAGCCATGTGCTGTCTCACACAGCCATGCCCAGGAAAATGCCACATAGATTCATAAGGGCCCTGTTCCTGCAAGGGTGGATGTGTGTCCTAGCATCCTGAGTGCCCCATACACCAGAGATTCCTTTTGAGAGGGTGGGCCTGGACCTGGGAGGTAACAGTGGAGGTACTGGGGAGCCAGGGGAAGCTGAGCAGAACAAAGACTGAGTGACCTGGAGAGGCCAGCCAGTCTTCCTTGAAGCTGGTCTTGTCTCCTTCATACATGCTTCCCCCCACCTTACTTTATTCTATTGCATTTTTATGGTAAAAAACACCACGTAACATAAAATTGACCATTTTTATCATTTTTTTAGATTTTTAATTAATTTATTTTTAGAGAGGGGGAAGGGAAGGAGAGAGAAAGGGAGAGAAACATCAATGTGTGGTTGCTTCTTGTGTGCCCTCTACTGGGGACCTGGCCCACAACCCAGACATGTGCTCTCACTGGGCATTGAACCGGTGAACCTTTGGTTCGCAGGTCAGCACTCAACCCGCTGAACCACACCAGCCAGGGCCATCTTAACCATTTTTCAGTGTTCAGTTCAGTGGTGTTAAGTATACTCACATTGCCATGCAAACAATCTCTAGAACTTTTTTATCGTGCAAAACTGAACCTCTGTCCCCATTGAACACTGACTCCCTGCTTCCCCTCCCTCAGCCCCAGGCACCCACCATCTACTTCCTGTTTCTGTGACTTTGGCTCCTCCAGCGATCTCCTATAAGTGGAATTATACACACAGTATTTGTCTTTTTGTGATTGACCTGTTTCGTGTAGCATAATGTCCTCAAGGGACATCCCTTTTGCAGCATGTGTCAGAATTTCCCTCCCTTTTAAGGCTGAATAACATTCCATTCTGTAGATCTACCCCATTTGTTTATCTATTCACCCACAACACTTCGGTTGCTTCCAGTTTTTGACTACTGTGAATAAAGCTGCTATGACTCTGCTTTCAATTCGTTTGGGGAGAAAATAAGTAAGTAAGTAAATAAATAAATAAATAAATGTTCTCCAGAAGTGGGATTGCTGGATTGGGTATATTTCTTTCTACAAATTTCTTTTCACTGAGGCACATACTACATGATAAAATGCACTGATCTCAAGCATTCTGTTGGATGACTTTTGACAATTGTCCACACACCATAAGCAAGAAGTGACTGTTTCCAGCACCCCAGAAAATTCCTCATGCCCCTTTCCCATGACCCCTCCAAGACATGGGCTCTTCTTGGATACATTCCTATTGTGACAAAATCGATGGATGAAATATAAAATGTGTGTGGAGGCTAAGCCACTTGGTCCAAGTTTTAGCCCTCTACTATGACAGATGTGACCTTCAACCCCGTGGGCCTCAGTCTTCACAGCCATGAAGTGGGATGAATAATAGCACCTACAGCAACAGCTGTGTAAGGGTTAAATTAATTAAATTAGATCAAACACTTAGAACAATTTCAGCCATGTAGTAAACACTATCAAAGTGTTGCTATTATTAAAAAACCATGTATAGTGAGAACTTTATAATGAACACTTGTGTGCACACCACTCAACCTAAGAAATAAAAGTGTTGTACACACAGTTGATGCCCTCTGCATACATTTCTGCCATTGTGTCCTTCTCCTTTCCCCCTAACGGTAGATACATGAGTGTAGAGAAGTTTTAAAAAATTTTAAAATTGTGGTTAAATATACACAAGATAAAATTTACTATTTAACCATTTTTGTGTCTAGTTCAGTGCCATTAAGTACAGTCACATTATTGTGTGACTGTCCCCGCCATCCATCTCCAGAACGTTTTCATCTTCCCCAACTGAAACGCTGTCCTCATTAACACTAATTCCCTACTTTCCCCTTCCCTTGGGAGCTTCTGCTCGGAAGATTTCCCCACATTTTCGGCATATGGGGGCTGTATCCATGATGATAACACAACATGACTTGGCAAGTTTTTAAACTATAACTGGTACAATGCTGAGCATTTTCTTTTGCAATTTGCTTTGTTACTCAGCTGGGGTTTTTTGTGTCTTTTCCATGTACATACAAGTATTTCTAGTCCTGTCTTTTTTTTTTTTAACCCTCACCCAAGGGTGCATTTATTGATTTTAGAGAGAGAGAGGGAGAGAGGGAGAAACATCAATGTGGTAGAGAAACATCAATCAGCCACCTACTGTGTGTACCCCAACTGGGGATCGAACCTTCAACCTAGGTATGTGTCATGACCAGGAATCAAAACCTTAACCTTTTGGTGTACGGGACGATGCTCCCACCAACAGAACAATTTGGTTAGGGCTTTAATTACTTTTTAAATGCATGCTTCAGCATAGTTGTTCGTTCTCCTGCTCATGAACTTCTCAGTGCTTCCGTTTGCTCCTCTCACGTGTCCCAGCAGGTCTGCTGTGCACACGATGACAGCCTCTGGAGTGTGTAATGTGAACATATGGAAACTTTGGGTTATGGTCCTGAGGAGGATGTTCATGCTGGTTGTCAAACTGCGCCGGATCCCTTTCCTCTCACCACTCTGCTGAGGCTCCCTTATGGGCCCCAAGATAAAGTCTAGTCTTTCTGTCTGGCAGCTCTGGCCTCACTTGTCACTGTACCTCACGAGCAGACCCAGCCTCCTGCACCTCATGGTCTCAGGGCCTTTGCATCTGTTCTCTCTGTCCATCATGTCCTGCCAGCTCTTACTCATCCCTCAGGTTTCAGCTGCAGTGTCATTCCCTGACCCTGACCCCCAGACTAGACCAGGGCCCCCCAATGACACTCAGAAAACCCTGCCCATCTGTGCATGCACCCTTAATGTTCAAAGACTTGAGGACAGAGGCTGCCTTGTTCATAGCCACAAACTGAGTGCCGGCCAGGCCTGGAGGGAGCACCTGGTCTCAACTTGTGGATGAATGGAGGAGCGCTTGCATCTACCTTGTGGCTGGCCACAGAGACCTGGGCTCCCGGCCCAGCCCACCACTTCCTAGCTGTGTGACCTCAGGCAAGTGGCTTAACCTCTCTAAGCTCCTCACTCTCTTTTCCTGTAAAACCCTTCCCAGGGCTGTTGCAGGGGTTAAAGTGAACCCCACTCAGGCCTGACTCAGGGTAAACCACTCCTGGTAGGAGCTACTGCGGTTCTGAGCCAAGTTCCGGCCCCGTAACCTTGGACTGGGGACTTGCTCCTTCCTGGCTTGGCAGGGCTGGGAGGCAATGCTCGGTCTGCTTGTCCCGCCAGCTCATCCCTCAATTCCCAAGCCTGTAATGGGAATCACATGTGCTGGATGCCTGCCCAGCCCCGATCCTTCTCTCCTCCTCCTCCCCCAGAGAGGCCCCCTGAGTCATCCTGTCCACCTCGCCTCTTCTCACAGCCTCATTCCCACGCTGCCCTGGCCTGGAGTTCACATGTCAGATGGTGTCATGCCATGGATTTCTGTGGATCTGTGTGTGAACTATCTGCCTGTAGTGTGTTTGTGTGTGTGATTCTGTCCGAACTGTGGGTGTTTCTGTTCAAACTATGTACTTACGTTGTGGGTCTGTGTGTTTGCCTATGAACTGCTGCCTGTTTTGTGTGCCTGTGTTAACTACATGTCTGTTTTGTGGCTCTCCATGTATGTGAACTATGTGCTTAAATTGTGTGTTGTCTGTGTGGCTATATTGTAGGTTTATGGGTGTTTTATGTGTGAACTACCCGTCTATACTTGGGATCTCTGTGTGTGAGCTGTGTGCCTGCATTGTGGGTTTGCATATTTTCTGTGTCAGGAAGGGTCTGCGTGCAGTTGGGTCTCTGTGTTTGTGAGTGCTGGTTCTTGAGTAACTGTGGCCAACTCACCTTTGATATTCTTCACCATGTGAGGATGGGTGTGTGCGTCTGTGTGTGCCCTGTGCCTGGGATGTGCATCTGACTGTGTTGTGTGCTGTCCATGTGTGCTGGGTGAGCATGAAGGTGCGCCTGGGCCATGTATCCGGGCGTGGTATCCCTGGATGACATGTGCCCATGTTGTGTGACTGAGTGTCAGTTCCCAGTTGGCCTGGGCAACTGGAGGACAATCCCTGCCCCCACAGCTGGGCCATTCAGCACGCACGTGTGTGAGATGCCCGGAGGTGAGGAAGTCTCAGGGGTGGCTGTGGTTCCACAGCGAGAAATGCCCCAGAGAAGGAAAAACAGGGCTGAATGGTGGGGACAGTACAAGGGGAACTCCGAGTTGAGGGCTAAACTCAGGCTTCCCTGAGGACCCTTTTCCTGGGCATTGAAAGGGGGTTGTGCTCCACTCTGTGTGAGTACTTGGCAGCAGGTGCAGGGAGTGGGGATTGGGAGACCTAGACCTGGAGAACAGTGGAATGAATGGTGTCAGGGCTGCAGAGGGTTGAAGTGATGCTCAGCTCCCCTGGGCAGGGCCAGGCCTCCCCGATGCTTCATGAACACTGGAGGCTCTGGCCCAAGTATTCCTCTGCAACCACAGCATAAAGAGCCTGACACCTGGAGTCAGACACAAACCAGATTATGGCCTTCATTCTGCTGTTCCCTCTCTGTGGCCCTGGTCAAGCATCTTGTTTTCTGTGCCTCAGTTTTTCCATCTGAAAAATGAGCTCTAGAAAGATGCTGTTGGTGCCCCTCCTCAATCATGTTAGCCTTCACATGTTTCTGTGCACTGTTTTTCCAGCCTCGGGGCTGTCTCAGCTCACACACCAGCCAGGCCAGAAACACCGAGGAGCTGATGCCCCTGGAAGCAGCCCCCCACAATAACACATAGGACCTGGATCATAAACACCTACCTCTCTCACTCTCAGGTGGGACGACTCTGAGGCATGGATTCTACTCTCTTTCCCAGGGATCCCCAGCAGGACCCTCAGTTGCCTACATGGATGTGATGCAGAAGGAAAAAACATAACAAACAACCCACTAAAATACCACAGAGATCAACACATTGGCTTTGAGTTTCACAGAACTGGGTTTGAATCCCATGTCTCCTGTTTATAGCTGGGTGACCTTAGTCAAGTTACCTAACCTCTCTGAGGTTCAAACTTTCTGTTCTTAAATTGGAATAATAATTCCTACCTCATGGGGTCATTGTAAGAATTCAAGGAAATAATTCATGGAGAGGAGTAGCCTTGTGTTGAGTTCTTAGTGGGAGCTCAGTGGTTGTCACTGAAGAGATGTGGGCTCATCACACATACCCTGGGGTTTTAGGGCATCAGGAATGACAAGGTCTGTCCAAACAGGTCAAGAGAATGAACATTCCAGACACATATCAATCAGGGTTTAGCTGCAGGAAACAAGGGCCCAAATCAGGGAACTGGGTGCTTACAAAAACTGTTGGAAGGTTGGCAGGTAGGACTCTAAGTTTAGCCTATAGGATGGCTTGCTACAGAACATCATTTCTGAATTGACCCCTCTTAGGACATTCTGCCTCTATTATTCATAGGAAGGTGGGGAATCACCCTCTGGGCACCTCTGACTTCAGAAATACATCACCAGCTCTGGCTGGTGTGGCTCAGTTGGTGGGAGTGTCATCCTATAAACCAAAAGGTCACAGGCTTGCTTCCTGGTCAGGGCACATGCCTAGGCTGTGGGTTAGGTCCCTGGTCGGGGTGCAGGGTACATACAAGCGGCAACTGATTGATCTTTCTCTCTCACATCAATGTTCCTCTTTCTCTCTCTCTCCCTCCCTTCCCCTGACCACAGTATGACCTGATCATAATTTTAACCATAGCATAGCCAAGCAACTGGCCAAAGCATGGTCAGAACCTGACCAGGACAGTGATTGTGACTGAGCAGAACATAGCCAAGAAACTGATTGCCACACTGACCACAACAACCAGGAATGACCAGTGGAGACCACAACAGTGACCACAATGCTGACCCCAGGAGAACCAGATGCTGACGGCAGCATGGATCACAGTTCAATAGGGCAGTGACCACAGCATGTCCAGGACACTGAGATCGCCACTGACCACAGCTGTGGGCATGGCCACAGCACTGAATGTACTGGCCAGGGCCTGGTCAGAGGAATAAAGCTCACATCAGGTAGTTCAATAGCAAAAACTTGGTGGATTTAAACAGAGGTGTTAAACTTTAAGAGCAAATGGCAGAAGATGAATCGACTCTAGATTAGTAAACCACCGTCTTACCCAGGGCTGAAGCAGCAAAGGGAGGAGGCGGTCACCAGAGTCCAGGGCCTGTGGCCGCCTGCCAGGAGCCAAACAAACTGTGATGGATTCTGTCAGCAGGGTGGAGAGCACAGAGGAGACACAAGAGCCACTCCTAGAGACACCCAAAGTGGGGAGAGAGGGAGATACACTCTGGCTTCTTTCTTCCCACTTGCCAATCTTCCTCCTGGCCTCCCACTGGCCGAATCTAGCCAGATGCAAGGGAGCCTGGGAAATATAGTTTGAGGGGGTCATGGGAACCTGGAAAATGCAGTTTTCGGGGACTATCTCCCCTGATACAGAGAAATGCCAACCACACAACATAAGCCATAGCTTGACCATGACAATGACCATCTCAGTGACCAGAGCCCCAAGGGGGACATTTTTCACAGTCTTGAAACACAGCACTAACAAGGACACCACTCTGTAGGAAAGGGTCAGGCAGGGCCCTCCCCTACCTCAGTGTTGACCACAGCCCACTCTTGGTCAAGAGCTTGAGGGCTGCGCCAACCAGCATGCCTCCCCTACCCCATGCCTACTGCAGGCTTGGCCTGAGGAGTCAGCAAAGGACCAGCTCCCATTTGGAAAGAGGAGGTAGGGGCTGGATGAGATGCCTTTCCTGGTTCAGCTTCTGTTTTGTGTCCTACATCTCATGGCTAGTGTCCTCAGCCCCATGCTTCACTGCAGTAATGTCCTCTGGGCATTGAGTGCACTGGCTAGGGCTCTCTTTACTCATCGGTGATGCCTCCTAGCAATTCTATGAGGAAACTGGTCTTCTGAGAGAAGGGATGCTCTTTGCTAAGGTCACAGGGCCAAGAAGTGACACAACCACTGTTGAACCCATGTTCTACAGAACATCAAGCTCTTCTCCTTGCTTTGACAAAATCATCCATAATGTGTTATCTGCCTGGAACACAGTAGAGTCAAAAAAAATCCAGGCCTCCTGCATATTATGGCTGATTCTTCTATAACCTGACTTGCTTGCTGCCCCCTAAAAAAAGCCATTGAGGAGCTATGGGGAGGGAAGGTGCCTCCGGAGACTGATGAAGAGGAAGAGGCAGAGAAGGTCTGGAGGAAGGACAAGAACACCCTTCATATACAAATGATTCTCGTGGAGGTGGCTTAATATTTTGATTCTCTCATGGTCTAGCCGCCCATGTTGGCCTTTGAACTGGGAGTAAGAGACTGTCCCAGATGTGGTGGGGGGATGGGAGACTTTGAGCGGGAGCACCCATGGGGAATGGTAGGTAGGGTAGGGAGAGTGAGAACAGGGTGCCCCCTTTGGGGGCCGGGCCTGCCCTGCTGGCCATCTCCGTGGACCTCAGGTCTGTCTCCTGCCCCTGTTGTTGCTTCTCACTCTCAGTCTCCACCTCTGCCTCAGGCCACTTGTCCTGGCAGTGACTCCCTTCCCCCAACGTCCGATTTCACAGGCTCTGACTCAGTTTCTCTGTTGATTCTTGAGTTCTTTAAGGAGGGAGCCTCTCAATTTCTCTCCTTTGCTACCAGGCCTTCCTCCAACTCTCCTGCCCCTTGATGCCCCCATCCCCATTTTCAACGAGGGAAATGTCCAGAAAGAGTGAAATTTGCAAACACCTGATGGAACCCCTCCCCCATCTCCATGACTCACCCGAATAATGGCCTGGGGGGCTGCGGGTTTTGTCCCCAGGTACTGTCGCCAGTGCGGGATCCCCCACTTCCCCACCCCCAAGACTCCTGAGACGAACTGGGGGCGGGGCGGGGGGCGGAGTCCGTAACAAAGACTCCCAGCGAGTGAGGGGAGCCAGGGGCGGGGCGGAGTCCCGGCCGCCGGCAAGGCCGGGGAGGCGGTGGCTGAGGGTCGCGCGGCGGGGCGGGCGGGGTCGCGCCTGTGCCCGTCCCCGCGCTGAGGCGCCGCTAGGGTGGGCGGGGGGGGGACAGGACGCAGGGCTGGGGGCGCGTCATGTGGCCGCTCACGGTCCTGCCGCTGCTGCTGCTGCTGCTGCTGTGTTCAGGCCTCGCCGGACAGGTAGGGGCCTGGCAGGCAGGTGCGGGCACAGGGGGCTCCAGGAGGGGAGGGGGGCTCAGAGGGTTCCCGCAGAAACGGGGTTTGGGGCTCCACGAGGCCCCCCGGGGCTGCGAGGGGCGGAGGTCTCAGCGGGGGATGGGCTGGAATGTCCACCCTGGCTTTGGGGAAAAGAAGGAGGGCTTCAGATCCAGCCCCAAGCTGAGATGGTTTGGGGGACAGTCTGACCCCAGCTTCAGGGTTCTCAACTCCTCGGTGACCGGGAGCCCACCACGCCCGCCATCTCGCCGGAGCTGAGGTGGCGTTGGGGGGGAACTCTTCAGGGGGCTTTGGGATGTTGCTTACCCTTCACTCCCCCCATCACGGCTGGAGGTGCCCAGCTTCTGAAGCCCTCTACTCCTCACCTGCACCCCCAATGTGAAGAAGGGGGCGGGGCTCACGTGTGAGTGACTGATGGGGACATGTGTGAGGTGCTGAGGGGTGCTGGGTAAACGTGTGTCTTTGTGTCATGGCTGGGTGTGACTGAGAGTTTGTGTGTGTGGCTGTGCTGGTGTGTGTCCAACTGTGTGAGTTGGGTGTGATCAGGGAGGGTGTTTGTATGTGAGGGAGAGTCTGTGTGTGACAGCGGGAGGCTGTGGCTGGAGGGTTGGTGTGACAACGTGAGGCTTGTGAGGCTGTGACTGGGGAGTTGTGTGTCTCTGTGTGACTGGTGATGTGACAGCAAGTGAGGACTCTTAATCCTGGTGGTATTTGGGCAGCTATAGCTGTGTGTAGAGGACAGTGTGTGACAGTGTCCCCATGGCTCTGTCCACCTGCCTGGGTGTCTTACAAAATGTGTGTGGCCAGGTGTGTAGCTATTCGAGAGGTTTGGGGTGACCGTGTGCTGTGCAGTGCCTTTGAGTAAATCATTTAAAAAGGAGTGTAAAGAGCAAGGGCTGTGTGTGCAAATGTGTGCATCCACGCATCTGTGTGTGTATGTGTGTCGCTGGTGCCTCGGACGCTCCATTATGTTTTCACAGAAGGAGGTCTCCCTTTCCATGTTACCCCATCTCTTTGGTAGGCTTGGGGCACCTTGCAAAACGTGGGGGTCCAAGCTTTCTTCAGCTATAGGGAAACCTCTTTCCTCCTCCATCTTGGGGGTGGGGGCACCCTCAGGTTCTCAGATCTGTAGGAGCTCAGAGGGAAGCCGGAATTGGAAAAAAAAATAAAATTATCATCATAGCGAACATTTATTAAGTGCTTATTATGTGCTGGCACTGTTTCAAGCACACAGCATGAACAAAGTCATTTAATCTTCCCAGAACCCCACTGGTGGATGCTATTGTTACCCTTATTTAACAGATGAAGAAACTGAGGCACAGAAAAATTGAGTCACTTGCTGAAGCTCAGACCACTTGGGAGTGACACAGCTAGGATTCAACAGAGGCAGTCTGGTTTCTTAGCCCACATGTTTACCCTCTTGTAAAAGAATCCCCTCCATGGTTGAGGGCAGTGCCTGTGTAGACACTTGGAGGGGGTTTAGGTAGAAGCTTCAAGAAAAAAGTCCTGGCACCTTCTCTTTCCTGGTCAAGAAAAGAAAGGAATCAGACCCTTGTCCTCAACCTGAAGGGGGCATTGGGAGGGACAGTCAGACTCTAGATTGTATTTTCAGGCCTCAAGGAGAGGTTGTGGGGTTCCCTTCCTCTAGCGCTCCTCAGTTTTCCCACTTGAGGACCCACATACTAGGTGGGATAAGAAGCATGCTCAGCACCTAGCATCAGGCTACACACAGTAGATGCTCAATTGATATGTGAACCAGAGAGAAGTAGAGAGTCAGCTGAGAAAGAAAGCGACAAGAAACCAAAGAAACATACACTTGAGAATCTGCTGTGAAAAATTGAAATGAGGAAAAAAGTTTAATTTGATTTCCAAAGAGGATGCTTGGAACCATCAGCTGGGTATTCTCCCCTACCCTTGCTAGCCCTTAGGGAACTCAGTTTCCCTGTTTTACAGCCAAGATGGGCTTGGGGTGCTGGAAAGTAAGTCTTTCAGACCCCAGGGCTGGGAGAGTGGAATGGGGGCGGGGCTAACTTGAGGTTTCATGGGGCGGGGCTAAACGGGGCTATTTGGGGAGGGACAAAACTGGGGCCAGTGGAGGCGGGGCTAAATGGCAGATGGGGCGGGGCTAAACCGGAATAATCCTCTGGGGCGGGACTTGAGCTCCTACCACGGGCTGCAGTTCCTCCAGGCGGCCACAATGGGCACTACAGTGTAGTAAATCGGCCTCTGGCCCTAGCTTGTCCACCAGACTGACGCCGGAGGCAAGGAAGAGGTCTGAAAAATGGTAGCTCTGTCCCCTCTCTGCCTCCTACATTGCTTACCAGAGCCCCCTCTCGGTCCCTGCTGGGTCCTGGGCGCTATGAGGAGTTCCTTCTAGGAAGTATTCATTCTTCCATCCAATCAACACTTGATTAAGCACTGAGATGCAGCCATGAACCAAGTAAGCAAATCCCTGACTTCCTGGAGCCGATCTCCTGGCAGGAGAGACAGACAAGAACCAAATAAATGCATAATACAACGTCAAAGCTAAATGTATGATACAATGCAAATGTCATAAAGAATAAGTAGGGGAAAGGGGATTGAAGAGTAATGGTGGGGGTGGGGGCTGTTTTAGCAGGTGTGGTCAGGGACAGTGTCTCTAAGGAGGTGACATTTGAGGCCACACGTGAAAGAGGTGAGAGAGGGAGTCTTCTGGGTATCCAGGAGCAGAACATTCAAGGCAGGGGACAGTAAGTGCAAAGGTCCTGAGGTGGGAACAAACTTGGTGAGTTTGAGGAGCAGTGAGGGAGCTGGGTGTGGCTGGAGAGAAGTGAGTGAAAGGGAACTCTTAGGGAGACGAGGCCAGGGAAGTCAGGAGGGGGTAGATCACATGGGAACTTGTGGGTTATGGGCAGGGGTTTGGATTTGACCCTGACAGCAGGGGAGTAGCATCTGTCAGAGGAGTGGTCCACCCACCACGGGTACGTCTGGAATGTTCTGGGTGTGGCTCATAAATGCCTTGAAGCTACCAGAGAGCTTTCCGTGTGGGAAGGATGTCCCCTTGCTGACCACTAGATTTCCCCTGAGATCTAGCTACATCTAGCTACATCTGGGTTTGGGGTCACCTCTTTCCTGGGGTCCCCATGGGATAGGGTAGGAGAGGTAGTTCAGTTTGCATTGCATGTCTCAGGGCCTCTGCACTTGCCATTCCCTCTACCTGGGACACTGTTCCCACAGGTAGCCACTTGACTCCTTCTCTCTCCTTTTGCTTAAATGTCATTTACTCTGAGGTGCCCACGTCAAACGTCCATCTAAACTAACCTCCCTACTGCCATTCTCTGAGCTCCTGCTGTGTTATTTTTCTTCATGGCCTTCATCACCACCTTTACACGATTTATTTGTTCATTATAGGTGCTCAACAAATATTTGTTGAATGAATGAATGAGTGAATAGATTCCCCTTCTCCTCCAACAGAATCTTTTTTTCCTCAAACCGTGGGACTATTGTGCAAGGGAGAGTTGGGGAAAACACGCTGCTCTTGCACCATTGCATACACATTTCAAGTCAACCACTGTTCCTGGATACGAAGCATCGGGAAAACCCCTCCTCATCTGTGCCTAAAATGCCACATTATAGGGCACCATTATTTGGGGTTAAGATGCTGTTTTCCCAGGCCCCTTTAGAAAATGTAAATGTCCCAGGTGGAGGGAAGTAAAGGCAAATCTTAAGGACTCCTAGAAAATAAGTGAATTGGACATTTTCTTCCTAGGAAGGGAAGATCAGGGCTGGGGCTGGGCCCAAGAAGGAGGAGCTGGGGCGACACCTACTGGTGGAATGAGGTTTGTGCAGAGACTCTGTGTGGTGTGTGTGTGTGTGTGTGTGTGTGTGTGCACGCGCGCGCGCGCGCGCGCGCGCACCTTGCAAAGGTGTGCTGGCTGCTGTCCCTGTGTGTGTGTGTCAGGGCCCCCTCCAGGGTGAGGCAAATGAAGCACTCGCCTGTGGTGCAAAGTTGAAGGGGTACCAAAAAGCTCTGAAACCGAGATAAATAATATCCTAATGCAATATCTTAAGAAAATTAAAATTAATTAAAAAATCTATGATGAGAAAAATATCAAAATTTTAAATAAAGACAAGATTCAACTCTGCACTTGCGCAGCTCACATCACTTGCCTCACCTTACCCCTGGCTCTATAGGAGTGTATGTGTATGTTTAGCGATTGTGTACTTGGCACCGGCCAAGCTGGGCACAGAGACATGTGTGCGACATAATCATGCCTGTGGTGCCTGCACACAGTGCCTTTGTGTCCTCATGGGTTGATCATGTGGGTGTGTGTGGATTCTCATGAGCCCAGCAGCTGGAGTGGCAGTGACTTTGTGTCCTCACAATTCAGTGTCAGCGCCTGGGAGGCAGTAGCTTGCTGTTTTCCCTTTGTGCTTATTTAGGAAGCATTTGCTGGGGGCCTTCTGTGTGCTGAGCCTTAAACCAGATTCCAAGGGCTGGGTGACAGTTTGAACTCTCAAGGGGTGGGATGGAAGATTTAACTTCTGTGATGTTGGGTCTGGCTGTGCTGGGGAGAAGGAAGTTGTGACTGGAGCAGGAGACTTTGTTCCCACTTTCTGGGAACTCTAGTCTGGCAACACTGATGTGTCTTCACGCCCAGAGTCGAAGCCTGGTCTATGTTACAACCTCATCCCTCCAAAGCTCAGTCACAAACCAAGGAGGAACCAGATGAAGCAGAGAGGAGTCAGAATAGATTCCGTGGGGTCTGCGCTTCTTAGCGTATTTGCATGGGAGCCCCAGTGGGCTCTCAGTGCCTGTTTACTCCTACTTTACTCACAGTTCTAACAAGCCCGGAAAGCTAGCATCTAAGGCCTGCCCAGCAGATGGGAAGACAGGGAGTCACAGTGTGGAAGACAGAAACCACAGGGCAAAGCAGATGAAGCCATGGAATGAAATGGAAATAAGTAGCTCCTTGCCTTTTAGGCCCTGAGAGAGTTCTGGTTATTCCCAAGAAAAACACATGGTGTGAACAAGATGAGCCAGATTCTTTCTGTTCCTAATTTCTCTAGTCATTCCTGTGTGAAAGACATCAAGTGAGGCACTGTGGATGTGAAGGGCTGTGACACAGCTCACTGTGGAGGAATTTTCAGGGCCAAGCTGGGGAGCATGAGGCAGGCACATGGTACAATGTGCAAAATGTCAAGAGTCAGGCAGGCTTCCTGGAGGAAGTGGCACTTGAGTTGGGCCTTGAAGGGTGAGTGAGTGAAGACTGGAGGGTGGACATTCTATGCAGAAGGTTGTTGGCCAAGCCAGCAAGATTTACAGCATACGGTGGGTTCTGAAAATGGGAGTTGGGTGGAAGGGGGATGGTGCACATGGGGTGGTGAGAAAGGACAGATAGGCTGTGGTCTGGTTATAAGGGCCTTGAAAGCTGGTTAAGGATTTTACAGTTTAGTGAGCTGGCAACATGAGGCCATGGAATGGAATGTGTGTGTGTGCATGGGTGTCTCTCTGTGTGTGTTTACATAGAAGGTCTTTTTTTAAAAAATCAGCAAAATACACATCTTATCCATTGTAAGTGTACAATTCAATGGCATTAAGTACACTCGAATTTTTGTGCAGCCATCCCCACCATCCATCTCCAGAACTCTTTTCATCTTCCTGAACTGAAACTTTGTCCCCACTAATCAATAATTCTCCATCCTCCCTCCCCCAGCCCCTGGCAAACATTTCACTTTCTGTCTTCATGAATCTGATTCCTCTGACGAACTCACATAAGTGAACCATACAGTATTTTTCTTGTTAACTGCCTTACTTCTCTTAGAATGATGTCTTCCAGGTTCATCCACGTTGTAGAAAGGAATTCCATTCTTTCTCGGGCTGAATAAGATTCCACTGTAGATATATACCACATTTTGTTTATCCATTCATCCTTTGGTAGACCTTGGGTTGTTTCCACCTTTTGGCTATTGTGAACAATGCTGTTATGAACATGGTGGACAAATATCTTTCTAGACCTTTCTTCCAGCTCTTTTGAATATACAGGGTCTGGAAGAAGTAACGCCTTCTTGAGTGTGGTTGGTAGGGTAATAATATGAGAGTAATATAGTTTTAATTTGAACATTTCACCTAAAATGTCATATGATGTGCTTCAGTGTGATATTGTTATGTTACAGAATTACATGCTTATGATTTTGTAATAAAAAAGGGGGTGTTATTTGTGCAGGCCCTGTATCTCAGAAGTGGGACTGCTGGGTTATATGGTAATAATGTAATTAATTGTTTTTATTTTTTAAAAAGATTTTATTTATTTTTTTAGAGGGGGGAAGAGAGAAAAAGAGAGGTAGAGAAACATCAATGTGTGGTTGCCTCTCACACGCCCCCTAGTGGGGACCTGGCCTGTAACCCAGGCATGTGCCCTGACTGGGAATCAAACCTGCGCCCTTTTGGTTCACAGGCTGGCACTCAATCCCCACCGGCCAGGGTTACTTTTCATTTTAAATGAAAAGTTTAAACAAGATACTTGACTAGAAGGAAAAGCTATCTAGGATGCATTTCTTTTAATTTATCCCTACTTAAAGACAGATTGCCCTACATGTAAACAGCTACATACAAAAAAAGTCACAAAATTGGCCCTGGCTGGTGTGGCTCAGTGGATTGAGAATAGGCCTGTGGACCAAAGGGTCACCTGTTCTATTCCCAGCCAGGGCACATGCCTGGGTTGCATGGTGGGTCCCCAGTTAGGGGTGCGTGATAGGCAGCCACACATTGATGTTTCTCTCCCTCTCTTTCTCCCTCCCTTCTCCTCTGTCTAAAAATAAATAAAATCTTTTAAAAAATTGTCCTTAGTTTTACAATGATAAATGAAAAACATTAAAATTCTGCAGTCAAACAAGGTATGCAAGGATTTCGATGTTGTCCTTTTTTTGTTAAACAGTGTGAGCAAAATAACTTACTGGCATGTAAAGATAAGAGCTAAATGAGTTTTCAGTAATGGATAACGAGGGTATTTTCACAGAACCAGTATTTTTCTCCATCCCATCTCCATTTGAGGTTGATCAATACATACCATTGGCCATTTCATTAAAAATGCAAATGCTGTGTGCATACATCTGTTACTTTACATACAATAAAGGAATGGGGAAGGGGAAAATGAAAGGGTAGAGAAAACCACACTGTAGTAGTCGGGGTGTGGTGGAACCAAAGGGCGGTTTTCTCGTTGAGGACGTCTTCTCGGTCTGGAGGGACAGAGTTCTGGAGTTAAGTGGCAGTTGTCTCCTTTCCCTGGACCCGCCCGCCCGCTGCTCCAACACATGGCTCCTGTCTTCACCCTCCCTTTCCCACGGAGCGGGTGTGTTTGTCTCCTTGGTCCGCTGCCCCTCAGATCGGAATCTGATCTGCCTCATCAACAAACCCTGTCCTCCACAGCAATTTAATTTACTAAATAAATTCATTAATTGACTAAGTGGTGTATGCCTCTTAATCATAACTGCACCCCAGAACCATGCAGACCTGCCACCTTCGAATTAATGTGATCGTGGTTCTCCGTCTGACTCCTTCCCTGGCTGGGAATTCAGCAGCCGTTTCACAAAAGACATACCAGGTTTGCACCAAATGAGCACACAAGCAGCCCTCGGAGCCAACAATGTATTTAATTTTTTGAGGAACTTCCATACTGTTTCCCACAGTGCCTGCATCACTTGCCATTCTCACCAGCAGTGCACAAGGGCTCCGCTCTCCCCGTGTCCTCACTAATACTTTTCATTACCTGAATTGTGACTCTAGCCCATCCTAATGGATGTGAGGTGATCTCTCATTGTGGCTTCAATTTGCATGTCATTAAGGGTGAGTGATGTTGAGCATCCTTCCATGTGGTTATTGGTCATTTGTACATTTTTGGAGAAATATCTAGTTAAGTCGTTTGTCCATTTTTCAGTTGGGTTTTCTTTGTTGTTGTTTAAAGAGATTTTAAAGCCAGGAATAAGACATGGTTGCATTTGTGTGTGGGACAGATCCTCTGGCTATGACATGGAAGACAGACTGGAGTGGGAAGAGTAAAGGTGTGAAGACAGAATTATTTCAGGAGCTGACAAGGCCTGAGGCAGATTGGTGGCGGCCAGAGACACAGCGAGACGAATGCTTGGGGGTGGGGGTGCAGGGAGGGTACTTCTTTCTCCTTGTCTGATATCTGAAGTCCTTAACAAGACCTACTGTCTCCTTCCGCCTCTTCCTGGAATTCTGAACTAGGCAGGAAAGCAGAGATGACCAGAGAGAGCTGGTGCTGGGAGGAGAGAAAATACAGCTCTTTCAAGGGGGTGGGTGGTGGAAAGGAGACAAATTTCAACACTATTTCTGAAACTTGCTGTAACCAAGAAAAAAACTAAAACTAGCCACAGGCCAAAAAGCTCACACCATTCGTTTCTGAGGGACCGGAGCTGTGTATGTGTGGACATGAAATCATGCCTTCCTGATGTGTGAATGGAACAGTACAGAGGCCCAGCTGACAGAGCCCACTTGGCTCATTGCAAAGGACACTTAGTTTTGCTGGTTTGTATTTTCTAGACTTTCTACTAGAAAGCCCTGCTATTTTTAACCTGCTGCCCACAAACAGAGATCGAACCTATGTTTTATGCTTAATACTTTAATTTATACTTCTGAGTAAATTTTCTTCTTGACATAAAACCTAGCTAGAGACATGCACAAATCGTAAAGGTGCAGCTTCATAAATTGTCTTGAAGTGACATAGTGTTACTACACTAGGTCAAGAAACAGAACTTTGCAAAAATCCAGAGGCCCCCTCAGGCTCCTCCCAGGTGCCACCTGCACCCCAGGCGTAACTTTGGACCTGACATGTCCCACCACACTGGTTTGACCCACTTTTTAATTTAACGAAGTCATTAAGTATGTAGTGTTTGGTGTCCAGTTTCTTTTGCTCAGCATAATGTTTGTAAGATTCCTCCACACTGTTGTTTTGTGATAGATTGCACGTTCCCACCTCTTCACGGTGTCCCATTGTGTGACCACCATGGCACAGCTGGTCTGCCCTTTCTCGGCATTTGGGCTGGTAGCTTGTGGCCAGCACCAACAGCGCTGCTATAGACTCTGACACACGTCTGCAGTGAATGCCTGGGAATGCACGCTCAGTGGATTCTCTTTATTCACGGTAGTTCTGCTGTATGAAGACCCTGCGGACACTGAATCATCGCAGGGTGAGATTCCTGCAAGCCTCTGGTCACAGCGTATTTGTGCACCAAACAATAGCAGCCTTGTTTTATACGTTTCCATTTAAAAACACCTTATTTAACATATGTTGTTGGTCTGCTAGCATCGAACTCACAGCCAAGGCGGTACAACTTGCACCTGAGTGAAGTTTATTGACCAGATGTATTTTCTCCTGAAGGCACGTCACAACCTTCTTGCGCCTAGAGCCACCAGACAGCTCTTCAGCATTATGTGTGGGAGCCACTTAAAACAGAAATCACCAATAAAAAACATGAACATGGGGACAGTCTGGCACTAAATAGACGGTAAAGGACCTGCATTCGGTTAGAACTGAAACAAGAAGGCAGTATGGCCGTGTTGGACCTCAGCTGGGAACCTGTGGGTGGGTGACCCACTCCGTGTGTGTCCACAAACGACCACAAAAGCCCTGAGCCTATTGCTGTGGGGGCACCAATAAACCATAGTGAGTAGGCGAGCTTGCTGACACGGATCTGCAAACGACGAGACTCAGACGTACATACCTGAGAGTAGAGCTGCTGGGTCATGCAGGGGGCAGGTGTGTTGAGCTTTGGCAGATACTGCCAAACAGCCTTCCAAAGTTCCGAAGGGTCTTCACAGAGTTTGCTGGTTAACTCTTCCTCCAGCACTGCCTGAGCGTTCCAGTTGTTCCACATCGTCACCAGCGCCTGGTGTTGTCTTTCTCTTTTTTTAACCACAGCCTCAGGATCTTAGTGTTACATAATAAGACAAAATATGAAGCTGAGACCTGGATCGCTTGGCCCTCTCTCGTCTTACCTCCTCCCAGTTCAAACTGCTTGTGTTTCTGAACAGCCAGCTTTCTCTTAGATCTGCAGCCGGGCTCGACACCTCCGCCCACCACAGCCACTCTGCTTCCTGCAGAAACGCTGCTTTCCCTGCGCGTACAGAGCTCCCTGCCCTTCTCGTATTGTGTTACTTTGTGGGATTGATGCTGGCCACACCTCCTACAGTGTCTACAGCGTTTTAGGAACATTCACCCTGTTCGTAAGAGTGCTATTGGCTAGGCTAGAAATGGATGTATGTGGTATTCTTTTTCATTTTAGACATTCTGATGGGTGTGTAGTGATACCACATTGTGGGTTTAATTTTTTTAAATCCTCACTTGAGGATATATTTATTGATTTTTGGGGAGGGAGAGAAAGAGAGAAACATGGGTGTGAAAGAGAAACATTGATCAGTTGCCTCTTGCATGTGCCTGGACTAGGTATCAAATCTGAAACCTAGGTGTGTGTCCTGACCGGGAATGAAACCCATAAACTTTTGGTGCACTGGACAGTGCTCCAACCTACTTAGCCACCTGGCCAGGGCATGGGTTTAATGTTTATTTCCTGATGACTAATTGTGCTAACTACCTTTTCACGTTTAATTTTTAAAAATATTTTACTCACTTATCTTCAGAGGGGAAGGGAGAGAGAAAGAGAAGGACAGAATCGTCGATGTGTATGTGAGGCGACCTGGCCTGCAACCCAGGCATGTGCCCTGACTGGGAATTGAACTGGTGACCCTTTGATCCTCAGGCCAGCACTCAACCACTGAGCCATACCAGCCAGGGCACAATTTTAAATCTTAATGTAGTTCAAACAATTTTTTCTTTCAGGGTTAGTGCTTGTTACTGTTCAGTTTCAGTGATCTTTGCTTACCCCAGAGTAATGAAGTGTTCTTCTATATTTTCTTCTAAAAGCTTTATTGTTTTTCTTTCATCTTTAGAATGTACAATCTATGAATGGGTCTGATTGGCCCAGCACCCTGTCCTGTCTGTCCAGGATAGAATCCTGGAGGCCTTTGGGAAAATTTCTTAGCATCTCTGGGTTTCTGTTTCCTCATTTTAAAAATGAGAATTATAGGAATTCTAATCCTATGTACTTCATAGTAGTATTCTGAGGGTTGAGTTATTACATCACTGCAAACGATGCATAGTACATAAGTATTTAATAAACCTTAGCAATTACTGTTGTGGTTTTTGACAGTTATGAACTTTTTCCTCCTGGGAATTTTTGGGGTAAAAAACATTACTTTCCATGGCTCCCAGTCTTAGTGCATTCAGGCTGCTATAACAGAATACCACAGACCGGGTGGTTTCTAAGCAACACAGATTTACACTTCACAGTTCTGGAGGCTGGGAAGTCCAAGATCAAGGTGCCAGCAGACACGGTGCCTGGTGAGAGCCCACTTCCTGGTTTATAGATAGTGTCTGCTTGCTGTGACCTCACATGGTGGAAGGGGTGAGGGGTTTCTTTTATAAGAGCACTAATCCCATTCATGAGGGCTCCACCTTCATGATCTAATTGCCTCCCAAACACCCACCTCCTGATACAGCACTGTCACCTTGGGGGTTAGGGCTTCAACATATGAATCTGGGAGAACACAAACATTCAGTTCACAGCATTCCCAAACACCATGCTTAGAGTGACAATGGTGATGGGGAGGAGGAGACCCTTTTTGGAGATATTTCTGCATCAAAATCAGCCAGCATCGGTGCTGGCTTGGATGGAGGAGTAGGAAGAGAGAACAAGGGGTAAAAGGGAGCAAGATCTGTGGCAAGAACTGTGGGTACACCTGGGCCATGTTCCTGGAACGCAAGGCACGTGGGGTGAAGAATTTAAGGAATAAGTCATTCTCCTGTCAGTGCAAGTCAGGGCACCTCAGGGAAGGGGGATTGCAGGAAAAGTTTAAGAATGTTCTCCTCTTTTAACAGTTTTATTGAAGTATAATCTACATACCATAAAATCCATCTGTTTAAGTGTGAAATTCAATGGCTTTTAGTAAATTTACAGAGTTGTGCAAACATCACCCCAATCCAGTTTTAGGACATTTCTATCTCCCCCTGCCCTCCATAAGATCCCTCATGCCCATTTGCAGTCCATCCTCTCTCCAACCTGAAATTATGATACTGCTTCAAATTAGTGATTGTCTTGCTTCTTTCACTTAGCCAAATACTTTGTGATTCTGTGTTAAAAAATCCTTATTTGAGGGTATGTTCTTTTGATTTGAGAGAGAGGAGAGACAGACAGACAGATATAGATTTTTTCCTTACTGTATGCACCCAGACCTGGGATTGAACCCATGACCTAGGGATGTACCCTGACCAGGGATTGAACCTGCAACCTTTTGGTGCATGGGACAACACTCCATCCAACTGAGCCATGCAGCCAGGTCTAGCCAAATTATTTTTGAGACTTGTCCATGTTGTAGCATGTGTCAGTAGTTCATTTCTCTTTGTTGTTGAGTGGCATTCCATTATATGGATGGACCAGAGTTTATCCATTCACCAGTTGATGGGCATTTGGGTCATTTCCTTCATTATGAAAAATGCTGCTTTGAATATTCATATATAAGCCTTTCCATGGACATGTTTTTATTTCTCTTGGGTAGATGGAATTGATGGAATTGTTGGGTCTTATGGGAAGTTTAACTTTTTAGGAAACTGCTAAATTGTTTCTTAAACTGGTGGCAACGTTTTATGTTCCCACTTGCAATGAGTTTTGCCATATCATTACTAATACTTGGTATTGCCTCCCACCCCATTTTTCAAATCCTCACCTGAGGACACTTTTTCATTGCTTTTAGAGAGAGATGAAGGGAGAGAGAAAGGGAGAGACATGAGTGCAAGAAAGAAGTATCGATCAGTTGCCTCCTGTATGTGCCTGGACTGGGAATTGAACCCACAACCCAGGCATGCACCCTGACCAGGAACTGAAGCCATAACCTTTTGGCTGCGGAATAATGCTCCAACCAACCAAGCCACACCAGCCAGGGTGATGCTGCCTTTTTGAGTGAGGTTGTTCTGGTGGATGCCATGTGCTATTAGTTCTGTAAAATACACAAGTGGAGATGTCCAAGAAGCAGATGGGCATGGGGATCTGAGTTCCAGGGGGAGATCTGGGCCATACATCGACTTTTGGGAGGCCTCAGCTCTAGCTAGATTCATTTAGTCAGTCAATAGTTTCTTGGGCATCTACTATATGCCAATGACTGTCCTAAGTCTTGCGGTTGCAGTTGTGAAGAATACAGACGTGTAGGTGCCCTTGTGAAGTTGCGAGTCTAGTGGAGAAGAGAGACCATAAACAAATAAAATTATAATGTCACATGCTGTTTCAAAAAAAAAAATAGAGCAGTGTAAGAGACAGAGTGGAGAGGGCTGCTGTTTGTAGATGAGGTGGCCAGGGAAGGTCTGTAATGGCCATATCACTCAGAGTCTGGTCAGGGAACCAGACTATTCCAGGGTTTCAAACAGAGGGAATTTAATACAGGGAACTGGTTGAGTGTGAGATGAAAGAGTTGAGAAGCCAAACTGATGGAACGATCAGGGAATCCAGCAATCAGCCACAGTACAAAGCTGTTAGAGGGGCGTGAAAAAGGGTGGTGTGATGAGAAAGGGGCTTTTGTGGGGGAGCTGGCACCACGGAGGGTGTGTGACCATGATGTCAGGACACACGCCCGCCTGGAGCAGAAAGAGAAGAGAAATACCCCGGCTTCTTCCTTCCTCCCCACTCTCCAATCTCCCTCCAGTGCTTCCCATTGGATGAATCTTACAGGAAGCCAATGTGCAAGGGAACCTGGGAAGTGTAGTTTTCTGGAGAATGGTAGAGCCTGTCTCTTACCCAGATGCTAGAACAGAAATATAAGTGAAGTAAGTAAATAAACAAACCATGTGTGTATCTGTGGTAATAATGAGCCGGGTAAAGAACAGCAAGTTCAAAGGTCCTGAGGCGAGATGGAACCAAAACCCTGAGAGTGGGTGTGGTGGTCTACGATAAGTGTACAGAGAGGGGCTGGGGATCTACAGCAAAAGCCTGGGAGATGTAACTATTTAGGGAGAAGGCAGGAGACAGTGGTGGTGCAGCTAGAGAAGTGGGGGCAGAACTAGAAAATGTTAAGGTGTTTGAAATCAAGGGACAAATGACTTACAAGAAGGAGGGAATGGTCCATGAAGACTCACCTGTGGGAGTGACTAAATGAGGGCCAGCGTGAGGCTGTGGGAAAGCAAATTGGAAGGTCATTGGCCCCTATGATGAGAGGAGTTTCAGAAAGATGGAGGAGGTGGGAGGTGAAGAAGCAGAGACAGCAAGGGCAGACGTGAGTGTAAACCCCCTTGACGAAGCTTGGCTGAAAGGAGCCAGGGCAGTTTCCTACAGCCTACACCAATGGTGAATGAGTGAGAACATCACCGAGTCCCACATTCTCTAAGCCAGGAGGCCTGGAGCCTAGTGGCTTTGGTGTCTAGTACCAGACACACCTGAGTTCAAATCCTGGGCCCACACTTACCTGCTGGGTCACTTTGACCAGGTCCCCTCTCCTTTCTGAGCCCAGTTTCCTCCCCTGTAAATAGCGGAGTCACTGTACTTTTCATGGGAGGTTGCGATAACTGCTCAGCAAGCACATTTGCATCGTGTTCAGCACTCATAAATGCAAGCTGTAGTACAAGTAGGTAAGGGTGCATCTCATTTTTTTTAAGTTCGCCTTCAGTTGCAAATAATAATAAGGATGGCAGCTACTATTTATAAAACACTCACCGTCTCTCAGTCACCCTGCAAAATGCTTTCCAAGCCCCATCTCCCTCCACTCTCCCCAGCTCACTCTGCTCCAACCACAATGGCCGCCTGCCTGTTCCTTGAACACCTGTCCTCCTGCCCGGGCCTTGGCACTTGCCGTTCCCATTGCCTGGAACTCTTCCCTCCCCTATCCACGTGGCTCCCTCCCTCACCTTCTGCAAGTCTCCTCTCCGATGTCACTTTCCCCAACGACCCTGTTTAAAGTTTACTCCCCTATTTATTCTTCTGCCCTACCTGGATCCCTGTGTCTTATTTTAGTTTTGTTTTCCTGTTTGTCTGATTTACCCCACAGAATGTTCAGCTCCACAAAGGCAGGCATTTTGTTTGTGGTTCACAGTGCCTGGGACATAGATGCTCAATATACCTTTCACTTGATTCTCGGGACACTGGAGTCCTTCACACGTATCAGGTCCAGAGTCCTCATAACAACCCACTTTGCAGATGAGGAAACTGAAGCAGAGAGGTCATTGCGGGAAGTCACACCGGGGCAGAACCTACCTCTCGGTGTCAGAAAAAGGACAGTTCAAGACCCGCACTCCCATGTTAAGGGCTACTCTCCAGGCGAGCCCTGCAAAAGCCTGAGTCATCGCCGCCTCCAGACGGCGGCGGCGGCGACAGCCCGAGGTGATGCCGGAGCGCCAGGAGGGGGCGTGAGTGCAGGGAAAACAGAGGAAATTAAACCCGCCAGGCGCTCCTCCCGGCAGCCTCGCCGCCGCCCCCCGCCACCCCAGCCGCCGGCTGGTGCGTGGGTGGGCGGTGTGGGGGCGTTGCACTCTCTGCTCCCCAAAGCGGGGGTCCTGGGACCCTGGGGCGTGGAGAATGTCGCAAGCGTCAGTTACCCGCCCCCACCCCAAGTTCAAGTTGTGAGTGGAGAGCCACCTGGGACTTGTCTGCAAAAGGCTAGCTCCTGTCTCCGCCGCACCGGGTCATAATGCCGCCCCTGGGTGCACTGGGGAAATCCTCCCGCTGACCTAGTGACCCTCTTTACCGCATCTTTATCCAGATCACCGCGTCTACCGGCTTCGGACCCGCCACTCTGGGCTTCCCTCGTTCCGAAACTACCCAGGGGTCCCCAAAGTGGTCCTGGTCCCAGGAAAGCCCCTTCCGCAAGGAAAAGGAAACTCTGGGCTGCTGGATTCATGGGGGCGCACCAGAGTCTCGCCCCCCATAGACCCTCATAGCTGTCCTCCCGGGTGTTAGAGAGCAGGGGTCGCTGTCCTCACAGGAGATGGGTGGGGATTTGTGACTCTGGTCGTCTGCCAGCTTTGGGTGGCCGAGGTGGGCCGAGCACCTAGGGTTCTGTGCGCTGAAGGTAGCCTGGGAACACCGCTGGTGGGGGGCGGGGGAGACCCCGCTGGGAGGGGGCGGGAACGCCGCTGGGGGCGGGGCTGGGAATGCCGAGTCGGTGGGGCTCGGGCCGTGGGGACGGCGGAGTGGTACCTCTCGGGGTGTGACGGTCCCGGGCAGGGGGGCGGCTTGGCCGGGGGAGGGTCTGGGGCAGTCCGGGTGACCCCCCGGCACCGCCCCCGCCCCGGGCTCCGGGCCTGAGCCGTGACGTCACAGCGGCTGGAAGTGCCCGGCGCGGAGGCGCGGGAGGGGGCGGGAGTCGAGCGGGTGCTTTATAAGCGGAGCCCGCCCGGCGCGCTGAGCCGCAGCCCGCGTCCCGGAGCCCCCCGGCCGGCCGGTCCCGGACCCCAGCTCGCGCTCGCGCGCCCGGGGCGGCTGGGCGGCGAGGGACGGAGCGCCAGGCGGCGGGCGGGAGAAGGGACGCGCGGCGGGCGGCCGCGGGGCATGAGGCGGGGGCGCGATGTCGGTGCCGCTGCTCAAGATCGGGGCCGTGCTCAGCACCATGGCCATGGTCACCAACTGGATGTCGCAGACGCTGCCCTCGCTCGTGGGGCTCAACGGCACAGTGTCCCGTGCCGGCGCCTCCGAGAAAATCGTGAGTGGCCGCCGCGCGGGGGGCGCTCCCGGGGGGCGTGGTGCCCGTGCCGCCGCCGCCGCAGCCCCCGGGGACCCCCGTCCCCCAGCTTCCCTGCCCGGGAGCGCTCTTCCGGGGCTGGGGGCCAAGCGCACTGGCGGAGGGGCCTCGCGACCCTCAGCTAACTCCGCGCCGTCGCTTATTGCTGCCGTTGTTATTATTTATTGTTAGTGAGCAGTGTCTGAGTGGCAACAATGCACTGGGCTCGCTCCGGCCCGGGGTGGAGGCGGCGAGGGTCGGGGCCGAGTGGGGCAAAGCCGGAGGTGAGGTCCCGCCCCTCCGAGAGGGACCCTGCCTCTGAACCCCGCAGCCTCGGGATCGCTGAGTGCCTCCACCTTCGGGATCTCTGCCTGTTTGTGTCGCTGTCTCTGAATAGTCCTGTATCTCTCTATCTGTCTTTCCGCCTGCCCGTCTGTCTGTCTCTCGGCCTGTTTTCCCTCTGGTGAGCTTCTCTATTTACGTCTCTCCCTGTCTCTGTCTCTGTTGCACTGTCTCTGACTTTGTATCTCCTTTTTGTCTGTCTCTCTTTTTCTCTCTCCTATCGCCCCCGCCACCCCAGAATCTGACTCTTCATTACCTGCTCACCACGTGCTGAATCTGAATATTTATCCCCATAACTTACCCTCCGTAGGATGCAGAAGGGTTTCAGCCTGGGGCAGGGGCCTACGCTGCCCCCAGAAGCTCCAGTATTGCCCCTCCTCCATGCCATGCTAGCCTCTATCACCTTCATCCTCCGGCTTTCCTGTCGTGGAGCTTGAGGGGAGGGAAGGGAACCCAGTCGGGGTTAGTAACGGTGGTCCTGGTGTCCCGAGGTGAGGGGAGGAGGCAGCCTCCATTGCAAACTTCCCTCAGTCTCCTCCGGATGTGCCCCTCCCACTCCGTCCCTGCTTTAGCCTGTTTGCCGGAGTCCTCCCGATAGGTGGAGCCGGGATGCGTGGGCTCCCTCTCCTGCTTGATTTTGCCCCAACTTCCCCAGCAACGCTGTTTAGCCCCAAAGGCTACCGCACTGCTTCTTTCTCTCCCTTCCATGAAAGAAAAGGGGTCTTTGCTCCCAAGAGTTTCAGGCAAGTGGAGAGGGTGTTCCCTGCCCTGTGCCCAGACTTTGCCCTGCCCCTGGGGGGAATTGCCCTGGGCTTGGCACAGGTGAGGGGTATCAGTGCAAACTCTCAGACTTGAAGCCAGTGTATGAATCATATATGCCTCAGCGTCTGTCTTGATGTGTCTGTCTATGCATGGGTTTCTGTGTGTCTGTGGGGGTGTGTGTGAAGGGGGGGGGCCGGGGTGAGAAAGTTTACGCTGTTTGCCACCATGGGGGTGTAAGCGTGAGTCCGAGGATGAGTGTGAGTGTGTCTGGGTGTGGATGCATCTAAATGTGATTCTGCAGTTGTATGTCTCTGATGGTGGGTTTGCATGTGTTACGTGATTGCATGTGCCCATATGTGTTTGCATACATGAGTGAGACGGCCTTCTTGCTGTTACCTTCTGAGGGGCAAGAAAGATGTTTCACTGAAATTAGAAGCCAGGTTCTCCTCCCCTACCGTTGAAGGAATGTGACTTTGTGTGAATGCGTGCATGTATTATGTGCAGCATATGGTGTGTAAATGAGGACATATGCTCTGTCTGGAGAAAGTGTACATAAGTGTGTAACAGTGTGTCTCTGAGTTTTGATTTTGTGTGTACATATGAGTCTGTGCAAAGATGTATGCATGCATGTGCATATAAATGTGGACATGTACATCTTTAGAAGAATGTGCACACATGTGCAAGTGTATATCTGAATAGTGTGAGTCTACCTTGTATTATACACATGTGGGTTTCTGGTATATATGTGCTTTCTGTGAGTATGAGTGTGTGTGTGCACCCAACAGACCTGGTCTCCACTCTGGCCAACCCATAGTTAATAGTGCCTTGATCAGTGCTTCCATGAAATTGCCTGCTGAAAGCTAACAGTTCTCTGATCCCTGATCCCCACCCTATCCCCCAGCCTCACTAAGCCTTGCCAGAAGGGTTCTGTGGATGCCAAGGGACTCAGTTTGGGACCTGGGAGGGGACTGTGACATGAGGATGCTCTGGGAAGGCCTTGGGAGTGTCTGAGAGACCTAGGTGGAATCCAGACGTTCCCATAACTTGCTCTTGACTCGGGGCCAGTGACTTCAGCACTTTGAGCTGCAGTTTCCCCATGAATCAAATGACCATGATGATTCCTACCTCACAGAACTGTGGTGGGCGACAGATCTACTGCCCAGCTCCCCGTCTATCCATCCTTCCTTCCACCCATCCATCCATCTCTCCATCCACCCATCTCTCCACCCATCCATCCACCCACCTGTTCATTTATCTCTTTATCCTTCCATTCATCTTTCCATCCACCTCCATCCATCTTTCCATTGATTATCCATCACTTGTCTCTCCATCTATCCTTTCATGCATCCATCCTTCCATCCATCTGTCTCTCTATCACAGCAGCCACCTCTCCCTCCATTCAATCATTATCCATCATCTGGCCACTTCTTCATCTGTCCTCTATTTATTCACCCTTCCATCCACCTATCTCTCTATCCATCCATCCTCCCATCCATCTTGTTTCATCAACAGACTTACTGAGTGCTTCTTTATGTCAAGCATGTGTATGCTTGAAAGCTCCAGCTCAGTGCCTGCCATAGTAGATTCTCAGTTAGTGCTAGGACTCTGAGTCAAACATCTGGGTTTGAACTCTGGCCCATACTAGCAGTATGACCTTGAGGGAAGTTATTTCATCTCTTTCAGCTCCAATATCCTCATTAGTCAAGGAGAGGTCAGAGAGGTCCCCGTTAGACCACAGGATCCATGAGGACAGGTATGTTTTGCTCACTACTGAACCCTAAGGCTTGATGCATACTAGGCCTGCAATAAATATTTGTCAGGTGGCAGAACCAACAGTCATGTCTTCATAAGGATTCACGGATCCCACCTTCAAATAGAAACAAATGGGTGGGTGTGTTGCATGTAGGTCAGTGGTTTTCAAACCTTTTTCATCTCATGGTGCATATTAATTACTAAAATTCTGTGGCACACCAAAAATATATATATTTTTTACTGATCTGACAAAAAAAGACTATAGTTTTTATTCATTCACACTGGATGGCTATTGTTGTGTTGGCTGTTGTTTTTTTTTGACAATCTAAGGGTAAAGAGGTCAGGGCCCCTGACTAAATAGTCAGGTATTGCATGCTTTCAAAATTCTTGTGGAACACCTGTTGAAAATCGCTGATATAAGTGCTCAGTAGGGAGGAATTGCTTTGTTTGCCATTGTAGTCAAGCACATAGTAGGTCTGGAATAAATATTTGTCAAGTGTCTAAAACAATAATCCACCTTCCTAAGGATTGGGAAGAGTAAGTGGAAATGACAAGGCACAGAGTAGGTGCTCAGGAAGGTGGAGCTGTAAGAAGGTGTAGGGCACCAATATGGGTTACCTGACAGATTCTAGTGAGAATTCCCAGTTATAAGGCTGAAGGTTGGGTGCTGGTATTTGGCTTAATAAAGAACATCAGTTGTGAGGTGCGGGGGCTGGGGAGCCCAGACCCTGTGGCCATTCTTGTCTCTGGCTGTCCCTCCCCGATCTGACCCAGACGAGCAGTTTAGCATCCTAAGAGGTTCTGAGAGATGGTAGTACAGACCATCCCTGGAAAGGAGTGGGGAGGGAGCCGCCACTGCTCCTGTCTTTGGCCAACGCCCAGCCATAAACCATGCTTGTGCGATGGGAGCCTCCGATGGAATGGCTTCTCACCGGGGGTCATAAATCCGGAGCCAGACCAAAAGCTGTCAGCCTTGTTGCCAGCGGCTGCCGTCATTATGGGGCCTGAAGTGAGTTACCTGCATCTTATACGTTGTGTCCTTGCCCATTTCCCTCATCCTTAAGGTGGGAGGGAAGAAAGGGGAGATGGAGGAGGGCATTCTGTCTGGGGAGGACCCTCTCCTCATGGAGGAATGGGGAGGGGCTGAGCAGCTATCAGCAAAACGTTCTTTGAGGACTTTCCTGTGAAGAATCAAAGTGCCGGATCCATGTCTCTTCTTGACAGTTTTCTGGGGGAAAAGGCCTCAGAGAATCTATGCATGTATCAGTCCAGACAGGCCGAGTTACACTGTGGTAATGAAGCAGCCTCATGTCTCCGTGATTTATGTATTTCTCTCCTGCACTAGGTGTCCACTGTTGGCTGGAGGGCTCTGTCTGTGTTGGTCACTCAGGGACCCTGGGTGATGGAGTCTCTGTGGTGACATAATCACTGAGACAAGAAAAGGAGGGTGCAGCAAACCCTCACCAGCTCCTAAAGCCTTGCTCTGGAGGTGACACATGTTACCTTTGTTCACATTTCATTGGTCAGTGCAAGTCACATGGCATGCCTAACCCCAAAGAGGGTAAGGAGTGTGGTCCTACCCTGACCTGGATGGAGAGGAAGGGCCAGATGTTTGTGAACAATGCTGAATGCCTCCCTGCCCTACTGATTCCCTCCTCCTTTTACCCTAAGTGACAAGATTTCTCTTAGAGGGTATCTCCATTCAACAAATATATATTGAGTACCTACTATGTGGCAGGCATTATTCTAGGTATCAAAAATATAACAGTGAGCAAAATAGACAGATACCCTTGTCCCTGTGGAACTGACATGCTAGGGCAGGAATGGGAGACATAAATAAGTATGTAGAAAAATCTACACTATTTCCGGTGATAATGTATGTGCTATGAAGAAGCATAGAGCAGTATGAGGGGAGTGGAGAGTGCTGGGGGCACCTTTAGGTTGAGTGGCCTCTCTGAGGAGGTGACGTTTGAGCAGAGATCTGAAGGAAGGGAGAGAGGGCTCATGTCTAGAAGAAAGGAATTACAAGTCAAGGGAACAGCACGTGCAAAGGCCCTGAGGTGGGAATATGCCTGGAGTGTTGGAGAAACAGTGAAGGTATCAGTATGGCTGGAACAGAGTGAGTGAGGTGGAAGGCAGCAAGAGGAGATGAGGGTGGGGAGGTCACGGAAGCCATGTCCGGTTTGGGATGGGGGAGCCTTGTAGAAATTTCAGATTTAACACGAGACTCCTCACGCATCCCCTATCATCCTCTCATGCTTTCCTTTTCTGCACTTTTAGCCTTCTGATATACTCTATGTACTTGACTTATTTATCTTGTCTGATTCTCCCCACTATAATGTCAGCAACTTGGAGACAGGGATTTTTTAAAAATCAATTTTTGTCGACTGTTGTAGCCCCAGGGTCTAGCCCCAGGCCTAGCACACAGTTTGTGTTGAACAGATACTTGTAAGTGGATAAATGGGATGTGAAGGAGGGCTCTGAGCAGAGGAGGGATGGTCTTGACTCAGGTGTTCATAGTTTCCCTGTGGCCTTGGTGGGAAGGACAGACTGTAGGAAGTGAGGGCAGGAACTGGGAGACCAGGCAGGAGGCGACTGCCCTGGCCCCGATGAGGGATGGTGGGGACTGGACCAGGGTAGGGGCCAAGCAGGTAGAGAAAAATACCTAGGTGTACTGTGGGTGTGACCACACCTGCCATATTCTCCTGCTCCTAATCATGGACTTAGAGCTTCTGCTCAAACATGTCAAAGTGTGAAGAAATATTTATCAAACACCTACTTCCTGTCATGGAATATAAAGATGAACAGTGCCCCCCAACTTCAGTCAGATCGAAGCCTTATCAGTAGATGCTAGGGATGTGTCTGGAGTGTTACGAGGGCAGAGAGGAGGGACCCTGAGCCAGCCAGGGAGTGATGGAGGTTTCCTGGAGGTGATGCTGCCCAGACTGTGTCTTAAAGGAATTGGCCAGAGGAAGACAGAGTGCGGCATCCCAGACAGCAGGAACAGCGTGACAGAGGCTCAGACGCCAGGAACATGCTTGTGGCCACAGAGACTGCAGAGAGTTCGCGGTTGCTGGAGACTCCCATGCTACATTGGGAGGCCTGTGGAAGTGGCCTGAGTGGTCAGGAGGGTCCATATCACAAAGGGATTTGGCTTGAGGTGCCTGTGCTTGTCCCAGGTGTCAAAGGATGGGAGACTTGGAGGGGTTTGGAGTAGAGAAGTGATAGGAGGCTGCCTGTCCCATTTTTCTAGAGACCTCATTGTTAGAAAATCCTTCTGGATTGCGAGTGTGAAATCTGCCCCCTTTAACGTTTGCCCACCTCACTTGCACTAAATCTAAACTCCGTACCTGGCCCAACTCTTTGAGCCTCCCTTTCTTCATTTGTAAAATGGGAGTGATAGTAGAATGCACCGCATAGCACCGAGTTCATCCGTGAGCCTGACACATGGGAGGTGCCCATAAGGGTCAGCTACTGTTACTGCAGTCATCTCCACTATCATTACAGCAGCCCACCTTCCCGAGTCTCACGCCTTGGGCTACCCATCTACCCTCCAGACTCTTCTTGTTCTCCCCCAGGAGCTTCACACTTGCTGGGCCACCCTCTGGGGACACCCATCCTCCAACCAGCCCTTTCTCACCACTCAGGTCCCAGCTCAAGTGTCACCTCCTCAGAAGGCCTTTCTGGACTGCCTCAGCTAACATGTCCCCACTCTATTATTTGAACCCGTTCTATTTTTCTGCCAGCACTCAGAATCATCGGAAATCATCACGCTCATTGTTTGTTTACCGCCAACAGAATTGGAAGTGCCGTGGGAGAAAAAACTTTGCCCCTCTTGTTTATCCCTGGGGGCTTCTCATGTCAAGCAGTGGATGTTTTCTGAGTGGCCTCAGTGCTGCTCCTTACTTCCCCCGGGGACAGCTCTGCACCTCGATGAGTATTTCTGTGACCTCGAGTCTTTTCCCATGGCTCAGAAGCATCTGTTTCTTAAAGCCCTTTTTCTTGTGTCCTTGTGTCTCAATGCCTCTCTGTTTGAATGGATGGTTGGAAAGTGTGTGCATCACCAGCTTCCCACCTAAAGGTAGGGAGTAGTGTTGCCACCCAAGGGCAGAACAGACTCATCCCCAACTGCAGTGGTTGAGCCCCTCTATGCACTGAGTCCTGGGCCAGGGGCTGGGGATACAGCTGTGAACGGGAGACGCTCAGTCTCTCCCCTCACAGAGCTTCCCAGGGAGACAGTGAAGATGGGAGTGTGAAGATGGCTGTGTAAGCACAGTTTGATCAGGGCAATGAAGGAGAAGATGTGGAGCCATGGGGGCATGCAATTGGGAAGGGTGGTCAGGGAAGGCTTCCTTGAGGAGATGACGTTTGCCCTGAGACATGGAGGATGCATAAAGCAGGGACAGAGCTGGTCAGGTGGAGGGACAGAGGCGAAGAGAAGGGTTTGTGAAGGTGTTGGAGAGGACAGCAGGTGGAGTGTTTGAGGATCTGGTGAGGTAGGAGGGAGCCTTCCCCCAGTAGGTGGTGCCCATTGTGGACCCAATCTGCCCCCACTGTGATGCTGGCCTTTGCCCACCCAGTCAGAACCACAGACAGCTGTCCAGGCGAGGCGGTCTGGGCCACTGGTGTGTGGCTAAAACTGGCTTCCTCCTCTTCCAGTGGGAAGCTCTGTTTTCTGCCTCTTGGTTCTTTCATGCCCCCAGCATTCTTCTCACCTGCAGCCCTGTGCGGCTGGTGTCTCTTTGTGGAGCTCTGGGAGGGAGCAGCCACAAGGCGAGGAAGAAAAGCTGCTGCTGGGGGCCCCGCGCTTGGGCAGTCTGCTGTGGGGTCAGATTATTTGTGTGTGGGAGTGAAGAGGCTTCCACTGGAGACCAGTCCTTGTCTCCATCTCAGCCTTAACGTGTCTCTATTTTTAAACTCTCGTTGTTTGAGTCTCTCTCTCTCTTTCATCTTTGTTTCATGAACTATCTTTATTCCTTCTCTCTGTGTATCCACAATGCACAGTAGACATTTAATAGCTGTTTGTTGAGTGAATACAGATGATTATCTCTTTGTCTGCCTTTCTCTGTCATACTTTCTATCTCTGTCTTGTTGCTGTCTGTCTCTGAGACTATTTTGTCCTCTCTGTGTGTCTTTCTTTTTCTGTCTCTGACTCTTTTGAGTCTGATTCTCTGTCATTTCTGTGTCTTAGTGTCTCTGTCTCTATCTCTCTCACTTGTCTCTCAGAGTCTGTCTGTCTCTCTCTGAGAGTCTGTTTTCATGTTGCTGTAGTTGCTGTAGCACAGTCTAGGACCCTGACAGAGAGCGAGGAGGGGAGGCACTAGAATTCTCAGACCCAAAAGGGCTCTTGAGACAGGACAGAGCTAGGACCCGTGTTGGTGCCGGGAAGGATTCAGTGAGTGGGGCAGGATGAGCCAGACATCGTGAGCTTGTGAAGGCCCCAGTGTGTGCCTGGACCCCTGGGGCTGGTGGGGATGAGATCTGATGGGAGCCAGGGATGAGGGGAGGGTGGTGCCCAAGCTCCAGGTGACCCCCAGTCCTCCATCCCCCATTCCCACTCCCCCTGCTGCCCAGGAGGATATATATCCCGCTAGGACCCAGTCACCCCGCCCCAGTGCCAGCTCCAAGATGGAACAGCTGTCTGGGCTGCAGCTGCAGAAGCTCATTTTGAACAAGGGAGATGATTGCAGGAGTGACGGTGGGGAGGGAGAGCAAAGGGGAGGGCGGCAAGGGCCAAACGGAATCAGGCTTGATTGTTGCTGCTGCCGCAGTGGGTGGTTTGCCGGGGAGATGGGGAAACCGGGAGAGACAAGAAAAGGCAGAGGGGGTCTGTCTGTCCAGCCGTGGGTCCATCTGTCCCCACTTCTGGTCCTCCTGGTCCTGAAGTTTCTCCGCCTGTCTCTCCCTCCTCCCGTATGTCAGAGCCTGCATCTCTGTCTGTCTGCCCACCCCTCTGCCTGGGTCTTTGTGTCCCTGAGCCTCCTCGCCTGTCCCTTGGTGCTGCTGTCATTATCAAAAGCACAGCGAAGGTCTAAGCAGCCTCTTGGACTGCTCTTTTTCTTGTCGTTTCTGCGATGTGTCTCCGTCTCAGCGATACTCAGGGGCTGGAGCAAGCAGAGATGGCAAATTCCCAGGAAACAATGATATCCTGTCCTTCAATAAAGGGATATTTACAAAGATATCTCAATTAGAACTAATTAATTAAGCGAGCCACTCTGCCCCTGCCCTCTCCTCCACCCTGTGGTCCCGAGGCCTCCTGGGAGAGAAGCAGCCAGCGAGTGGATGGATGGCAGTCTGGTGCTCAGACCGCGTCTCAATGTTTAATTTATAACAGCCTTCTCTCCCTCGCCGTCAATCCATCCAGAAGGGCAAGGTGGCCACAGGCATGTAGACTCGGGCAGACACTGGAGACCCTCTGACCTCCCAGGGCGTGCTTGGGTGAGTGCATGCGCAATGGAGCCTGCCCTGCGTGCCAGGGTGGGTCATAGTGTGTTTGAACGTGTCCCAGCATGTCTGTGTGGTAGACACGGCCCTGTGTGTATGGAGAGGCCACCGGGCATGTCTGAGTGTGTGGGACACATTGGAGCAGGTCAGGCCTGTCTCTCACGGGGGGTGTCTGAGAATAGCGTGCCCATGTCGGGGGCATCTCTCCTCGAAGGCACAGCAAGGTAGGTGTTGCAGGCCCCTTGCCAGGACAGTGGAGGCATGACAATGTCTACAGCTTCCAGGAGGAACTGGTCATACCCCCAGCTCCCATCTCCTGCTCCACACTCGGGATCTACTCCACACCAGTGCCCCTTCAGCACTGGCGGACCGGAAGGGTCGAGTTCCAGATCTCAATTGGTTGCTCTGTCCTCTGTAGCATCCCTCCCCCCTCCCCCTAGTGCATAGCTTCAGAGTCCCCAGCTTGCCCATTGCTCTATTCTTACCAGGCCCCTTTGGATTACTTCTCACCTCTGCCTGCCCCTTCCCACCCCACACAGAGGAGTTGCCAGCATGGAGGGAAAATGTTGCTTCTCAAATTTTACTTTCCAGTTATGAAGACTTCAGTACAACACTCAGCCCGAGCCCTCAGTGGTGTGACTGAAAAGGTGATTCGGCCCTCCAATAATGGCAGGTCTGAGGACGCAGCCCTCAGTGTAGGACCCTGATGAGTGATGAGGCCTTCAGTACAGTGACAAATCTGGTGATGCGGCCCTTAGCGTGATGCCAGGGTAGTGCTGGGGCCATAAACGTGAAATATCTTGAAATGTGACTTTGGTCTGCAGATGGGCGCTGGCTGGGACATTTGGTGCAGCCAGAGGGAAGGGGAATTTGCTCATCCTGGTGTGTGCTTCTCTGGCTATTCCAGGAGTCCAGGATTCCCCACCCCTACTGGACAAGGTGGCTTCATTAGCCCTTGTAAGTGCCTTGTGACCTCGGCAGGACACCAGGCTTATTTGTAACGCATAAATTCTGCAGGAACATGTCAGGACTGAGTGCAATGCTGATGAGTTAGGGAGAACTAAGAGGGCAGCTGACAGAATGTACACAGATGCCACTCCCTAGGGAGAGGCGTGCAGGAATGTTCGAAGATACAGGTAGGTGGACACAGAGAGATGTGGAAAAATATACCAGAATGGGCACGCACGGTCTTAAAGACACCATTGTAACATGTATGTGGCTTCTGGGCAGGCATGTACACATGTCTGTGGCTGTCCAGAATAGCACACAGAGGCCGGGATACCTACAGGGAAGCCTTCACCTCTGTGATGGGCCCACTGTGGTGGAGCTCTTTGTGGGCAGAGGCCATGTGCATTTCCATACATGGCTATAGGGCAGCACACGGACATAAATGCTCAAGGAGAGAGGTAAATGGGCACAAATATATCTGGTGTACACATATCAGTATTGACTTGTGGGCTCATGAATTGTACAGAGCATATGGGAACAGAATGCTGTGAATGTGTCTGAATGAAGGAAGTGTTCGTGGCCATGGGCAACAGTGCAAGGTGCACATATACTTGCACTTCTCCACTGGTGCACACTGGCATTCATCTGGGTTTACACATATGTGTACCTGTACACACGGTGAGTCACAGATGTGTCCAGAGATTCCATATATGTCTAGAATGATTCTCACAGGTGCCTGTGGATAAACATGGATGTCCCCAGACAGTCACAGAACCCCTGTGTGCATCAATTCCTACCTGTCACTATTTTGGGACACAACTGACCAAATCCCCTCCTATTCCCTGGATTACTGGCAAAGTGAGGTTTCAGAGACAACCTCAGAACTGCCCAGGCCCTTTTTGTAGGGGGAGTACAGAGTCACATGGATGACCCAGCAATGCCATCCAAGAATACAGAGCCCTGAGTGCAGCCTCGTGGACCTGGCTGTCTTAGCCAAGATTCTGCCCTGTTGATACCCCCTACAGTCAGAGTGAATTGTGTTAGCCAATGCTCAGAAATGGCTTAGAGTGGCCCCTGGCACAAGGCAGAGCTCAGTGCATGTTAGGGACCGTCATTATCATTGAGTGGAATTGTTGTTACCATTGGGAATATTCTCCTTGCAATGCAGAGAGCTCCTAGTCCTTTGTGTCTCATTGTCCAGCCTTTCCTCTCATCCCCCTGCCTGTCCAGGCACCCGCCCTGGTGTCCTGCTAGCCTTCCAGCTTCATCTGTTTCTCTCCTGCTCCTACTTCAGAGAGTCAGTTCTTGAAAACCTTGGTCTCCTTTCTCACTGGTGGGCTCTTTCCTGACACGTCTCTTCATTCTCATTTGCCTCCAGACATCACAGTTCTGGTCTGTTTGCCAGGGATGGGGGTAGGTGGGTGTCAGAGAGTCTGTTTGGAGTAGAGAGCCCCCTAAAGTGGCCCAGTGTATAGGAGCTTCATGTAAGAAATGCAGGGAATTTCACAAAACCCAATAACTGAGGTTCTGGGGATTTGGAAAGCCATAATTCACTCACTCATTTCTCAATTTAGTTAGCAAATATTTATTATGTACCTACTGTGTGCCAGGTAGACAAGGTAGATGAGATGCTTGCTCTCATGTGGCTGATATTTCTGTGGGAAGAGGCCAGTGACAAACACATGAGAAATTGTCGTCCAGTAACAGCGCTGTGAAGAGAGGGATGGCTGTGGAGGTGGGGCCACTCTGGGTTTAGGAGCAAATCCCAACTTTCCTGTCCCCTCTCCACTCTGAGGGCCCTTTGTTTCTTCACCTGTCACTCTACTCTGCCCATGACTCTGGGTTTCTGCAGCCCCTGGTCCCCCATGAGCCTTCAATTCCACGGCCCTGCAGGTTTTATCACCTTGACCTCCATGTTCCAATCCCAACTCCCTGGACTGGAGAATTAGCCTCTTTCAATGTGTAACAGGAATCCACTCTTGTCCAATTCACTGAAATGGGACACCTTGGGCAGCTGGGAACACGTGGTTATGGAGGTCTTCCTCTCAGGAGGGATTTACGGGTAAGGGCATTCCCTTGGGTTAAGGGCGTTCTCTTGGAAGGGGCACTGGGAGGGGAGACAATGATAGACGTTGTCCTTCAGTCATTCACTCGCTGGACAGACTGACTGAGTGCCAATCCCAGGTGCTGTTGTAGGTGCTGAGCCACAGTGGGAATGTGGCGGGTCTGCCTCCGTTTTGTGATGCGTGTATATACACTGGAGGTACAGGAAACACATAAGCAAATGAATAAGCATGCTTATTTTGTATAGATAAGTGTTGTAGAGAAAATAACAAGACATGAAAGCAAGTGACTGGAGAACCCCATTTTGTTGGGACATTGGGGTAGGCTCTCTGGGGAGATGACATTTTCCCCAGCTTTTTTGGAGGTGTAATTGACACATTATATTGTGTAAGTTTAAGGTGTGCAGTGAAATGATTTGGTATTTGTATATATTGCAAAATGATTGCCACATTAGGGTTAGTTAACATCTCCACCTCCTTCTCACATAATTAAGTGCATGTGTGCATGTGTGTGTGTGTGTAGTGAGAACATTTAAGATCTACTCTCTTAGCATGTTTCAAATGTATAATACAATGTTGTTGACTATAGTCACCACGCTGTACATCACATCCCAGGAACTTATTCATCTTGTACTTGGAAGTTGGGGAGGTGACATTGGAGCAGAAACCTGACAGATGAGGAGTTGGCCATGGGAAGAACAGGAGAGGAACATTCTGGGAGAGGGAACCACAAGTGTATGTTTCCCTGACATGAAAATGAGCTTGGCAACTGGCTTCTGGAAAGAGAGGGCTGGTTGGCTTGAGGGAGGAGGGGATGAGGTCGTACAGGTTGGCGGGTGACACTGCATGTAGGGCCTCACAGGCTGAAGTGAGTTGTTGGTTTTCGTTCTGAATGCAGTGAGAAGCCACTGGACAAGCTGCAGTGCGGGGAGCACCATGGTTTGATTCCTGGTGTTTAAAGATCCCTCTCTTTCTTCTGTGATGGGGAGTGGATTCCAGGGAGAAAGGATGGAAGCATGGAGATCAGGGAGGAGGAGACTGCAATAGTCCAAGCAAAAGCCAGTGGTGGCTGAGCCGGCACAGAAGCATTGAATGGTGAGCAGTGGGCAGATTTGACTCATGTCTTAGTAGTAGAGCTGTCAGAACTTGCTGATGGATCAGATGTGAGGAGTCAGAGAAAGGAACAGAGAAACAGGGTGGTGACTGCAGAGAAGCATGAGGCCTATGGAGAACTTCTTTAAAAAAATTTTTTTATCCTCAACCCAAAGACATTTTTTCATTGCTTTTTTTAGAGAGAGAGGAAGGGAGGGAGACACATATCAATGTGAGAGAGAAGTATAGATTGGTTGCCTCCTGTATGTGTCCAGACCAGGGATCATATGCACCTGGACAGGGGATTGAACCCACAACCTAAGTATGTGCCCTGACTGGGAATCGAACCTGCAACCTTTCTGTTACAGCATGATGCTTCAACCAAATGAGCCACACCAGCCAGGGCTGCCTAAGAAGAATTTCTAAAAAGCAGGAGGGGGTAAGAGCAGACCAGATGTCAGCTGGGTCACCCTACCTTAATAGCCAGGAGGAGATAATGGCCTGAACCCCCTTCCGTGCTCCGTGGAAGACTAGGGTCTTCCCAAGATTTCTACCCTTCCTAGGGGGCCTGTATTCTCTTGATGATCCCTGCCTCCAACTCCCTGCTTCTGCTAATTATTGCTCCCCATTTGGCATCTGTTGCCCTTTGGTTTCTGCTCCAATCTCTGTCTGGACTGAGAGCACAGACTAGATAGAGAGTGAGGTGATGGAAAGCCTTACATGCCAGGGCACAACACTTGGACATGATCCTGAAAGCAGTGGGGCCATTTACCCCTATGTATTGATTCAACAAGTGCTTTTGAGGACCTACTGTGTGCCCATCATGAGAGTTAAGATGGTGTGTGAGCTAAGGAGACAGGAATACATGTAGCTTCCTTCCAAACAGGAGACAGGTATGATCAAAGGTACCCAAATAGATATAAAAGGCAGCTGTGATAACAGCTTGAGGAAAAGATCCTTGGTGTTACAGGAGCTTCTAACAGGGGATTTAATCCAATTTAGAAGCTCAGAGGAAGTAGGAACTGAGATCTGAAGCAGAAAGCAAAGGGTATTCCAGGCAGAGGGACTTGCTTATGCAGAAGCCCTGGGGGGGAGAGAAGGTGTGGACAGTGTGACCGACCAAAGGAGGCCTTGGAGGGAAAGACCCTTTGGGATGAAAGTGGAGGGGTAAGTAAAGGGCAGACCCGAAGGGCCTTGGGGCCTTGTTAAAGAGTTTTAGCTGTATCCTAAGAATAAAAGGAACTTACCAATGAGGTTTTGGTTGGGAAGATAATAGGATCAGACGTGCATTGTGAAAGTTCCCTGAGGCTCCTATGTATAGCTTGGACTGCCAAGAGAAAGGGTAGATCAAGGTAGACCAGAGAGACTTTCAGAACTGTGAGGGGTGGCTTGGACCATTGAGTGGTGATAAAGATGGAGAACCGTGTATGAACTGTGAAAATATCTAGGAGTTAAAGTCAGCCGGACTTGGCGAGGGAGTGGAGGTGGGGGTGAGGATAGTGCCCGGGCATGTGACCCACTGACCTGGAGAAATGGGGATGGTGACAGAGGAAGGACTGGATGAGGACTAGGTTCAAGAGAGGTGATCTTGCATTTTGTTTTGAGGATGTTGGGACTGATATGCTTTTGAGGACTCCAAGGGTGGGAGTCAAGAAGTCAGATGTATACATGGATCTGGAATTCTGAGGACATATATGTAAGCAGGGGGTGATGGGAAATTTGACAAGGTTAAGAACGCTTAGAGAAAGATTGAGGCAAGGAGAGAAGCTAAGGTCTGAGTCTAGAGCCTTGGTTCTCAGCCAGGAGGCGATTTTGCACCCATAGAACATTTGGTAATGTCTGGAGATATGTAATTGCTGCAACTGGGAGGGGGTACTACTGGCATCTAGAGGGGAGAAGCCAGGAATGCTGCTGAACATCTTTACAGTGCACAGAATTGTTATCCAGCCAAAATAGCAATAGTGCTCAGGTAGAGAAACCTGGATCTAGAGTAACATAGCCAGGTGGAGGACGATGAGTCTGCAAAGGTGACGCATTGAGGTGGAAGGGAACCATGCAAGTCTGTGTGATGGTGCTCAAGAGAAGGAAACATCGAGAAAAGAGAGCAGTCAACAGAGTTGAATCCTGCTGAGAGGTCAAGAACTTTGGCAGGCTGAAAGGCACCCATGGGGTTTAGAAACATGGAGGCTCAGTGGACTTTGCAAGAGCTGTGTTGGTGGTACGATTGGTTCAGAAACTAGATAGGAGAGGTGTAGGAGCGAGTTCTGGAAGTGAGGAAAAGGAGGCAGTTGGTATGTGCAACTAAGAAAAGGATGAGAGAAGTAGGAGACAGATGGAAGGATGAATCAAGTAAGGTGTTTTGTTTTTTTGATAGGAGAGACTTGAGTTTATTTGAAAACCAATGAGAAAGTTCTGCTTGAGAGGAAGAAGTTGAATATGCAAGATAAAGATAGTATGTTGATTATATGGGACTCCCAAGAAGGTCGAGGAGGACCAAAGTAAGAATAGCTACATGAACTTTAAGATGAAGAGCAGCTCTTCTATTATAACAGGAGGGAGGGGTCAGGATGGAGCAAAAGTTTGTCAGTTATGACAGGAGAACAGAGATTCCATTTTATGTTTTCCCTGGCAGTTCAGGGGAGGGTGAAGGAGAATGGAGAATGTTTTGAGTCTACCTATTCAACTCGAACTGCCCTGTGACAGTGTGCTGGCCTTCCTCATGTACATACCCATGAAAAAAATCCCTCTTCAAAGTCCTCTCCTGAGCTCCTGGCCTGAGGTTTGGCATCTGAGCCTAGAGAGAGCTTGGATGGGGGATGTCCAACTCCAGTATTTAAGACTCATAATAGGTTCTCGTGAAGTCCCCAACTTTTGAAAATTAATGCTGTTTATAATAGCCCTTCAAGAAAGCCTTGTAATAATCCCTGACAAAGACCCGTAAAATCTACTTTAATGAGCCTTAGATAATGGCGTTGGAAAAATAAAATCCCCTTACCCTCATTAATCCTTGGTCACACCAATCATTTTCAGTGGATATTTACCCCAGAGTCCTGAGCACTTGGGGGGAAGTGCTCCATCAGTGGGGAGATGCTCAGGAAGAGGAAACTTCAGCTCTGGATTTCTCGCTTGACTGTGAAAGTTGAGCAAGGGCCAGGTGGACGCAGGCGCTGAGACAGACCTGGGGAAACTGGGTTCTGAGATGGACCAGGCTTGGCTCAGGTCCTGAGATAAGGGATTAATTCAAGTCCTGGGACAGAACAGGGATATTCTCCTGAGGTCTCAAGATACTCCATGGTTGATCCTGGGATGGACTAGGGTCAAGCCCAAGCCCTGAATAGACAAAGACTGAACTTGGATCTAGGGAGAGACCAAAGATAAACCTGGTCCTAGGAGACCTAGGAGACCGGAACTGAATCCCAGTCCAGGGGGAAGCAGGGTCATAGTATCAGCTGAGAGAGACAAGGCCTAACTCAGGTGCCAGGATAGACCAGAGTTGAACCTGAGTGTTGAGATGGACCGGTGCTGAACCCATGTCCTGAGAGACCCATGCACGCGAAGGTGGAAACAAAAAATAAGTGGATCGTGGAGAAGTTAGGGCAGAATAGGTTTGCCCTGTGGGGGTCTCCCTACTTGTTGAGCCACTTTACTCAAACTACTGAATACCTCTGGGACTGATGTCCATTGCAAATGATGTGGCATGTCCCAGGACTGATGAGGGGAAGTGAATTTTACTTTCCAATGACAGGTTGTCCTAGGACCCAAGTTTAAGCTAGCTCATGCCCATGAAACTGGGAACGTGACCAGCAGAGCTGAGAGCTTGGGAATGCCCAGGGTGGCCATCCCTCCACACATGTTGGCTGTGGCCACTCTGATGCAGACTAGAGTGGTGCTCGTACTCTGCACAGGCTCATCCCACACAGGGGCTCACATCTGCACACCACAGCAGACACACACAGCACCCAAGCCCCACACACGTACCTGAAACCCACAGCAGCACACATGCACATTGACCCAGCGGCCACACACAAATCCTTGCGCTCACATGCACAGACCACCTCGAGATCTCACACCAGCCAACCCAGCCAGCATGTTAGGGTGTTGTCTTCCACACCACAGCACTCTCACCTTTCTAACAGTACAATTCAAGGGGGCATGGTGTATCTGAGAACAGTGCCCCTTGGAGTTGTTCGGTGAAATGCCCCATCTCTCACATTCACATTTTTACACCCACTTACACACTCTTGCACACTCTTAGTCAGTTCCGGTTTTACACTCTCATGTAGTTTTATACACTTGCTGATGCTTGAACACATAGGCCTATAAATGGCTACACACTCATGTGTGTTCTTGGCCACATGGACACAGAAGTGGCACACATGCATCACGCACAGATAGGCTCTGTGCTAGTCGGTGAAGCGAGGCAGTGCTGCGGAGCACACACTCCCCGAGTCTCAGTGGATTCGTACAACCAAACGAGGTATTGCTCTTACTGCACACCCATTGGCAGGGGCCTGCCTGGTGTTGTCAGTCCCCTGGAGACTCCAGTTGACAGAGGCTTCTCATCGATGCACACTTCCACAATGGCTGAGGCAAGAACATGGCTTTTAAGACTGTCACCTGGAAGTCACTGCCACTCACATGGCATTGGCTAAGGAAGGCCATGCTGAGGAAGTACAGTCCTAGCATACCTGAGAGAAGAACTCGAAAATTTGTGAATGCTTCTGTTGACTATCCCCAGTCTCTTTCACATTCAGAGAGCTACCACACTCGCATATGCAGCCCTTCCCATACACACTTTATTCCCTGTCATACGGACCAGTCTTTATGACACGTTCCTCTCCATAGGATGAGGCAAGAGGCCACACATGCCCTCCACCTGGTCTGCCTCCAGAGTGCCTTTGCCTGGTGGTACATCTGAGGGGTCTCCCCCTCCCTCCTGAGCTGGGGGTCCCAGGGTAACAAATTTCCAAGCTGGAGCTAGAGTCAGAGCTGAGAAAACAGTGCAGACACCTTCTCTGCCCCCGGAGTGGGCGGTATTTTTCCACAGACACTGGGAAAGAATAATAATAGGCATTGAGAGATCTCCAGATAGGCCGAGCACCTTCCCCATGTTGCCAGCTGCAGCTGGGAAGGGGAACCTGGGGGAGAGAAGGCAAATCCAGAGACCTCCGTCCTCCCCGCTGCACTCTCCCCCGCACCACCTGGGACCCTCTCCTTCCCCTCTCAAGGCCTGCCCCACTCCTCCTTCCAACTACTTAAATATTCCAAGGCAGGAAACTCATGAATATTTATAGGGCCCAGGGAACGAGGGAGATAAAAAAAATTGGAATTTATGAACCAGGATACGTCTATAAATAACAGGCCTGTGGCTGATGGGGTTCTTTCCTCACCCATCACATTCCTTCAACTTTAGCTCCAGTCGTGTCTAAGCCTCACAGAACTACCCTGTGTGTGCATGCGCACACACCGCTCGGCGCTGGCCACACGAATTGCTGTCCTCTAGTGCGCTGTCACACAGGCACACATTCACACCCTGCGGAACGCACAGACACGTGTTCGCACCTGCCTGGGTCCTGGCCCCACTGCCTCCCTTCCCCGCACACGCTGACATGCAAAATCTTCCTGTGTCCAGCAGCCTCCTGGGTCCTCTTTCAGGCAGATAACGTCCACTTGGGCTCAGACTGGCGCATAACATGTAGCTGCACACAATCACACTCACCGGAGAGAGGCCTAGGGCCCCTGCTCATGGGCTCACTTCCTGACTGGCCACCCAAGCACAGCACTTCCCCTTTCTGGGGTTTGGTTTCCTTATCTATTTAAGGGAGATGCTGAGAACCCCTACCTCATAGGGTGATTGTGCAGATTTTTAAAAATAAAAAATAGATACCAAGTGCCTGTTGTGTGCAAGCTACTACTCTAGGTACTGGCAGTACAAAAATGAACAAAAACAGCTAAAAAAAAATTCCCTGCCTGACATCTGGAGGGGAAGAAGGATAATATGCAAAATTAACTCGCAAATGATGTAGTGTGTTGGAAGCTGATAAAGTAGGGGGTAGGCAAGTGCCAAGACACATGTAGTTCTGACATGGCGGGGAGGAGATCAGGGAAGTCCTCTGGAAACATGACATTTAAAGGAAGTAGAAGGACATTTCAGGCAGAGAGAATAATAGCCTGTGCAAAGACTTGATATCAAAGAAACATGCCCCAGGTTGCAGATGGAGCAAGGAGGCCGGTGCGGTGGAGCAGAGTGAGCGAAGGGTAGTGTGGAGGAGGTGAGGGCAGGGAGGGGACAGGGCATCCAATCTTGCTGGGCCTGGTGAGCCAGGGGGAGGACTTTGCTTTTTACCTCCAGTGAGATGGGATCCATGCAGGATTTTGAGACGAGAAAGAATATGATCTGGCACTCTTTCTCTCTCTCCCTCTCTCTTGAACGTGCTGCGCCTTTCTCCCTCTGCTTCCCTCAAGGTGCATACCTTTGCTCTCTCTCTTCTAAGCTCCAAGGGCCTTCCCTTTGCCTCTGTAACTTGCTTCCTGAGCCCACGCAGCCCAGCTGGCTCACTTTTTGTATCTCTGATTTTCTAAATAAACTTTTGATTGTATTGTATTTGGGAAGAAAAAAGTGACCTGACTCAGGTGCTCACAGGCACCTTCTGGCTGCTGTGGTGGGAATAGACTGGGAGGCGAGGGTGGCAGTCAGGGCTCCAGTGCGAAGGCAGCTGCACTGGGTAGATATCTGGCCATCGAGAGGTGGAGAAATGAGTAGATTCTGATTGTAATGCTGTACAAAAAGAATAATTAAAGCTGTCTCTAAATAAATGCACTTCATGAATGTATTCTTTAGTTTCAGAAATGTTTATTGAGTACCTACTATGTGCCAGGCACTGTTCTGACTTGAGAACACAGCAATGAACAAAGTTATAGTTATCCTGCCCTTCGGGATTTGTTAGTATCATGGAGGAGACAGACAAGGAACAAGATAAATTTTAATCTAGAGTCAAGTATAGGAAGTTCTACAGACAAAAATGCAGAAAAGCGAGCCTTGGGGAATGATGGGGCCACACATGTAGATTGAGTGGAGTGGGCAGAATTTGGGATGCATTTCGAAGTGAGAGCTTCTCTCAGGATTGGCTGGCAGAGTGCATATGTAGGTGGAAATGACAGAACTTTGTGCTTGGGTGTGAATTTGAGCTTTGAAGGGACACCCACATAAATACCTCCTTACACTGAATATTCATTGTTTCTCCCATCTTAGGTTGGGTTCCTGAGAAGCAGAACCTAAGGCAGGCATTTGGAGTACATGATTAATTGAGAGTGGGAGCTAAGAGAAATAGAACTGACGTGGGGAATGAGTTGACCAAAGATGAAGTTTCCAGTAAGGTCCAGGCTTAGCCTGATCCACAGGGGTGGGGGTCCCTCCAGAAGATACATTGTACTGCAAAGGGGTGGGCTCTTGGGTCCCTTCATTGATCAATCATTCGCTACTCCTGGGGCTAGGGGACACCTCCTAGACATCTCCAGGGTGTGCTGGCTCCCAAAAGCCAAGGATAAGTCTCCAGAGAAGGTCACAGGTGCCAGCTGTGAGCCTCTGCTCTCAGCAGCTGTGGAATAGGTGTGCCCAGTCAGTAAGTGATCTGGGCAGAGCCCCAGGCTCTGCCAAAGAGGGTCAGAGAAGCACCAGGCATTTATGCCAATCACAGCATGGATGTCTGACACCAGAACCTGTTCTCAGCTCTCTCAGTATGACAATCAGGCCAACTTGGCACTGGGGCTCCCCTGACACAGCTGAGATCCTTTCCGGATTCATTAACTGCCAAAGCCTCAGCCCTCTGCTTCCCAGATTGCCTGGGAACTGCAGAACGGAGCTTAGAGGGAGAGATGCTGTCCTGAAACAGGTCAGAATGGCTCATTTCATTCTCCCATGGCCTGACAGAAAGGCACTGCTATCATTCCCATTTTGCAGATGTGGAAGTGGATGCACAGAGAAGTTAAATTACTTACCCAAGGTCAGAGAGTTAGAATGTGGAGGAGCCAGGATTTGAACACAAGTCACTAGGCTCTGGGGTCCATGTGCTTCAGAGCTACACTCAACGGCCTCAAACTCCATGACTTCTTCAAAATCCAGAGCCCTTGTATCTACCCTGAGATGGAGGGCAAGGAGGGAGGTGAGCCTGAGAGAATGGAACAGAAGGTGTGTGGAGAGTGGGGGAGAAAGTGGTGACATTGAGGCCTTGGAGTGTGCAAGAGGCATTCATTCATTCATGATCTGATGATGCCTGCCTACCCTGTCCAGCATGTGCTGTTTTTGGGGCCACAGTGAGAAAGAAGAATGGCCTCGGCCCTGCCCCTTTGGAGCTCAGAGTTTAACAGGGCACACAGACTGTCAGCCAGGCAAGGAAGAGAATAAAATGTAAGAACCTTGCAACAGGGAGGGGTAGGGAACTGGGTGCGGTGGGTATGGGTAGGTGAAGTGGATCATGACCTGTTTGCAGGGATAGGGAAGGCTTCCTGGTGGTGGTGATGTTTACTCTGGGCCCTGGAAGATGCTTAGAGTTTGGAGAGCCCTGGCATAGCTGATGGGAGGGCAGCAGAGAAGAAACACCAGCATCTGTACAGTCCACAGAACTGAGTTTATAATTCCAGCTTTACCACTCTCTATATAGAGCAAGCATCATCAACCTTAAGGTTGTAAAAACTTGTACAAATCCTTATTGAGCACCTACTATGTGCCAAGTGCTTTTAGGCATTGGAAACATGGTGGTGACCAAGACTTGAGGCCCTTGTAAATGCCCCTCCTAGTGGGTCATACACCACACCAGCCAACAAATATGTAGTATGGTTTCTGCCATGACAAATGCCAGGCTGGGAGATGGGGACTGAGAATGGCTTCTTAAAGAGGTAGTCAGGAGAGATTTCCCTGAGGAGGTGGCTTTTAAATTTAATTCTTAACTCTGGGCAAGAAAGATCCAGCATTTCACTGTTCCTTCAAAGGCTGTATTGTAGGGGGTGAAAAGGGACAGTTGACATGAGCAAATACTCCCTGAGTATGTAGTTTGGTGGGTAAGACCCTTTTAGAGAGAGGCAGTCTGGGCTCTGAGTCCCGCTGGCCTGTGTCTCAGATCTGTTCCTTCCTTGCTCTTCCTCTGTTCTCGATCTCAGGGGAGTTGACCCCCAAAAACTACATTTCCCAGGTTCCCTTGACACTGACTTCTTATTAGATTTAGCCAATGGGGGGCCGTGATGGGAGTTTGCAGGCGGGAAGAAGGAAAAGCCAGGGGATTTCTCCCTGTTTCTTTGCTGCAGGCAGTGCCCTGTTTCCTCCCTGGGTCCAGCTCCCACCTGGCATCCACTCGGGCAGCTCTGCTTCCTGCTTGGTGGCTCTGGCTCCTGGGCTCTGGTAACACTACTCCTCCGTTTGTCCTCCAGCCCTGCAGCTTCTTGCAGTTGCTATTCTTTTGCTCATGTCACCTTCTCCATTGCCCTCTTTCAGCACTTCTGGCTCCTTAGCACCACACTCCCCATATTACATTTCCTCCATGAACTAGCAGGCATGCGCTCTATCCCTTAACTGACAGATGGCACATCAGGCACTGCCACTTGACTTTTCCTCCCTGCCCTTCAGTTTGTCATACCACCGAGATCACATAGCTGTTGTGAGGTACAGGGAGACCATATTCTCAGTAGCTGACCTTACACAGTTCTTACTTGTATGATTTGAAGCTCCTCACAGGCTCTCATTTAACCCCCATAACAATCCTAAGGGGTGGGTGCTACTGTTAGCTCTGTTTTATGGGGAAACTGAGGCACAGTGAGGTTCGTCACTTGCTCGAGGTCACATGGCTAGCAGGTCCCTTGCGCACTCATTGTGCATGTGCAGCGCTTGGCAAGTTGGGGGCGTTGACCAGTCCATGTGGAGCTGGTCTCTGGTGAGTGCCCAGGATGGAGGTGATGCTGAAACTCCACCTCAGATGGACTCGAGGCACTGGCGGCCACAATGTGTGCTGATCGAAGGCCCTTCTGGGACCGGCCATATGGAAGAACTGTCCTCAGGCTTCTGCTGGCTCTGGAGCAGCCCTAGAGGAGCAGGGGCAAAGGGTCTCTCTCTAGCAGCTTTGGCTAAGAGCAGCTGCTCTACGCTTTGCCAGAATCGATTTCCCTTCAACTGGCCCATTCGCACTAACAAAGGGCTCCCTCACCCAGGTGGCCATCACTGCCCCTCCCTTCTGAGCGGAGGGCGTGCCTTGCAGCTGGCTGGAGCTGTTTTCTGTCTTTGGGATTCATTTCTTTGAAAGCTCTGGAAAACTAGGATGGGCTGAGGTAGCTTCCCCACCAAGGCTGTGTGCTCACCTGAAGCTCATGGGTGGCTTTCTCTGCCTCTGTCTTGCCCAGGCCAGCCCACCCTCCACGATTTTCCTGACCAGGTCCTTTCCCCACTCATAGGTGGTTAGGGGTTGAATTGCACCCCTCCCCCATTCATATGAAGTCCTTGTCCCTAGGACCCCAGAATGTGACTGTATTTGGAGAAAGGGCCTTGAAAGAGGTAATTAAGTTAAAATAAGATCATCAAGGTGGGTCCTAATCCAATGACTGCTGTCCTTGTATGAGGAGGTCACAGACACGCACAGAGACAAGACCACATGAAGACACGGGGAGAAGACAGCCATCCACAAGCCATGGAGAGGGGCCTCAGGAGAAACCAACTCTGGTGGCACTTCCTCTTGGACTTCCAGCACGCAGAATGCTGAGATACTAAGTTTCTCTTAAGGCCCCCAGTCTGGGTGCTTTGTTGTGGCAGCCCCAGCAAACTGATGCACACACCTTTGTGACTTCCCACCCTCTTGGAGTAAACTCTGAGTCCATTGTTCCCGGTCCTGCGAGATCTGACCCCAGTGGGAAGCATGGCTCCCTCACAAGGGATGCGTACAGAGAATTCAATGAAGTGGCTATTTTCAGGGGGGTGGGCAGGGTTGAGAGAACAAGCAAGGGGGTATTGAAGACCCCTGGGGTCAGCAGCTACGGGTTGCTGTTGCCACCCGCAGGCCTCAGGGAGAGCCATGGCTGTGGGAGAGTATGAGTCTGCTCGAGCTACCACAACAGAACACCACAGACTGGGCGGCTGAAACCGCAGACATGGTTGCTCACCATTCTGGAGGCTAGAAGACGGAGAACAGGGTGTCTGCAGGGTTGGCTCCTGACCTGAGACCTCTCTTCTTAGCTTGTCGGTGGCTGCCTCCTCCTTGTGTCTTCACACAGTCTTTGCTCTGTGGATATTACGTCCTGATCTCTGTGTAAGGACAACAATCGCATTGGATTGGGGCCCACCCCACCCTAATCACCCCACTAGTTACCTCCTTTAAGTCCCTATATACAAATACAGTCTCATTCTGAGGTCCTGGGGGTGAGGACTTTAACATGTGGATTTTGGAAGGAACACAACTCAGCCCATAACAGAAGGCATACCCAAAGCAGCCACCAGCTTCAGGAGAGGGACAAAGCCATGGTGGAACCACTGCTTGGCTAGAAGGGAACGAGGTGACTAAATACCCCAGACTTCTCTCCTCTGCCCCCCGTGCCTGCTTTTATGGCCAGGCCTCACTGGAGGCTGCAGGGCAGGGGATTCTGGGAGGGGTGGGCTGCAGGGGCCAGCCCCTGGAGCACAGAGCATGGACGCGTGGGGAGAGAGGATCTCGAAGGGTGAACAGGGACCTCCCAGTCTGAGCTTCAACTCCTCGTTGGGTAGTTTTCAGGTGTCCTGTGCCTCTCCCCGCTAGAGTGGAACCTTCGGGAAGGCAGGGATCTTTGTTTGTCTTGCTGGCTGCTGTGCCTCCAGTGCCTAGAGCAGTGCCTGGCATATAGTATATGCTCAATAAATACGTGTGGGCTGTGCAGATGCTCTCTGCTCTCCAGGCCTTTGCCCATGCTGTTTCCTCTGCCTGGAGCCCTCTCCTCCTTGCCTTGCTGACTCCTGCTCCTTCATCCAGTCTGTTTAGCTATCGCTTTCCCAAGAGGCTGTCCCTGCACCCTCACATCCAGGTTCTGTAGCCAGCCCCTGTTCTTAGAGCACCCCGTGCTGCCCCATCACAGCACATGTCACACACCATTTTTTAATCACCTCTTCCTCATCTTCCAAATATATCAGCTCACTTAACCCACAGAACACCAACATTGTTACCATCCCCTCCCTTTTGAGAGAGGAGGAAACTGAGGCACAGAGCAGGTAGGTAAGCTGCCCAGGGTAACACAGAGCCAGGATTTGAATGCAGACTGTCTGGTCCCCAGATACTGGTTTGCCTTTTTATATTCTCTGTCAGCATCTATTTGCTTATTTTTATTCCATAATCAACTTTGTCGCGGTCACTTGTATATTACATTACCTGTATGAAGTCATTTGCGTATATTAACAACCACCTCCATGACATCATATTACAACTGGGGAAACGGAGGCCCAGAGTTGTTAAGTCACTAGCCTAAGCTCACACGGCAGAGTGGGGATTTGAACTTGGGTGACTTGGCTCCAGAGTTGGCATCCTAAACAACATGCTCTGTTGCCTTGCCTTGGCTGGCAGCTTGAATGCCTTTCAAAATCATTTCTCTGAAACCCTGGCATGTGTGTCCAAGGTGCAGCCACATGATAAGAGCTTTGGACTCAAATTAACTTGACACCCCCAGGGGCACACATGGAGCCCGTGGAAGTGGGTTCCAGGCAGTGCTGGCCCCTGGCTGTCCCTGTGAGTTCTTTAGCTGGCAGGTTGGTTCCTCTGTCACCTCCTGGCCACTCTGTCCAGTCTCTGAGGCCTTCTTCCATGCAGCCCCTGCCCGGGAGGCTTGCAGCAAGCACCTCCGTTGTGTGCAGGGATGGCCTGGCTATCCGGGGAAATGCCTCTGCCAGCTACGGAAGATTAACTTACCCTGTGATGACCTTTTCCACGTGCTGATGGATTGATTTCAGAAATCTATCCCCCACCAGTGTGCCCAGGCCCAGCCCCCACTGCAGGCACTGATGGCTGCAAATTTATGCCGGTGCCAGAAATTGAATTCCTGTAAGTCAAGGGAAGTGCCTGAAGAGCTCATCCAGACTCATTTTTACTTCTGACAAACTTCAGTCGGGAGATTAAACCTGGGCCAGTGTCTTCCAGCAGCAGGGACCATGGCAGGGGGGAAATTACTCACTGTGGGTATTTTCCTTACATTCTCTGCCTTCAGCTTGGCCTCCCAGGGCTGAGACATAAAAAGCAGCCAGGCCCGCAGGCCTGCACGGTTACAGGGAATTCCCATTTCTGATCAGCTAATGTTAGAGAAAGGGCACACTCTGTGTACCCAAAGGCAAGCCTCCTGGTCCCCGTGGTAAATATTGAGCCATTAGGGGGAATGGGAGGTAAAGCTTCTAATTCATCGCCAGGCTCCTGCAGCAGCTCCTGAGGCTGACTTGGTCTCGCTCCTTTGCAAGGTTCTAATTAAGCTTCCTTGGGTTGCAGTGGAGAAGACCTCAAAGTGTGGATATTTCCAGAGCCCCTCGCCTCCGTTCCACCCCCTGCCACAGGCCCAAAGGTGGGGGAAGGAGAAGCAGAGAAAACAAGCCACAGCTCTGTGGAGGAAGAAACCCCATCTTGCTAGAAAGATCTCTCTTGCTTACCTTGAAAAATGAGACGTCTGATGCAAATGTAGCTGTTTCTCTTTGGTACGATATTAAAGAAATGAATCCTTGATGTCGACAAAAAAGGATCAAAAACAAACCTTTCTGAAGGGAGAAGGGCTTTTATTTCACTGTGAACGTTCGAGATCTCGCCTCTGGCAGGGATGTCTGCAGAACACGGGGTGTGGGAGGATAAAGAAATAAACGACTGCCGTTCACATGTTCATTCATTCAGGAAGCGCCCGTGAGGCAGCTCCTGCATGCCAGGCATGCGGCTGTGAGCTGGGGGACTGCAGGGGCAGATTAGAACCCAGTTCCTGGCCATACAAGCCCATGGGGCATGCTGCAAAGTCCCTGACCACTAGTCCTCAAAACTGTCATGGTCACGGAAAACAAGGGAAGACAGAAACTATTGCAGACCGGGAAGACTAAGGAGATGTGACTACTCAATGACATGGTATTCTGGACCAGCAAAGGACATGAGTGGAAAAGTCAGGACAATCCAAATACTGCCGTGTCTAGAGTTTAGTGATAGTGATGCACCAATGTTGATGTTTTAGTTGTGACTAATATATCTTGGATCTATGGAAAGATGATAACAAACAGGGAAACCGGGTGAGGGGCACATGGGAGCTCTCTGTCTTAACTTCATAACTTCTTTGCAAATCTCAAATTATTCCAAAATGAAAAGTCTATTTAAAAAAGTCATTGGGGGCATGGAACAATTCTAGAATAGTGCTGGTTCTGTGAGTTGATATAAAAGCTCCTCATCGCTGGGCATTCACTAAGTGCCTGGCACTGGGATTGACTCGACGTACTAATCAACAGCCCCGAGAAGCCCAGGCATTATGATCCCAACTTTTATATGAGGAAGAATAGAGGTTAAGAAAGGCACAGAGAGGGTAAGCTACTTGCCCAAGGTCACACAGGAAGGCAAAGATCAGAATTTGGGCCCAAGAAACCTGAGCTATTTAATTCTACACTTGCCCATTCACACACAGGCATTTATTAAGCAGCTATTGTATCCCCTCAGGGGCTGACTAGAGAAAGAGAACTCTTCTAGGTCTTTAAGAGGTTTTAATTCAGGGACTCGGTTACAAAGAGGATGGAAGAGAGGAGAAATGAGTAGAGGATGGAGATGAGGCTCAGCGATTGACAATAGCAGAGAGCCTCTATCCTTTCAGGATGTGGGGGGCGGTGTCAGGTGGAAGAGGTGGTGTAAATGAACCCAGGAGTGTGGCTACCAGTGGGAGCTGAAGCCACAGAAGAGATGCAGCCATAGCAGAACACAGGAGGCAGGGAAAGGGGAGAAGTACCCCTGCTTCTCCCTTTGTCCTGCCCTTAGATCTTCCATGAATGCCACCGATTGTCTGAACCTTCCTGGAAGCCAGAGGTCAAAGGGGTGTGGGAATCTTTGTTTCTGAGCTCACAGAGCAGGGCAGGGGAGGGAAAGGGAATGAAAATTCAGATGTCAGCCAGCTTATACTTGAGCTTGTGTGTGCATAGAGGGCCTGGGAGAGAAGGGTAGGGGACAGTTTTGATCCCCACTTTACAAATGACAGTGGCAAAGAGATCTGCTTCAGAACTCACAGAGAAAGTGGCAGGTCCAGGACTTGAACACTGAGTATGGTTCAACCTCGTAGGTTCTTCTCAAGATTGGTGAGAATGAGCTGCAGTGCACTTAGAACAGGGCCTGGCTCACAGGATGTGCTCCAGAAATGTGAGCTGTTATTGGTGATGATGATGATGATGATGATGATTACGATTGCTGCCATTTTGGTGATGCTTAAGGACCTTCCTTTGCTAAAAACTATCATGTCCCACTATCACAGGACTCTGTGTGTGTATGTGGGGGGTTACTAAAATGCCAGGGGACCTCTTGAGGGGGGCTAATCCTGGAACCAGGACACCCTACACTGCTAAGGCCTGAGCAGGTTTTCCCCATACAAAGGGGGTGGGGGGAGAGTGCTCTAAGCAATAAATACAGCACAGACAAAGGTCCAGAGGCAGGCAAAGGGAACTGAAACAACTGGGTGGAGACAGGCAAGTGATGAGGTTAATTCAGTCAAGCCCAACAGAGCAGAGCAAGTGAGTGTGTCCAGGTAGCATTTGGGCTTTATACTGAGGGTCCTGGGATCCAGGAAGGATCCCATGTGGGGGTGACTCATCCCCCCCAAAGCCAACTCTGGCTTCTCTGGGGAGAATGGATCAGAGAGCAAAAGGCTTGAGGCCAAGCTTCTGTGAAGGGATGGACTCTTCTCCCCCCAGAGCATGCTGGCTAAAATCGAGGACTTGAGAGTCTGGTTTGCCAGGGTCCAAATCCCAGCTCGGACACGTACCAGCTCTGCTTTTTGTTTCTGTACCTCAGTTTCTCCATCTGTAAAATGGTGCTAGTGTTAGTACCTACCTTATCAGGGGAGGGGAAGCTATAAGGATTTCACACTTGTATAGCAGCTTAGAAGAGTCTCAGTCCATTCAGGCTGCTATAACAAAAATCCAATGGATGGTGTGACTTAAACAACAAAACATTTAATTCTCACACTTGGGGAGGCTGGAAAGTCCAAGATCAAGGCACTGGCAGATTCAGTGTCTGATGAGAATCAAATTCCTTGTTCATAGACGGTGTCTTCTTGTTGGGTCCTCAGGGCATGAATTCCACTCCAAAGGCCTCACTCCCAAATACCAACACAGTGGGGGCTAGGTTTCAAATACGCACTTGGGAGGGACGAAAACGTTCAGCCTATAGCAAAGAGTGAGCTCTGTCAGTGTTCAGTAAGATAGAAGACCTCACTGGTGGGTGCTTGGTGCCTGGTCCACTCCTTCAGCCATTCCTGTGACTTTCAATCCCCGTCTGCTAACAGCACCCAAACTCGCGTCTCTTTGCTGCTGCTCCTCTTAGCTGCCGACCTGACATTTTCACCTGGGTGTGGTCACAGCATCATAACCGGAACATGCCTTCAGGCTGGACTCTTGATTTCCATCCCCCCAGCCCTCTTCAGCTCAGTAAGTGGCACTCCCATTTGTCTGCTACATCACTTGGGTTCCAAAAGTGGAAGTCATCCTCAACTCCCCTCTTTCCCTTCTACCACACATCTGCCTCCTCCAAGCCTGTGGGCTCAGCCTTTAAAACATAAGAATATGAAACTTTTGGTCAGGATGGTAAGCCCTGACCAAAAGGTTTAAGCCCTGTGCTTACCTCCTCCCATAACCACATTAAAATTACAACTAAATTATAGAACTAACTTTGAGAACCACCTGAGGACTAGGTGAACAAAACTCTAATAACTAAGGGTATAAAGAAGAAGCCATGTGGAGATTGGTAGGAAGGGCAGAGATGTAAAACAGGTGTGATGGTTAAGAATGATGATGGGTATCTCCAATGCAAATGACATCCCCTTCTCCCTCTGAGGAGCAAGAGGTCCTCAGTCCAGGGCACCAGTGCTGAGAAGAGGAATCCCCACAACAGCTGGCTGTGAAAATCAGCAGGGATTCAGTCCAGGTGTGACAGAGGCTGCCGTAGACTCAGGCATCCTTTTAAAGAGCTTGCGCACAAACTCACCCACACTCACCCTAAATTCCGGAGAAGGGACACCAGCTCAAAAGGCACCAGGGACATATGGAGAAGAACTGAATTCTCTGGCTTCAGGTCAAGGGCTAGGGGGGCAGTTCTGTCTGGGACTAAAGTGCTGGCAGGCGACATTGTTCCTTTGCTAAACCCTCCCCACACACGGCCTGTAGGTGCAGGTGGGCACCATGGCTGAGTCTCCATCATCCTAGCTAATGCAGCTCTTCTCTGCCCTAGTGATTCCCTGAGACCCACTTTATCTAATTCATGAGCTTGGCCCAAACCTTTTACACAGGCTAATCTATACTAGAGGCACTGCAAACTTTCCTAAAATCTCTCGAAAGTTCATAAATCCCAAACAAATGGTGACTGTCCTCAGAGTGCCCTGTACCTCTTGCTAAGTGACCTCAGCCTGGCACTAGTGGCAGCCAGGCTCTCAGTTCACAGCATAACCACTCCCAGGCACCTCCAAGCCCAGCACATGCAGCTACCAACTGCAGAGCACTTTGTAGCTGCTACCAGGTGCCCCAGGCAGAACACAGGCAGTGGCCGACCCTGGCGTGTACCTGAGCCTCTGCCAAGAGGCCCCAGAACCAACTCTCCAGGTGCTGGCTTCAGACCACACCAGAGCACCTCCCAGTTAGTGCCACAAATGACACACACAAAGGGAGGCTTTGGCAGATAGCAGAGTTCTGCTAAATTGAACCAGCTCTATCAGGTCAGCTGCCACACAACAGCTTGTGCACAGAAGTCAGCCAGTCCTCACAACCAGTCAGCCTGAGAGGCAGTCTCACCACTCACACGCCAGCAACGTGACTGTTGTCAAGGCTCAACTACAACAGGAAGGCACAGACTACCCACACAAATGACACCCTGGAACACCTGACTCAGGTGACCAGCGAGACTGCGCCACAGGACCCTACTACATAAGGCCACTCCGACAAGACTGGGAGATGTAGCAGCTCTACTAACACATAGAAACAAACACAGGGAAGCTGCCACAATGGGGAGACAAAGAAACCTGCCCCAAATTAAAGAACAGAAGGAAAGGAGGCAAATAATCTATGAGATGCAGAGTTGAAAACACTGATTATAAGAATGCTCAGTGAACTTAGGGTAAGAATATATGATCTTAGTGAGAACTTCTACAAAGATAGGACACATAAAAAAGGAGATGGAGCCCTGACTGTTGTGGCTTAGTGGATTGAGCACTGGCCTGCAAACCAAAGGGTCACTGGTTCAATTCCCAGTTGGGGAACATGCTTGGGTTGTGGGCCAGGTCCCCAGTGGGGAGAGTGCAAGAAGCAAACACACATTGATGTTTCTCTCCCTCTCTCTCTTTCTCCCTCCCTTCCCCTCTGTCTAAAAATAAATAAATAAAATATTTTTAAAAAAGGAGATGGAAACCACGAAAAAGAACCAATCAGGAATATAGGATATAGTAACTGAAATAAAGAATACACTAGATGGAATTAACAACAGATCAGAGGAAGCAGAGGATCAAATCACTGACTTAGAAGACAAGGTAGTGGAAAACACCCAATCAGAATAGCAAAAAGAAAAAATAATTTTAAAAGTGAGGATAGTTTAAGGGACCTGTGAGACAACATCAAGCATAACAACATTCACATCACAGGAGTACTAGGAGAAGAGAGAGAGCAAGGGATTGATGACCTATTTGAAAAAATAATGACTGAAAACTTTCTTAACCTCGAGAAAGAAATGGACATGCAGGTCCCAGAAGTGCAGAGAGCCCAAGACAAGATGAACCTGAAGAGGCCCATGCCAAGACACATCACGATTAAAATGTCAAAGGCTAAAGACAAAGAGAGAATGTAAAAAGCAGTAAGAGAAAAGCAGTCAGTTACCTACAAGAGCTCCCATGAGACTTTCAGCTGATAACTCAACAGAAACTTTGCAGGCCAGAAGGGACTGACATGGAGTATTCAGTCCATGATGAGAAACAAGGACCTACACTGAGACTTCCCAGCAAGGCTATCAAATAGAATTGAAGGACAGATAAAGAGCTTCCCAGACAAGAAAAGCTGAAGGAGTTCATCACCTCCAATCCAGTATTACAAGAAATGTTAAAGGAACTTTTTTAAGAAAAAGAAGAAACATTTAAAAATATGAATAAGAAAATATTGCACAGAAAAAAATCTCAGTGACAAAGGCAAACACATAAAAGCATTGGATCAATCAACACTAAAGCTAGTACAAAGGTTAAAAGGCAAAAGAAGGAATATTATAATTTCAACAATAAATTAACAAACATACACACACAAAAGAAGTAAAAAAATGATGACAAAAACAAAGGTAGAGGGAATGAGTAAAAATAGTAATTTTAGGATGTGTTTGGAATTAAGCAACCATCAACTTAAAATAGACTGCTATACATAGGTTGGTATATTTGAGGAAACATGGTAACCACAAACCAAAAATCTACAAGAAATGGAAAGGAAGGAATCCAAGCAACATTACAGAAAGGCATCAACATACAACAGAAGTGAATAGGAGAATGAGAAAGGAACAGAGAAGAACTACAGAAAATCAGAAAACAATAAAGTGGAAATAACTACCTATCAATAATTACTTTAAATGTAAATGGATTAAATGCTCCAGTCAAAAGACAAACGGATAAAGAAGTGGTACCTGTGTACAATAGGATATTACTTGGTCATAAAAAGAATGAAATCTTACCATTTGCAACAACATGGGAGGACTTAGAGGACAGTATGCTAAGTGAAATAAGTCAGACAGAGAAAGACAATCACCATATGATTTCACTTATATGTGGAATCCAAAAAACAAAATAAATGAACAAACAGAACAAAAACAAACTCATAGAGCCCTGGCTGGTGTAGCTTAGTGGATTAAGCGCGGGCCTGTGAACCAAGAGATCACAGTTCGATTCCCAGTCAGGGCACATGCCTGGGTTGCAGGCCAGTTCCCAGCAGGGAATGCACAGGAAGCAACCATACACTGATATTTCTCTCCCTCTCTCCTTCCCTTCCCCTCTGAAGATAAATAAATAAATAAAAAATCTTAAAACAAACCAACAAACTCATAGATACAGAGAAGAAACTGATGGTTGCCAGCAGGCAGGGAGTTGGGGGCTGGGTGAAGAAGGTGAAGGGATTAAGAAGTACAAACTGGCAGTTACAGAATAGTCATGGGGATGTAGACTGTAGCATAATTAATAATATTGTAATAACTATGTATGTATGATGTCAGGTGGGTACAGGACTTATTGGGGGATCACTTTGTAAGTTATTTAAATGCCTAACCACTATGCTGTACACCCGAAACTAGTATAATATTGAATGTCAACTGTAATTGAAAGATAAAAACTGAAAAATTAAAATAAAATGAAACATAGGAATCTACCCATTTGTCTGTCACATCTATCCTGGTGCTAGCCATGGCTCACCTGGACGACGGTGGTGTTGTCAGGACGTTCGAAGGCCCTGGGGCGATAAATCACTGAGGAGTCTTTGAGAATCTGAGAGGAGCTCTGTGAGACTCAGGAGACTCTAGTGAGAATTTGTTTCCGCCTGGAAGTGTTTTCTCAGTTGGGTTGTTCTTGAGTGCTGGGGTGGGAGACTTGCCCTTTTTCAAAGCAAGCTCGATGTGGCTCTGGAGTGAGAACTTAGAGCCTCAAAGCAGACCTCAGTCCATAAACCCTGTTCTCTGCAGGGTTCCAACACAGCCTGGGCCACACTCAGAGGAAATGGGCTGTGTTTGTAGATTTCTAATGAAATTTATTGGGGTGACATGGTTAATAACATTACATAAGGTTCAAGTGTACAGTTCCGCAATACACCATCTGTTGAATTTTGTATGTATGCGACTTCTGTTGTATGTATGTTGTATGCAATCATTGTGTGTTCACCACCCAAAGTCTAGTCTCCTCCCATCACCACCCTGTTTCCCCTCTTCGACCTCCCTCTACCCTCTGGTAACCTTCACACTGTTGCCTGTGTCTATGAGCCTGTTTGTTTATTACTTTCTGTTTCAAATGCCACATGTGAGTGAAATCATACCGTTCTTGCCCTTTTCTGACATTTCACTTAGCATGGTAGTCCCAGTATCCATCCGTGCTGTTGCAAATGGCAGTATTTCATTGTATATATGTTCCACGTCTTCTTTACCCAGTTATTTGTTGAAGGACATTTAGGTTGTTTCCATGTCTTGGCTACTGTGAATAATACTGCAATACATATGGAGGTACATATATGTTTATGAATAAATGTTTTCAAGTTTTTGGGGTAGATACCCAGAAGAGGAATTGCTGGATCTATTCTTAATTTTTTGAGGAACCTCCTCAAAACATTTTCCATAGGGGCTCTACCAATCACATTCCCACCAGCAGTGTGTAAGTGTCCCTTTTTCTCCCCACCCTCTCCAACACCTGCTATTTCTTGTTAATAATAGCCATTCTAACAGCTGTGAGGTGAAATCTTATTGTGGTTTTGATTTGCATTTTCCCTAAAGCTAGTGAAATTGAGCATCTTTTCATATACCTGTTGGCCATTTGTATGTCTTCTTGGGGAAAGTGTCTATGGAGGTCCTCTACACAATTTTTAATAGGATTTTTTGTTGTTGTTGAGTTGTATGGGTTCTTTATGTATTTTGGATAGTAGCCCCTTATTGGAGGTATTATTTGCAATACCTTCTCCCATTCTGTTGGTTATCTTTTTGTTTTGTTGTTGGTTTCTTTTGCTGTGCAGAAGCTTTTTAATTTGATGAAGTCCACTTCATTTATTTATTTATTTTTAGAAAGGGGAAGAGAGGGAGAAAAAGAGGGAGAGAAACATCAATGTGTGGCTGCCTCTCGAGCACACCCCACTGGGGACCTGGCCTGCAACCCAAGTATGTTTCCTGACTGGGAATTGAACCGGCAACTTTTTGGTTTGCAGGCTGGCACTCAATCCACTGAGCCACACCAACCAGGGCAGAACTTTTATTTTGGGGGAGGTTTTTGATGACTGTTTCAATTTCCTTACTGTTGATTGGTCTGTTTAGATTTTCCAGTTCTTCATGATCCAGTCTAAGAAAGCTATATTTCTAAAAACTTGTCAATTTCTTCTAGGTTATGGAATTTGGTGGTGTGTAGCCTTTCACAGTATTCTTGCACAGTCCCTTGTATCTCTGGAATGTCTGTTGTAACTTCTTTTTCATTTCTGGAATTTTTTTTAAGTTTTTAAAAAATTTTATTGAATTTATTGGTATGACATTGGTTAATACAATTACATAGGTTTCAGGTGTACAATTCTGTAATACATCACCTGTATACTGTATTGTGTGTTCACCAACCCAAGTCAAGTCTCCTTCCATCATCATTATCCCCTCTTTACCCTATCCTACCTCCCCCGCCCCCTTTTCCTCTGGTAATCATCATACCATTGTCTGTGTCCAAGAGTTTTTTTCTTTGCTAAATCCCTTCACTTTTTCACCCAGCCTCGAGCCCCCCTCCCCTCTGACAGCTGTCAGTCTGTTTTCTGTATCTATGAGTCTGTTTCTATTTTGTTTGTTAGTTTATTTTGTTCATTAAATTCCACATAGAAGTGAAATCATGTGATACTTGTCTTTCTCTGACTGGCTTATTTCACTTAGCATAATACTCTCCAGGTCCATCCATGCTGTTGTAAAAGGTAGATTCCCTTATTCTTTATGACTGAATAGTATTCCACTGTGCAAATGTACCACAGCTTTTTCATCCCCTCATCTGCTGATGGCCACTTGGGCTGCTTTCAAATCTTGGCTTACTTCTAAATTAAATTGAGTCTTTGTATTTGTAAATTCTTGCATAAGGCAAGCCTCTGGCAGCCTTCCCTGAACTGCAGAGAAGGAAGTCATTTGAACTCAGAGACCTGTGTTTCTTCCCGCCTTTCCCAAGGAAGTCTATCTCACTGACTATTGGTCTGCATTGGCGCTGTGAAGGCAGCGACCAGGTCATGCTAGAACGTAAGTACTGGCCTGGATTGTGGCTCAGCAGCTGCTGGGGTCTTCTGTCGAGACTTGGGGGTCTGCAGAGGGTCAGAAGTGGTGCTGTGCTGCCAGCGCGCATCACTTCTCAGGGAAAGATGGGTTAACTCCATTGGGAGTGAATGAATGAATGGACAGACTGGGGGTTGCCCCGACCTGGCCCCTCCCCCAGTCACAGTCTCTCACAGGCAAAGCCCCAGCCACTCAGGCTGAGGGAGGCCCCAGTTCTCTCTCTTGGCATGAATGAGCTGACATCTCCTTTAAGGCCTGTCAAGCTTATCACTCAGGGAGGATTTGCCCAATACCTCAAGGTTTGATGGGGGCAGCCTGCTGTTATCTTAAGCCCTCCAAAGGAACACGGCCCCTGTCATGGCTCAGACATGGCAGACAGGCATGTCCCTGATCATTTGTCATGGCCGTGCTGTCACCCACAGCTGCCTCCGAACCTGCTGGGCGTCCGTCTGCAGCCTGATCTCAGATCATCCCTCCCTGGGAGCCTGTTTGGTGGCAGCAGGGGGAGGCACGGTGGATCTGTGAAGATATTTGCTCTCTGTCCCACTGGCCGACTAGCATCCAGTCATTCAACAAACATTGTACCAGGCCTGGGGGATTCAGTGATGAGCAAAACAGACAGAATTCTCACACCCACTGTGTGATCAGGGCTTGAAGGAGGACAGGAGAGGTGCAGCATGATGCTGCAGACTGGAGCCAGATGGCCCCTGTTCGAATCCCAGGTTCACCACTTACAGAGTGTGAGGCTCTGGTCAAGAGACATGAGATTTCTTACACCCAGTTTTTTCACCTCTCAGAAGAGGGTAATGACAGTGCCTGCCTCCTAGTTTTGTGGTGAGAATCGAATCAGTTAAAACATGCAAAGTACTTAGAACAATGCTTAAAATACAGTAAAAAATAGAAGTATTAGGGGGAAAAAAGCGCAGGATACCTTGGGCGATGGGTTACATGGGATAGGTGCAGCAGGGGCTGCTTTTGGAGCAGATGTTTATGCTTGAGCCCCAGGAGTGGGGAAGCGTGAGCCCGGCCAGGAGATGGGGTGAGTGTTGATGGCAGAGTCCAGCCAGTGCAAAGGTGTGGAGGTGGGGAAAAAGCCTGGTGTGTTGCAGGAAGGGCAGGACAACTAGAGGATGGGCCAGAGAGAACACGGCATTGTGAGCCTCGTTGAAGCAGGGCTCACCTCCGCCAAATCATATCAAGGAGAGCCCCTAGGACAGGAAGCCGCCGAGCCACATAGGGACCAGGACGCAGCAAGCGTCTCTGGCCATCTTCCTCGGGGCTCCCACTCACTCCTTCCTCCGTTGGACATTCCGTGCTGCCTCCTCACTCCGCAGCCTCAGCCCCAACTCCACGGGGACCGATGACGAGTTTCATCAGTCCTTGCAGATTGTCTCAATTTAGTGACCACATCATGCTCAAACCATTTTGCTTTCAGAAAGTTCCTGAACTGGCTGTAGAGTGTCGTGAGGGTTGTAACAACAACAACAAACACTTCCGATGATTGTTCTAATTGCTTGTACATATAGTATGAACATGTTTCAGCTTCCCAGCAACTGTATGAGGTCAGTACAGTTATCATGTCCATTTTTACACACAAGGAAATGGTGGCACAGAGAGGTTAACTGACTTGCCCACCTCACACAGCAAGTGAGTGGCTGAGCCAGGACATAAGCCCAGGCAGCCTGACCCCAGGACACGGTTCTCAACCCTGTGGCTCGACTCTGCCATCTGAGTGGCACTAGGAGGCAGCCAGAGGAACGAGTGGCTCCTGCCGTAAGGAGGTTGTCTGGAGAGACGCTGGTGACATCACACAGGCCCCTTTTTGGGAGGACTGTGGGAGAGATCCCTGCCTGCTCTTAGTTACCAAAAATACTCAAGCCTTCTCCTGAGCATCTGGTGTTCTTTGTCTCAGGACACTGGGAACCGCATAAATGACCAGCTTTCCCTTTTTGAGTTGGCTGCTAAGGAGCCAGAAGCCAGTTTTATGGCCCAGCCATATGCTGGTTGTTCAGGTTTTTCTTAGCCTCGTTTCTGTCTCTCTGCCCCCACTTTTCTCTTTTTTCCTTTTCTCCCTTGCCAAAAAAAAATTAAGGGGTTGAAAAAAATCTTTGCAAGACCAGTATGCATTCATTTTAGAAAATAAGGTACTTTTGAAGATGGCAATAAAAATCCCCACTAAGCCCCAATTTTTAAAAAATCCTCCCCCGAGGATATATAGTTATTGATTTTAGGGAGAGAGAGTGAGAGAGAGTGAGAGAGGGAAACGAAGACATCAATGTGAGAGAGAAATATTGAATGGTTGCCCCCTGTATGTGTCCCGACCAGGAATCGAAGGGAAACCTTCCTGGTGCTGGGGGCGCCACTCCAACCAGCTGACCTGCCTGGCCAGAGCTAATCCCCACCTGTAATGTCCGCATAGTATTTCATCCTGTGAATGCACCTTAAGTTTTGAAGTCAATCCTCTTATCATCAGGCAAAATGAAGAAAAAATTCCAGTTGTCCAATTTTAAACAGTACTTTAATGAGGATGCTTATAGCAGTGTGTTTGTCCACACGATCTCCTTGGGCTAAATTCTCAGACTTGGCTTGGCTGGGTCAAATCCAAATGCAGAAACCTTAAAGCTCTGGCCCTGGATTGTCAGATTGCCCTCCAGAAACATCTAATTCCCACTCTTCTATTTAATTGGAGCTATCGTGTGGTATTTTACATATCCTTGTAAACCACTCGGAGTCCTCTCTGGAATAAGGCAAGGTACAAATATATTATAAGCCCCAAGCCACTTCTGCTTTCTGATTAAATTGTCCAGCCTCAAATGCAATAATATCCTTGTCTTATTAAGAGGCAGCTGCTTGCTCTATTCCTGTTGGCTTATCCCTGATAGCCAGTGCTGGCTGGCTGCCCCCAGGATCTTGGAACAATCCCTCCGTTCCCTGGAAGATCCAGAATTGTTTTTAAACCAAGGTGTAGGTGGCAGAACTGTACCCTGAGATGATGACCCTGGGTGTGACAGGGAGAAAAATTTTCCTGAGTTTCTCATACTCAGTCAATCCTGGGTCTGTTATAGAGACATCAGCTTAATTGGGGCAGCAGCCTCAGCAAAAGTATTTGAAAAATCCCAGCCAGAAAGACAGTTTGAGGAGCAGCCACTGAGCATATAGCTTACCCTCTTAGAGCTCATTAGCAGGAATATTAAACTCAAGAACCAGCAGCTAAGACAAGAGAGCGGCTGGCTTCTCGGGAGCATTTGCCACATCTGAGGTGAGACAGGCCACCCCATCGGAGGTGTCTGTACCTGGGGGGCTCCTGGGCTCTCACACCTGCTGTTACAGCATTTCCTTTAGTATGCACCATTCTCTGTCCCTGAGGCTGTGACTACCAAGGGTTCATGACTTTGGTTCCAAGCTAAACCCAGTCTGGAGAGCAGGCATTTGGACGCTCAAACATTGAAACTTCCAGGACATTCCACGGGTCCCCTCAGGACATGAACTGCCTGTGCATTTGATCTTGAACCTGACAAGGAGCAAAATTCAGGATCTTTGCTGTGCTGAGAGTTGGCAGCCAAACCCAGGCATTTAATCACACTGCTGCAGAGAGCACTCCGGCGGGGCGTGTCCACGCGGACAATTATTTTAGGAAAGCCGTGGAGGCCGCCTTTCCTGGCCACTTAAATCTTGCTTCTCTTTTGCAATTCAGTATTTCAATTGTTGAGAGAACATGGATTGTTTGCTTCAAAGCACAGGGTAGGAACTGTAGAAAGGAGATGTTAATTCTGTTGTAGTGGGCCGTCTGTTTCTGCACAAGTAAGAATTTTCAGGGGGTTTTGTCCAAATTGCTTGGGGATCAGAGCTAGGGGAACAGGGATGGGAAGCTGGGACTCATGTTCATTGTTTTTGTTTGTGTTGTGTTGTGTGTGTGTGTGTTTTTAAAGAGCTGGATTTGTTCTGAAAGGAGACAAAGCCAAGGGGAAAGCTTTCTTGAGTCACCCATCTTGTCTTGGGTCACTTCTCATCTTGGGTCACCCGTCTTGTCTTGGGTCTGCCCCCACTGAGAGCAGAGCTGGAGGAGAGGAGTTGAGTACAAGCATTTACCTTCAGGTGATCCCAAGAGGAACCAGTGGGGAAGTGAGACGAGAAGCGAGGAAACCCATGAAGGGTGAGCCAGCGAGCAGTGTGCTGCCGTGGGCACCTGGAGTGCTGGTCCTAATGGGCTCCCCTGGGGAACTGTGCAGTGCACATCTCAGGGAGAGGGGTGGGACTTCTCAGTAACTCCTATGAGGCATGGATGGGGCCTGTGGGTGGGAGGGACTGCCTGCCTAGTGCAAAGGCAAAGTGGGCTCAGACCACCAGAGAAAGCCCTTGGCAGTGGGGGATCCCGGGCATTTCTGCAGAGTCATGCGCCAGGCTCCTCCTGAAGCAAACCTGCACGTGAGGCAGTCTGGGGAGGTGAGTGACTCCGTTGCTCCTCAGGGGAGACGTGGATGCGTAACGAGGGGATTCTCCCCACTCAGAAGGGTGTGCATAAGGCACAGAGTGACTAATTACAGTAGTTTTAGATGGCGTTTCTGAATGGGTTTTTTTCTTATAAATTAGTGAGGAGTCAAACTCATCAGTACAATTATATCACTTGCTCACATTCCAATAAGCTTTAAAAAAAGACTTTATTGAGTGAGAGAGAGAAAGGTGGGCGTATAATAGCTGGAGACTGAGATTGTGCGTAACTCACAGCCTGGCTTATCTCTGCTACAACTCCTGGGAACAGCCTCAGTTAACAGCCTGCAAATGATCAATTATTGTAGGGCTTTGTTTCTCTGTAAAACACTTGGCTTTTATCAGGATTCCTTCAGTGTCTGTAGGAATGCATCCTGGTTAGGACCAGAATCTTTCATTTCGCACCTCTATGTTCACTACCCATCATTTCTTGCCTGGATGCGCAGTCACTTTTGCCCTGGGCTCCTGCCTTGGCCCAGCTCTGCAACCCCCGCAGTCTGTTCCCCCCACAGCAGCCAGAGGGCGCCTGTGAGTTAGGTCATAGCCATCCTCTGTTCTGAACCCTCCTGGCTCCCATCTGACTCAGAGCAAACACTAATCCTCCCCGCTGCCTACAAGCCCTGGGCATGCTTCCCTGTCTCCTTCCTGCCCTCATCTCCCTCCTCCCCACTCCCCCACCACCACTTACCCCTTTGCTCATTCTGTTCCAGCCACACCAGCCTCTTCCTTGTTTCCTAAACATGCTAAGGCATGATCTTGCCTCAGGGCCTTTGCACCTTCTGTTCTCTATGTCTAGAACATACTTCCTAGATGGCTAGCCACATGACTCTCCCTCACCTTCTTCAAGTCTCGTCTCAAATGCCTCTTCTTGTGGAGGCTTTCCCAGGCCTAAAACTGCAACCCCTAACAACCCCAGCCCCAGTGTCCCCCGTCATTTCTTCCCTGCGTTACCTCTCTCTGTGGCACTCATCGCCCTTTAAATGCGTGTTGTTTACTTTACACTCACATGTAAAGTAATAAACATTACTTAACACATGATGTTTATTTCTGTGTCTCTAATGTGCACTCCTAGAAGAGCTTTTGTGTTTGTGTTTTGTTCACTGCTGTGTTTTCAGGGTATGGAACAGAGCTTGACACACAGTAGGTGCTTTACAAATACTTGTTGAACAAATGAGACCATCATGCCCTAATGAAAACTAGAGGATTTGGACTTGTGACAAACTCCAGTGTGTTCTGGGGAAGCTGAAGGGGTCCTGACCTGGGGGCCCAGCATGCGCCACCCAATGGCAATCAGTGCTTATTTTTTTTAATTTTATTTTTTATTAATTTTATTTTTCAATTGTTGACATTCAGTATCATTTTATATTAGTTTGGGGGCACAGCATAGTGGTTAGACAATTATAAATTTACAAGCTGACCCCTGATAATTCGAGTACCCACCTGGCATTGTCATCCATAGTTCTTACAATATTATTGACTATATTCTCTATGTTGTACTTTACATCCCTGTGGCTATCTTATATCTACCAATTTGTACTTCTTAATCCTTCACCTTTTCCACCCATCCCCCGACGCCCCTCCCCTCTGATAGCCATCAGTTTGTTCTGTGCATCTGTGAGTCTGTTTCTATTTTGTTTGTTGCTTTGTTTTGTTCTTTAGATTCCACATATAAGTAAAATCATATGGTATTTATCTTTCTCTGCCTCATTTAGCATAATACCCTCTAGGTTCATCAGTGATGTTGCAAATGGTAAGATTTCATATTTTTATGGCCAAGTAATATTCCATTGTATATGTGTACTGCATCTTCTTTAACCAATTGTCTATTGACAGACACTTGGGTTGCTTCTATATTTTGACTATTGTAAATAATACTTCAAGAACATAAGGGTGCATATATTTTTTTTGAACCGGTGTTTTTGGGTTTCTTCAGATATATATCCAGAAGTGGAGTTGCTGAGTTATAAGGCAGTTCCATTTTTAATTTTTTGAGGACTCACCATACTGCTTTCCACACTGGCTGTGCCAGTCTGCATTCCCACCAACAGTGTACATGGGTTCGCTTTTCTCCACATCTTCTCCAGCACTTATTTGTTGATTTATTGATGGCAGCCATTCTGATGGGTGCAAGGTGATATCTCATTGTGGTTTTAATTTGCATTCTCTGATGATTAGTGACATTGGATATTTTTTCATGTGTCTGTTGGCCATCTGTATGTCCTCTTTGGAGAAGTGTCTATTTAGGTCCTCTTCCCATTTTTTATTGTAATTGTCACTCACGGATATATTTATTGATTTTATAAAGAGAGGAAGGTGGGGTGGGGGGAGAGAGAGAAAGGAAAAACAGATGTGAGAGAGAAATGTTGATTGGTTGCCTCCTGAGGGCCCCTGACTGTACGTGTACTTTTTTTGGTGTATGGGATGATGCTCCAACCAACTGAGCCACCTGACCAGGGCTGCTCATTATTTAAAAAAATTTTTTTTAGAGAGAGGAGAAGGAAGGGAGAAAGAGGGGAAGAAGGACCTCGATGAAAGAGAGAAACATCATGCCCTGGCTGGTGTAGCTTAGTGGATTAAGCGCGGGCCTGTGAACCAGGAGATCTTGGTTTGATTCCCAGTCAGGGCACATACCTGGGTTGCAGGCCAGTTCCCAGCAGGGAATGCACAGGAAGCAACCATACATTGATATTTCTCTTCCTTCCCTTCCCCTCTAAAGACAAAGAAATAAAATCTTAAAAAAAAAGAGAGAAACATCAATCGGTTGCCTCTCATATGCTCCCCACCGGGGACTGAACCTGTGACCCAGGCAAGTGCCCTGGCTGGGAATCAAACCAGCCACGTCTCACTTTGTGGTGAGCCATTTTTTTTGGCGTTGAGTTGTATGAGTTCTTTATAAATTTTGGATACTAACCCCTCATTGAACATGTCATTGTCAAATATCTTCTTCTGTTTGGTAGGTAGTTTTTTTGTTTTGTTGATAGTATCCTTTGCTGTGTAAAACCTTTTTAGTTTGATGTAGTCCCACTTATTTATTTTTTTGTTTTCCTTGCCTGAGGTGATAAATCAGAAAACTATTGCTAAGAGCAGTGTCCAAGTTTTGGCAGTGGGTGTGTTTTGAACAGTATACAAACTTCTCTGACTGCAGAGGACCCCTTCTCCAGCATGCCCGGTGACACTGCCAGGCTTCCCAGGACTACGGCTTGGGAAACACAGCTGTGATCGATCCCGGAGCTGTCTGAGTGATGTAAACTAGCTTGAAGTTTCATTAGGAGGGGTCTGAAGGTGATGGCTTCTGTTCAAGGGTCTGGAGGTCTCTGAGAGAATTGTCACCCTTTGGCCATTGCCTTGCCTGGGCTTCTCAGGAGCAGGGGCAGAGGTGGGGTGGGAACAACAGGGTGTACCCAGAGTTTATGTGTTGCCCTGGACTGGGGAAGCAGAAAGAGTGATCCAGGTTTGGGTGTCAGTACAAGCAGACTTCCTTCGGTCTTTTTCAAGAAACAGCCTAAGTGCCCATCAATAGATGAGAAGATAAAAAAACTGTGGTACATTTACATGATGGAATACTATGTAGCAGAAAGAAAGAAGGAACTCCTACTTTTTGCAGCAGCATGGTTGGAACTGGAACCTATTATGCTAAGTGAAATAAGCCAGTCTGAGAAAGACAAATACCATATGATCTCACTTATAAGAAAAATCTAATGAACAAAATAAATTAATGAGCAAAATAGTACCAGAGGCAAGAGACATGGAACAGACTGACAGTGGCCAGAGGGAAGGGGCAGGAGTGGATAATGGTGGGAAGAAGGGGAAGGGATTAGCCAAAGGACATGTACAAATGACCCATGGACCTGGACAACAGTGTGGGGACTGACTGTAGGAGCAAGGGGTGGGATAGGTGGAGGAGGGCAAAAGGGGAAAAACTGGGGCAACTGTAATAGAATAACAATTTTTTAAAAAGGCCAATTTCTAACAGTTGTTATGGAGGCAATGTTGTGTGTATGCAAATGTGTGTGAGAGAATAAATTCCTGTCTTGTGGAAGGGCTCAAAGCCCACAACTCCTTGCCATGTTCTTTAACTCCTCCATCTTGCCATCTGTAAAGTGGGGTTCCATGCATTAGACACTCAGCACCTGGTCTAGCACATTCCAGGGGTCCAGCAAAGGGCATCTGTTGTTTCTCTGGGTCCCCTGTCTCCCCCATTAGGTTCCTGCTTTCTAATCCCTGACCTCCCCACAGACCCTCTTCCAAAGCCCAGAGGAAGGCTGGCAACTGTATACTTCGGCCCAGGCCCCCGATGGGAAATGCATCTGCACGGCGGTGATCCCCGCCCAGAGCACCTGCTCCCGAGATGGCAGGAGTCGTGAGCTGCGGCAGCTGATGGAGAAGGTGAGAACCTTCCAGGTTCCTCGGGGAAGCTGGAGAACTCTCCCAGTCCCCATCCTGCCCCCTGGCCCCATCCAGGTCAGTTGGGGCCACGTCTAGCCATACAGGTTATTCAGAGCTGGCAGATAACCCATCCAGGTGGATATTTTAGTTAATATCTGCTCAGTGATTCTTTGGAGGAGGAACTGAGTGCTGTGTGGGGACCAGAAGGAAAGAGGCCCCCATGGTAGCTTCTGTGCCTCCCGCATGTGTGTGCTCCGGCCTGCCCACTGTGCACACTCCACTCAGCCCTGTGGTTTGCCAGACTCACCTGCTGAAAAGGTGCTTGGATTCTTTGGATTCCTCTATCCCAAGAGGCTTGTATAAAGATTCCTTCCCCTCTGATTGTGGTCAATAGAAAATGGTCCCCATTCAATACATCCCTTTACAGTCTTAGGGCCCTTCATAGACTGATTGCTGTCCCTTGCCGCTGCCCAGCTGACTGCCCATTAGACAATTCTAATGTTGGTGTTGAAAGGCACTGGCTGTCTCCCAGCACCACCCTATAAAGGGGGAAGCTGAGGCTTGGCAGCGGACAGAAGACACCCTTCAAGGCACAAGAGCCTCCCACCCATTAACTCCGTAGGGTCCCGCCCTAACCTCAACACCAGAACTGCTTTCCCCAGCAATCTGGGATGCCCATGTGATGTCCCCTGATTGTTGACAACGGCTATATAATGTTCTGTGCTGGCCAGGGCGGGTATCAGGCTGTTGGGTTTCTGAGAACTTCCAAGTGTCATATGGAAAGCCTGTGTATTTCAATAAGCATCCAGTGCTGTCTTTGAGTTCACCTTAGCCAGTGGGGCTCACCTTGGCCTTGTGCAACTCACTTTGCCCAGTTTGGGTTAGGAGAGGCCAGGTCTAGGGAATTCCAGTTTACTCATTTAACCAAAAAGTATTTATTAAGCATCTGCTTGGGACCAATGCTGGGCACTAGGGATTAGGTCCTGAAGGAGGCAGATGAATAGGAACGTTCCAGGTAATAGTCATAGCTGGGAAGATAACAACCAGCTAACATGGTCAGAGAAGGCCACTCTGAGAGGGTGGTGCTGGAGTTGAGACCTGAAGGATGAGAAGGACGGGCTGTGGGAAGATGATGGAAACAGTGCTACAGGCAGAGGGATCCGTGAGTGCAAAGATCCTGAGGAGTGAAGGAACTTAGAATCTGTGAGAGTGAAGGGGGCTGGTGGTTGGAGTGGATGAACATGGAGAGGGAACAGGCAAGGGGGCAGAACCAGCCCACAGGGTCTTCAGGGGAAGGAGGTGATCCAGTCTTCCTTTGGAAAAGCTCCCTCTGGCTGCTGTGTGGAGAACTGACCATTGGGGGCTAGGGTGGGCACAGGAGGCCAGGGAGGAGAGGAGGGTGGTGAAACGTGGTGGTGGCCATTCCAGGAACAGCCGATGGATGGAATGGGCATGCCTTTGGGAGACTGCTGGTAAGATCAAGGGAGAAGGTTGGTTGGGTGTTTGCCAGGTTTTGTCTGTGGCATCTGCAGGGAGGGGGTGGGGGCAGGTGTCTGGCTTTCTCTAACCCTCCCAGTTCCTAGGTCCAGAATGTCTCCCAGTCCATGGAGGTCCTTGAGTTGCGGACGTACCGTGACCTCCAGTATGTGCGCAGCATGGAGACCCTCATGCGAAGCCTAGATGCACGCCTCCGGGCAGCTGATGGGTCCCTCTCGGCCAAGAGCTTCCAGGTGGGTCCTTCTGGGTTCAGGTCAGAGATCAAAGGAAGAATTGGGAATGATGCCCACTTTTCTGAGAGTGGGATCACATCTGGGAAGACTGAGGGTTGGCTGGGGTCTAGGGTCGAGTATGGGCTAAATGTCAAACAAAGGGGTGAGGTTATGGGTCAAATGTTGGGGTCATGTCTGGGTCAAAGGTCAGGAGTAGGGCTCAGCAACAGTTCCATCTTGGTGGGCAGGAACTGAAGGACAGGATGACGGAGCTGTTGCCCCTGAGCTCAGTCCTGGAGCAGTATAAGGCAGACACTCGGACTATCGTGCGCCTGAGGGAAGAGGTGAGGAATCTGTCCGGCAGCCTCGCAGCCATCCAGGAGGAGATGGGTGCCTACGGGTATGAGGACCTACAGCAGCGGGTGATGGCTCTGGAGGCCCGGCTCCACGCCTGTGCCCAGAAGCTGGGTATGCCTTGATCCTTGACCTTGACCCCTGACCTCCTTGCCCAACCCCAATATGCAGAAGCTAGACAGTTTTGACCTCTAATTTCTAAACTTTGACCCAAACCTCCCTTCCCAAGGCCAAATATAGACCCCCAAAGCTGGAAATGGCCCTGACCCTTAACTTTTAGCCCCTCATTCCCAACTTAATTCCATCTTGGAACCAGATCTCTGGATCTACTCTCAACCCTGGTCCCCACTCTTCCCAATCCCACTTCATCGTTGCTCCGCCTCCCTTGGGCTCTTTTCACCCCCCACTCCCTTATTCCCCCTGTTCCTGCCTCCCAGGCTGTGGGAAGCTGACCGGGGTCAGTAACCCCATCACCATTCGAGCCATGGGGTCCCGCTTTGGCTCCTGGATGACCGACACGATGGCCCCCAGTGCGGATAGCCGGGTGAGTGACTGTGCCCATTCCAGGGGTCAGAGCCTGGGAGGGACATAGCCTGTGGCTATCCATAGGTGCCTGATGACTTCACACCAGTGATTCTCTTTTAATTCAAAGTGTCTTGGGATCTCCAGTGCCCTTGGACCTCCCCTTGCCTGTCTAGTGACTACCAAGCAATTCAGGGTCCTCTAGCCCTATGAATCCCCAAGTCTGTTGACCTCCAATGACTGTGTAGAGACTAATATTTACTAGTACTACTGGCCAGCTTCCAATGACCACTGACCTTTAAGTAACTACCTAGTAATAAGTAGTATCTTCACAGAACTAGGGACCACCCCCTTCCCGCATCCAGCACCACTCACTGACTTCCAGTGGCCTTCGTGTTCACAATTGCCCATCACCTCTGACCCACAGGAACCATCCATCCATGAACTGCCCAGTGACTATGCTAGTGACTGGTATCCTTGCCATGAGCATTGGTCTTCCAGGGATTATGGTTGTTCAACTGGGTGGCTGAGAGCTTGGGTTTGGTAATCAAACTTGGATTTGCATCTCAGTTTCACCAATTCTTAGTTGTCTAAGGTTCCTTAATGTCTCAGATACTCAATTTCCTTATCTTCAAAAGGGCCATGATGATGTCAGCATTAAAACTTTTAAGATGTGTAGCCCAGTAACCAGCTCTAGTGAGGTAAGGGCGCTAGAGCTAGTGAACATGCTAATAAACAGGCTGATGAGTGATGATGGTGAAGAAGATGCTGATTGCAGGCTTGGTCACCTCGTGGTCACAGGGGCTACCATGGGCAATGAATTCAAGTGACCTCTCATCATCAAATGGCTGTCCAATGACCAGAAACCATCCAATAGCCAATGGCCAGTGAATTCCTGGGTCCAGTGAGACCCCAGACACTGCAATTCCCCAATCCTTGGGGACCAAGCACCATGTATTTAGTGTGTGTTTTAGTGGCACTCCCTGATCAAACGATCCTCGTCACTGGGACTATGACAGGTCATGAATGGTCACCGGTCATTCCATGACTGACTAATGACTACTTAGTGACCTTTGGTCCTAATGACCATGGTTGATTCCTGAGTGGTTGCTGGAGACTTTGGGTCACTGGCAGTAGGCCCCCAGTGACAAGCGGCTCTCTCGTAGGTCTGGTACATGGATGGTTATTACAAGGGCCGGCGCGTCCTGGAGTTCCGCACTCTGGGAGACTTCATCAAAGGCCAGAACTTCATCCAGCATCTGCTGCCCCAGCCGTGGGCAGGCACAGGCCACGTGGTGTACAATGGCTCCCTGTTCTACAACAAGTACCAGAGCAACGTGGTGGTCAAGTACCACTTCCGCTCCCGCTCCGTGCTGGTGCAGAGGAGCCTTCCTGGAGCCGGTTACAACAACACCTTCCCCTACTCCTGGGGTGGCTTCTCTGACATGGACTTCATGGTGGACGAGAGCGGGCTCTGGGCCGTGTACACCACCAACCAGAACGCAGGCAACATCGTGGTCAGCCGGCTGGACCCGCATACCCTGGAGGTCATGCGGTCCTGGGACACCGGCTACCCCAAGCGCAGCGCTGGAGAGGCCTTTATGATCTGTGGTGTGCTCTACGTGACCAACTCTCACCTGGCCGGGGCCAAGGTCTATTTTGCTTACTTCACCAACACGTCCAGCTACGAGTACACGGACGTGCCCTTCCACAATCAGTACTCCCACATCTCCATGCTGGATTACAACCCCCGGGAGCGGGCCCTCTACACCTGGAACAATGGCCACCAGGTGCTCTACAATGTCACCCTCTTCCATGTCATCAGCACTGCTGGGGACCCCTAGAAGGCCACCAGGGGCCCTCTCTACTCTGCCTGTGTCCCTTCAAGTTGGTCTGTCTGTTGTGCCCCGCCTCCCCTCTTGTCCCTTTCTCTCTGTCCCTGCCTTCAGCCCAGCTTTCCTTCTCTGCCTCTGTATTTCTCCCAGTGCATTTTCTGTGTTGTCTCTTCTCCTTTATTGATCTGATTTTGATACTCCAGTTGTCATTCTGCCTTTTTATTGATGTCACTCTTTGTTTTTATTGATCTGACTCTCCAGATCATTCCGTCCCTGCCTGTCTCTTCCTCATCCCTCCCTCCCCTCCCTCTTTGCTTCCCTCCCATTCCCTTCTCCCTCTCTCTGAACTCTCCCTTTTGCCCTCCAAGGAGTTGAGTGCATGGATCTGTTTCTCTTTATTTTTTATTTACACCTTTTTTTCCTGGGTTGCCGGAATAAACGGGACCTTTGACATTTGATGCTTTTGTTGCTCTGTGTGTCTGGAAGGGGCAGAGGAGGCCTGGAGGGTAAGCCCAAGTCCGGAGACCCATGCCTGTAGGACCCTGGTCCCATACGGCAAGCTTTGTGAACCAGGGCAGGCAAGCCCAGCCTGTGGGGTGGCCAGGGCGAGCCCTTTGGGGAAATAGGCAAAGTTGTTTCAATCAAAAACAATTTGTTTAAAAGCAGTTTGATCCAAACACCAGAGAATTCTATCACAACAATGAAAACAGGCCTCAAATGAATAGTCTTCGTCGTTCATTTTTTCACTCGTTGCTCACTCTGGTGCACTGCTGAGCCCTCTAGCAACTTTAAAAAAATTTTTTAAAACAATTTGGCCACTTTTAAGAATTTGGGTATGAGTGGATAAGACATAGTCGAATTCTTCCTTTTTCTTTTTGCTTTGTAATTTTAAAATCATTTTATTTGAGTTGCACCCGTTCTGCATTAATAACAAAAGGCTAGAAACAGCCTGCAGGTGCAGTGTGCCTTCTGCTGAATGCACCCACACCTGGGTCCCGTTTACCTGGAAGGGCCTTGGGCAGGCATGGGCCCACCACAGGGACCCCAGCTCTTGAAGGGGGAGGACAGCAAAGCTAGCAAGTATCGGAGACAGGAAGGGGTGTGAGAAGGATGACTTCAGGTAGAGACTGAAGCAAGCTCAGGCCAAATCCTCAGGAGCCCTTGGCGATAAGACAAAGGGGGGTGGGTGGCTGTGGGGGTCACAGAAGGAAGGGCAGACGAAGACTTTTTTTTAGCCAGATTGCTAGTAGTCTGGGTGAGACAGTGCAAGGAGAGTGGGGAGAGTGGGGAGAGTGACCTCTGGGGCTGCTGGTTGGGAACAAGGGTAGTACTGTCCACCACAACGGACGGGCCCCACCAAACCCTGAGCAGAAACACTGTGCAGAGCCTCACTGGCCCAGACCCCACCCCACCGAGGCCACAGAGGCTGTGAATGAAACCTGCTCCTCTGGAAGGAACACCCCCCTCCCAAGCTCTAATTAATGGCCTCCCTGATTAAATCATCTCCGGGACGTGGGGGTTGCCTTGTGAAGGAAACCAATGAATAATGTATGTGATTGCCTAATGCTCTCACTTAAAACCAATTTTTAAAGAAATCTTCAAGAAAAGCAATTAATTTCCATTTAAATTAACAAGTTGACATAGAAAAAGAATCGATTCCTGGGTAAACACGTTGAGAGGCACTTTGCTCTGTACCTGCTTAAAAAGAAAGGCACAGGGCTGGGACACTCAGAACGTCTGCACGCCGGCCCTCCCTCCGTTTGGAGGCAAATCTCCAAGCTGAGCACAGGGGGTAGGGGTGGGGGCAGGTAGGGCATTGTTCTCAGATGGCGAATTTTCCCAAACTAAGGTGGGGGACTGAGAGCTGCTGAGTTCAACAATCTTTTGTCTAAAATACACAGACTTGAAGACTCACACGAGGGTGTGGGTGTGTCTGTCACGTCTGCATGCCAATCCTCAAATGGATGCCACAGGCACTTGGCATCATAACCACGCACCCTCACAAGGCAGGCCTAGTGCTCGCTCCTTACGTTGGATGGACTTTATGGAAACACAGCTGACCCTTGAACAACACGGGTTTGAACTGTGCAGGCCCACTATGGGCCGATTCTTTTTCAATAAATACAGTAAATGTGTTTTCTCTTATGATTTTTAACATAACATTTTCTTTTCTTAGTTTAAGAATTCAGTATATAATACATGTAACATACAAAATATGTGTTAATTGACTTTATTATCCATAAGGCTTCTGGTTAACAGTAGGCTATAAGTAGTTAAGTTTTGGGGGAATCGCAAGTTAAATGTGGATTTTTGACTGTCTGAGGGCCAATGCCCCTAACACCTGCATTGTTCAAGGGGCAACTGTACATTCAACCACATAAAGGCAGGAATACTTCCCCAACCCCCTCACTGGGCCAGGAACAACCGCTAGGGTGTTTTAGGCCACCCTCTTCTAGCTTCGACATCCCCTCCTGCGCATGCACCCAGTTGCGTTGGGAAAGCACTGCAGCCCATCTGGCGGTGGTACCGGGGCTACCTGGAGTTGAAGGGACCTGAACTGGCCCTGTCCTGTGGCCACAGAGGCCTGGGCTGGTGCACAGGGAAGAGGAGTAGGGCAGAGTCTGCCTGGGATGGAAGACTACGCTGTTGCTGCCATCCTGAAGGCCCAGGATTTATGGCCCCTTCCTGGAAGGAGAGGGTGGGGGAACGTGCAGCAGGTGAGGAAAGGCACAGTTACCGAACCATGAATCAGCCCGACACTGAGTGGGCTCTGGGGGCATGTTTATCTAAGAGCAATGTTTTGTGTTTGTGCTTTGGCTGCTGTGCAGCTAGACAAAGAAAGGGGTGGGGGTCCACAGAAGCAGGGGATCAAATCCAGACGGGGGTGGGACACTCCCAGGGTCGCACCAGACACAACCAGTTACATGGTCACATGCACATGAGAGTGAGAGCGAAAGCGAGAGATAGACACACAGATGCCCTAAGTGACAGGAGTGCCACAAAGACCATTTCCCTGCCAGCCAGAACAGGAAAATACACACCCTTCTCTCTGGTAGCCTCTTAGCCACCTGGGAGCCCAGGGACACCTTCTCTGTGTCTTTGGTGTTGAAAGTGAGGCACAGGCCCATTCTTCAGCAGCCCCTCCACCTTGAAGCAGAACTCCGCAAACTCTGCGGTCCTGCCCACCGCCCCCAACCCGCTGCCGAGTACTCATTTCTGATCCTCCCCAGAGGCACTACTGGGCCAGGACCGGTGCGACTGCTCCCCCAACCCAGAGCTGTTGGTGCGAACGGTGGGGCTACTTACTGCCTGCCCTATGGTCCCCACAGGCGGTGGAAGATTCTGCTAGGAGGTGCAGCCTCTGAGCCAGCTCTTTTGGCTGCCAGAGCTGAAATTCATTAAACCTTTCTAATGACAAACGCTCCAGCAGGCAGCAGGCAGAGTGACTGCTCCAGAAACCTGCCAGATTGGAGTCCACCCAGGCGACTGTTTGAGACTCAGGCCATTATATTACAGATTTGGACCTGGGGGCTTCTTTTGGGATCAAACCAGCAAGGCTTTAATTTGCTAAGATCCCCAAGCCCTGGTAGCCTGCCATCCCCATGCTGTGGCTGGTCCCCATGAATAAGGGGTGGCCAGAGTGGGCACAACCACCTAACAGACCCATAAATCACGAGAATGATCTCGGAGCCCCAGCCTGGGAGCTGGCACAGGGTCAACTGAATAAGGGATGGACAGCAGGCAGGCCATGCCCACCATGCCCCACCTCCCGTCTGCCACAGGATTCCCCTCTGCTCTAGGGTAGCCCCTCCCCCAGTGTTCCAGCACAGGCCCTCCCCAGCATCTGCAGAGCCGGCAGGACCCAGGCACCACCAGCCAGAAGAGCTTGTGGTGACAGGAAGGCAGGCATCAGGGTGCGAGGCATCATTCAAACTGGGTGGCCCATGTGTGGAGGAGTGGGGGCATGCAGAAAGCACCCATAGCAGGGGGGCTCAAATCTGGCTCTCCAAGGATCCCCCAAAGATCTTCAGCTCCACCTGACCTGCTGAATCCAGAGCTGTGCAGTCAACACAGGGTCCTTGCATTCTAGCACACCCAGGCTTGAGGACGGCTGGCACCGAGCGGGGCCCCGCTTTCCTGGAGCCTGGGTGCTGGGATGAACTCCTGGAGGGCATCCTCAGGCTTGGGACATGGAGACTTCTGAGGGAGCAAGTGCAGCTGGACAATGGACACTAGGGGTGCTGGGAGAGGCCTATATCCCCAACAGTACCCCCAACACCTCATCAGGGAGGAAATGAGACACAGGACGGCAGAGCAGCGATTCCAGGTTTAATGGAGGGTGCGGAGGGTGCTGCACTGCTGCTTGGCGGGCCCCCGGGCAGTGGCAGCCCGAGCCCCAGGCAGAGCATTTGCTTTTTGCAATTTAATAGAGGAACATGGCATAGCCTGAAACAAAGTGAGGCCCTCCTATCCCCATCCGGGACCTGGGGGGACAAGGGACAGCTCAACTGACAGGGCCTTCCCTTTGGGATAGGTAACCCTCATCCTCTGGGTCTGAGAGCTCTGGGAGCCTCCCCATACTGTTGCCCTTCAGAAATCAGTTCCTGAAGAGGAGGGAATCTGGCAGGGATAGCCCCAACCTGGGGCAGACAGGGAGGCCTGAATGGTGCAGAGCCCCTCTCCTAGCCATTTTGGGAACAATAAATACTGTGTGACATCAGCAGGGAGGGGTGCCCATGCTTGGCTGGCGGCAGTAAGCAGGGTCTGCGGGCCCAGCCACCCCGCCCCCGTCCCACCCCACAGGCCAGGCCTGGGCCACCTGCTCCCTCACTCCGTGCGCAGGATGATGTGGATGCCGGAATCCGTGAACACGGGCCCGCTCATCTCCCCCGTCCGGAGTGCAAAGGAGGCATCTTCAAATGGCTTTTGCATCTGACCTGGGGAAGCGTAAGGGATGATGTGCGGGGAGGCAGGGAGGGAGGGTGGTGGGCGGTCAAGACCTGGCAGAAGCTAGGACTAGGCAGGGCAGCCAGATGGGGCTCCCACCTGCGCCCTGCCTTGCACTCATCTGTCACTAGGTTTATGGCCCTGTTACAGTGCTGAGCAGCCCAGCTGGAGGTGGCAGGGCCATTAAAGAGGCCCCAGGAAGCCTGAGGACAGCATGAGGGATGTCAGGCAGAGCTGCTGGCACTGCTGTGTGCTTAGAGATGCATTTTAGTGATGAATTTGTCTCCCTGGGCTCAGTTCCCAGCCCCTGCCACATCGTGTCTCGCCTGCCTCCTGGGGTGGGCAGCAGCTCCTTGTTGGTTACCCCGCACCTCTCACCCCACCCTGGGTATCTCAGGAATGGAAAGGAGGACAAAGAGAAGGGGGTGGTGACCTGGTCCCCTCTGCTCTTCCCTTCCCACTGTCCCAGACATATAGGCCTGAATTCAGGGCTGCTGATCTGACCAACCCATCCTCCTCTCACCTCTGGCTCCCCACCAGTAAGGGCGGGGCAGAGGATTGTGGGAGACTACCCTGGGGCTCTCAGGGAACCCTGCCTTATACCTCCAACAGGGGGAGAGGCAAATGGCAACTTGGTAGGTCTGCGATGGGGGGAAATGTGCAAAGAAACACACAGAGTGACTCCCCAACCCGGGATGGAATGACAAGGGGAGAAGGCTCTGACAGTCACCCCTGTCCCCCACCAGCAAGGCAGCCTCTGAAGCCTGAGGGAGGGACTGTGCTGCCACCTGGTGGACCCTGAAGGCCTGTGCAGCAGGGGCCATGCCATCCATCCTCCACAGGCCCGGTGGTGCCCATTATTTGCGCACCTCTGCTGAAGGCACCCAGGTCTCCCCTGGCCTTGGCTGAGCTGCAGTCACTGAACTGTGAAGCCAGAGATTCAAAGTCCTCTTCTCCCGACTTGATCTTCTGGATGTAGCCTGTGGACACACACGACATGAGGCACACAGGAGACCTCCAAGTCAGCAGCAGGACGGACAGGGCAGAGGGCTCCAGATGGATGGTGGCATATCACTCCAGATGGAACCGTGCAACCTCTGCTCTACTGCGTGCATGTACACACACACACACGCACGCATGCATGCGTGAATACTCGCCACCCCCACGTGCTAACACATCCACAAATACCTTCTCCCTGCACACGTGTGCAGTCATGCCAGGAGTCCCAGGTGTCCCTGAAGTGGTGCCTTCCACGTACATGTGCACTGAGGCCCTGCAGTAACCTCAACAGCCACGCCAGTCTCACACCCCACTCCTAAATCCCGCTCCCCTACATCACTCCACCCAAATATAACACAAACCTAGCATGGTCCCCTCCGGCCTCCCACACATACTGAGAAAAGATAACTCCAGGCCCCACAGGGGAGGACAGCAGGAAACCAGGCAGAGGAAGAGGGATGCTGGAGACTAGGGCCCTCTGAGAGCCTTCAGGACAGTGGTGGGAAACTTTTCTAGAATCCTCTAGAAGGGCAGGAGGCCAGAGTGTGAGCCCACCTCTCCCAGAGGAGCCAGCTGAGTCCTCAGCCCCTGGGTGGCCCACTGGGGCATTGTGAAGAGACCCTGGGAAAGGACACGTGTCGTTCCCATGGACTACGGCCCCAGAGGCAGCTGACGAGGCTATTTTCCCAGCTGCCCTAACAGGGTGTGTTGGCAGAGCACCATATTCTCTGTGTGGCCCAAACTGTCCCCACTAGGTACCAATTTCCTCTGGATGGAGAGGGAGGCTGGGGCTGAGAGGAAGGAAAAGGGCCCTAATAGAGGGTGTTGGGGGAAGCAGCAAGCATCACTGTGACTTTCCTTTGAGTTCAGAGCACAGGGGACCCTGTGTGTGCAGGAAGAAAGGAGCCACCAGCTGCTCTTTTAAGTCCAGGCAGGAGCCCTTGGCGCCAGAACCCAACCTTCCCTCCCTGAAATGCCTCCATCCTGCTCTGACCAGCTGCCCTGGCACGTGAATCAGTGACCCTGCAGGCCTCCTCCCTGTGCCCACAGGCTCAGCCACAGGGCAGGCTCCCACGACATCTGGTACCAGACCTCCACTCCAGCTGGGCCTGTGTGGCCTTCAGGACTGCTCCTCTCCCAGGGCCACGTGCCCACTTGGCTCAGCAATGGGACACCAGCACACATCAGATGGGAGGGTCACCCTGCCACACCTGCCAGGGTTTTTGCACACCACTCTGATGCTTTGACCGCTGCTCCCATCTGATCCCAGTATGGCTGTGACATACCTGCCCGGCACCTGAGTCGCACAGGAACACTGTGGACTCATCTACCTGGTACTCTGAGGCTCAGACCCCCAACCAGGGTCACCTGCCTGATGTTGGGCTGCAAACCTCACCAGGCCCATCAGCATCAGTTTCCTGTTTGACCTCAAGGTCACTGTCACCCACCTGCCAGGGACCAGTTAAAATGGTATGACTATGACTATGTTGCCATCACCTATTCACTGCACACCACAGCAGCCACTGCTCGCAGTGTCCTGGTATCTGATCTGCTTGGTACTCCCACAAACATCCTCGTCACCGGTCTTCCCCATGTCCCTGTCACAGGGATCTGTTCTTGGCCACAAGATGCAAGGGAATCTTCGGATCCCTGGGTCCCCTCAGTTCAGTCTTACACACGGCCCCCCCAACCTGCCCTGCTTCTCTTGCCCGTCTACCTCCTACCTTGGTGCCCATAATGCGACCCGTAGGTATCTCTTCCTGCCTGAAGCTCGCCTGCTCTCTTCTGGTCTCACCCAGGGGGCTTCCTTAAGACCTGGCTGTGTGAGGTGCCTCCCTGGGTCTACACTCAACACCATCCTGTTTGTGCGTCTGTGACCTGCCTCACACTGGGAGGACAGGGGCTGGGTTGGCCTTGCTCACTACTGTGTCCCCAGTACCTGGCGCTGTACACAGAACAGGTGTTCACTAATGTTTAAGGAATTCATGAATAAATGAGACAGACAGGCCACGGGGAAGGAGAGAGATTCCACCACTGGGCTCTGTAGGCAGAAGTGCTGAAATCTCATACTTTTTCTGTGAGCTTCAGGCCCAAATGCTAAAGAGGCGGCAAGAAAGAAGTACAAACCAAAGCCCCCTGGCCTTTCCCCAGCAATGTCCTGGCCTCCCCTCACTGTGTCAGTGTCACCAAAACAGTGCTCATCCAACCCTTGTCCAACAGAGCTCCAGCTAGGGCACTGAGAGCTGGGCAGACCAGGGTGGCCCCACAGGGAGCTCCCAGTCTGGGGTAGGCACCTTCCTCCCGCTTTGGGGAGTTCAGGAGCCCCTGAAACAGGAGTCACAACAGAACGGCATCTGCTCCTGGTGGCAGATCACAACATATCCCAGGGGCTGAGAAGGGTGGACTCTGAACCTTAACTGCTGTGTTCAGATCCCAGCTTTACTGCTCCTGAGCTATGACCCTGGTGGGTGACTTTTCCACTTGGAGCCTCACTTGCCTGACCTATAAAATGGGCTAACTAGCAGCTCCCACCTTGGAGAGCTACTGTTAGGGGTAAAGAAGTTACTGCTGGAGCAAGACTTGGACCAGAGCAAGCCCTTGACAGTTGTCAGTCCCCATAATACAGACTGAATTGTGTGCCCCTAATTTGTGTTGAAGCCCTAACCTCTCAATGTGACTGTATGTGGAGATGGGCCTTTACAGAGGTAATTAAGGTTTAATGAGGTCATGAGGGTGGGGCCTTGATCCGATCATTAGTGTCCTGGTAAGAGACACCAGGGAGCTCCAGGTTTCTCGCCCCATGGGGACACGCACAAAGGCCATCTGATGACATATCAGTGGGCAGCTGTCCATGAGCCTGAAGAGAGCCCTCACTAGAACAGTCAGTCAGAGCCTTGATCTTGAATTTCCAGCCTCTGGAACTGTGAGAAATAAATCCCTGTAGCCTAAGTCCCCCAGGATCTGGTATTCTGTTATGGCAGCCCAAGCCAACACAGCAAAATTACCTAAGGGGAAGTGATGAACAAATGGGGTGGTCTCTGACCTTAAAAAGGTCTGGAGACAAACAAGGGAAGAAACTTTGACAGGAAAAAGGTGACAGGCTGAGTTTTGTCATCCCAGAAGACCCAAGATCTAGCAGGAAGGGCCCAGAGAGATCACAGACCCAGCAGGCCGGGAGTCACTGACCTAGGGTGGGGGACTTGACCAAAGGCACGCACTGACCTTCGATTGATCCTGGGTGTGGGTGTATTTGGGGGGACTGTTATTCATACCAGGACCTCCCTGAAGCCCTAAGCCCTGGGAATATGGGACGGAGGGATGGAGAGCAGGTGGGGAGGGCTTCTCCATGGCCTGGCCTCCTCAGACAAGGACACCGGCAACTCCAGGCAGCCAGTTCTTGGATCTCTGATAGCCCTTGGCCACAGCCCAGCAGCTGCAGAGGAGCCGACGCTGAGGAAAGGAGCATCAGCAGAAAACTTGGATGCGCTGGTTCTCACTGCAGGCAGTCTGTCCCCCTGGGGCAACAGGGAGCACTGGCTCTAAATGGATACTGATGGGACTCCAGACCGGGTTGCCAGCTACAGATCGTGCTGCCCCAATCATTATCTCCTGATCACCTGGAACGAGCCATGACAGGAGGAACATTCACTTTCAGGGGAGAAAATAGGAGGCCCAAACGCCCCAAGCTTGCTGACATGGCACCACAGCCTGCATCTCGTGGCTCCCTCCTAATAACCCTGAAGGAGGCCTGGCCCAGCCCCATCTCAGAGTCTCGGGATGCCAAGGCCAAAAGAGGGAGATCACTGCCCAAGGTCACCAGAGGGTCTGCATGCTGAGCCTACTGGCATCCTGCGTCCTTGTCCAGAGCTCTTCCCATCGGTCTTGGGGAAGCAGTGGGGGCTGCCTGTGAACAAAGGCCTTGCTTGACCTTGGCCCCCCACCACACACACCTAAATGACTGAGGTCAAGGCTCCATCATGAGAAAGTGAGTGCCAGACACTGAGCTCATTGCTCTACTAAGTACTCCCTGGATTTTCATGGTCATCTTGTCCCCGTTTTACAGAAAAGGAAACAGGCTCTGAGGATGAAGACATTTGCTTAAGGCCACATAGCTGGCACCAGTGTCCATCTCTGTGTGACTCTTGGGCGGGCCACACTGGTTTCAACCTTACCCCATCCCTTCTGGATTCTGCCTCCTAAATCTCTCTGGAATCTCTTCCACCCCTCCCACCCACCTCCAAGTTCAAGTCACATCATCTCTAGCTTTAATTCCTCCCACAGCTTCTACCAGGTCCTCCAGCACAGGCAGGCATGCCCTATCTTCTCTAACCCTAGTCTTCATCTACTTAAAGTTAGGCCCCAGGGCCCTGCTGCTTACTGGGAGCACCCCCCACCCCAGGTAACCCTCCCCAAGATCCAAGCTGACCTCAGCCTCTCAGGCCCCACTGCAGTGTCAGCCCCACCAGACACTCACCTGTCCATCCTAGATGGGTGGAGGCATCCCCACTGCCACTCCCAGGCAGTCCCCACAGCCCGTTTTCCTTCCAAGACATGATGAGATCTCACTGTGCCCACCTGCCTTAGCCTCCTGCCATCTCTTGCCAGGACTGTCCCAAGAGTTCCTGCCTTTGGTCTGGCTGATCTGCTGAACCCAAGCCCTCTTCCAGTTGCCTCCCCGAGTTCTCTTCCTCTGGCTCCTCAGGCTGAGTCAGTCCCTCCCCAACTACTCCTCTTCCCAAGTCCCCTCTACTAGCAGTGGCACCTCTTGCTACTCACTCTCAAATGCCTGTTACCTCTTGCTCAATCTCATGTGTTCTAGAAGTCTTGGAATGGGGACCATTTGAGCTGGAGGACCCAAGACGTCATCTCAAGATTGTCTCTGGGCTTTCCCCACCTACTTCCTCCTTTTCCCCTGGGGCAAACAACCCCCCATTACCACTTTCCCTCTTCTCCAACACTCACAGTCAGTCCCAGCCAGCCTGGGCTCTGGACCCTCCAGCTTCCCTGGCCCTTCACCCTCGAGCCACACAGTTCTGAAACCACACTACTGCAGGGTCCCTCTCTGGGTCACACTTGGCCATGTGTTTCCTGCTATCACCAGGAAAGATCCCAATTCTTTGCCTCACTCTCGGCACTCCTCTGCCTGGCTGGGACCTGCCCTTGAAGGACCTGGTCCCTTTTCAGTCCCCTGCACAGCCTGGCCCCAGGCCTTTATTTCTGTCATTGCCTCCACCAATAATCCTTCCCAATTCCTATTGTTCATGAAACAGTGCTGTTGAGTGCTAACATGGCCAGGCTATGTGTTGGGCGGTGGAAATACAGTGGGGAGACTGATCCAGTCCCTGCCCTCACAAAGCTCAGGAGGCAAGATTTTTAATCTGCCTTTAAGATTCCATGCAAAGAAGAAAGAAAAAAAAATTTCAAAATGATGCCAACAAGCTAAAAGAAAACAGTGTCAGCTGGGTTTCAAACTAATGTGCATCACAAAACAGAGATGTACTTGCTCAAAAAAAAAAAAAAGGTTCTGTGCAAGAATTCAGATCCTCTTTACAATGCTAGGAGGTATGAGGCTGTAGGTGCCATTAATCAGGCCAGACACCATATGGGTGTGTGTGTGTGTGTGTGTGTGCAAGTATAAGAAATATCCTACAGGCCAGGTACTGGACCAAGTGATATGATGGTTAAACAATAGCCAATACTGATGGAGTGTGTACTCTTTGCTAGGCCTGTGCTAATAACAAGCATAATCAACGTTACCAATTTTACTAGCTGCCAGGTGCTATTACTTGTGCTTTACTGGATTAGGTTGGAGTCCCTACAACTTCCCTATGGGTGGATCCTGTTAGCATCATTATTAACTTTAGAGGTGAAAGAGATTGAGGCTTGGAGATGTTAAGTAATTTGCTTAAGGTCACACAGCCAGGACCTGGCAGTCAGATGGGAATTCAGGTTGTCTGGGCATGGGTAAGGGAACAGTTATGTGGGGTAGCAGTGGCCAGGGAGAGGTCTGGGGTCTCTGGTGGGAGAGGCTGAGTGGATGATGAAATCACATGGAGGTGCAGACCAGCACTGTCCAACGGAACTTCTTGCAAGGACGTAAATATTTTGTATCTGTGCTGTCCAAGATGGCAGCCACTAGCCACATGTGGCTACTGAACACTTTAAGTGCGGCCAGCACTACTAAAGAAACAATCCTTACTGCCCTGGCTAGTGTGGCTCAGTGGATTGAGCACCAGCCTGTGAACCAAAGGGTCACTGGTTTGATTCCTAGTCAGGGCACATGTCTGGGTTGTGGGCCAGGTCCCTAGAATGGGGTATGTGAGAGGCAACCACACACTGATGTATCTCTCCCTCTCTTTCTCCTTCCCTTCCCCTCTCTAAAAAGAAATAAAATCTTAAAAAAGATTCAATATTACTTAATTTTAATTAATTCAAATGGACACAGCCACATGCAGGTAGTAGCAGCCACACCGGACAGCTCTAGATCAGGGTTCTCTGAACCCACAGGCCAAAGCTTGCTATTTTTGTAAAGAGAATTTTACTGGCATTACAGCTGTGCCCACTTGTTTACATTCTGTCTGTGGCTGCTATCATGTTACAAAGTAGAGCTTACAGAGACTGTACAACCAGCAACACCTAAACTATTTACCATTGGGCCTTGTAAGAAAAAGTCTATCAGCCACTGCTCTAGCAAGGAACAGCCTCCTCTCCCTGGGCAGAATAAACTTACAAACTGCTGGCCAGCCATGTACTGCTTGCTGTACCTTTCCAGCCTCTTGTACGGGCCCTTGTACACGCTGCAGAACCCTGCTTGATATCATCAACAACCGTTCCCACTGAGTGAGGGCCCACTGTATATCACGCACTGTCTTATCCCTCTGGGTTTTCACAACAAGCCTCAGAGGCAGGTATACGACAATGTCCGTTTTATAGAGGTGAAAAGTAAGTCTCAGGGAGGTGACTCAGGTTCCCCAAGGTCATAGAACTTATAGGGGCATAGCTACTACCTGAACCCAGGCCTGCCAGCCCCCAAGGCTGGGTCCTCCCACTCTTACAGATGGAAAGAAAAAGAAGAGGTGGCTGCGTGGGCCAGGCTCATGTCATGTACAGGCACTTCCATGTTGGCCAATGCCACACCTGACAGCTGAGCAAGCTGGGGTGGAGGGTCTGGTGTGATTTCTACAAGGCTTGCTTTGGCCCCCTGGGGGAGAGAAGCCCCCCTCCCCCCAGACCCTGTGTCCAGCCCTGCTCACTGTTGATCAGCTCCAGGGCCTCCTCCTTGGTCCGAGTGATCTTCTCTTGCCTCCAAGATGAAGGCCGCCGTGACTGGCTGTGCTTGACCAGCAGGTGTGAGCAGCGGACCCTGGTGGGTTCCCCCTGTCCATTTTTGCCGCCGCCACTGCTGTTGCCACTTGGTCGCTCCCACTGGCTGGCATTAGTGATGTGATTGAAGTAGTACACCCGGCCTGGAGGGAGAGGAGGTGGGAAACTCAGCTGGGCCTGCTCACAGGACGCCACCCTGAAGTCAGAAGAAGGGACTGGCCTATAAGACGCCATCATTCAGCAAATCCACTGTGCCCACCATGTGCCACAGGCCCTTAGGGAGCTACCATTCTAGGTGGGGGCAGATCGGCACCAGTCAAGCAAATAAGACATGGTAACTTCAGTCATTGATAACTGTGAATAACCCAGGGTGACAAGAGAAGCAGCCAGGGTGGGGGAGATGAAGTGATTCAAAGCATGCACTCAGCAGCCAGACCACCTATGCATATCTGGCTCTGCCCCTCACTTATTGCATGACCTACCTTCCCCAGGCCTCCGTTTTCTCACCTGTAAAATGGAGACAACAACAGCACCTGCCTGTAGGGTTGTTGTAAGGACTAAATAAATTTGTATCTCTAAAGTGCTTAGCATAGCTCCTGACACATATTAAGAGTATGATAGCTATTACTATTGCTATTTTACAGACAAGAAAACCAGGTAATGTTTCCTGAGTGCTTACTGTGCCCCAGGCACATTATGCCAAGAGGCAGGAACTGTACCCAGATGTCACACACCAAAGCTCTGCTCTTTCCCCTACAGAGTACTGTGCCGCACAAAGTGGGTCCAGCACTACTGGGGGCCAGATGTTACCCAGGGACTGAGGAGCATGGAGTGAACACTGCACACAATGTGAAACAGAAGGGACCCAGTAGAAAAGGGGTGTCATCCCAGGGACCCAGAGTTTGCCTGGGTTATATGGAGGACTTGTGGCCAGCACTTGTGAAGGGCTGGGGGCCACCCCTGAGGATTGTCAGGGTCAAGCCACACAGAAATGGCAGGACTGGGGGCCCAGAGGTAAGCCCCCAGGTTCAGGTTTATGCCACAGGACACAGCCACAGGCCAGGGCTAGAGTAGGGTAAGCGAGAGCTGAGCCACTGATGGTCTCTAAAACCTTAGCAATGGGCTCTAACTCCCTGAAAAGTGGTGGTGAAGTTAAGAGGTAAGGCCATCAAACTTCCCAGGGTTAATGTGGAGCATGGATGAGGATATGCAAAGTGCTCACCAGAGTGCCTGGCGTTCAATAAGCCAGAGTTATTACTGCAACTATGATTATTATGGACAATGGAAGCAATGGAGTAATTTGCAGGGACTGCTCCTCTGCAGTTTACAGTGACAAGGGCATGGGGCTCTAGAGTCAAATTGACTGGGTTCTAACCCAGCCCTAAGCCCCCCTCCCCCTCAAGTGAATGACCTTGGGCAAGTTCCTTACATTTTCTGGCCTCAGTTTCCTCACCTGAAAAATGGAAATAATGGCAACCGACTTCACAAAGTTGTGGCCATTCAGAGAGAAGAAACTTAAAACGTTTGGCACAATGACTGGTGCTGATAAAAGTGCCCTGTTGTCGACATAATTATTGTTAGATGAGCCTTAAACCGTACCAAAGAACAGGAGCCCTCGTCAGGCAGAATATAACCACAGACTCAGGATTAGGTGTAGGTGGCAGGCGTGGTAGCAGGGTTAGGTGGTGCATCCGAGGCCCGGCAACACCCTGGAGCCACGCCCTGAGCATGAGCTTGGGGTGTCCTCTCCCAGGGGTCACCCCTAGGGTCCAAAGGGGTGCAGAAGCGTTCCCAGCGACATCAGGTGCATTAGGCCGAAAGATGTCAGCCAGATTCGCAGGGCCAGGGCCATCGCCCGGAGAGACGGAGAGACGCCATGGGATCACCACCCCCTCAACCCCGGCCGCCCCCCTGCGGCGCGCCAGGCCTCCTTGGCCCCGTCCCCGCCTCAGTTTTCTTCGGCTTCCCAGCTCCTGAGGCTCTAGCCGCCACAGGACCGGCCGGAGCCGTTACCCGGGACGACGCAGAGGAGCCAAGACCTCACGGGAATCGGGCGGCTGCGCGGTGCCCGAGGGGCAAGCTCGAGTCTTGCTTCCGCAGGCCCGCGCGGCCCCGCCCCAGCCCCGACCCCAGCGGCACCTGAGCTGCGGCTCATGCGCTTCTCCCAGCCGAGGGGTAGCTTCTCTTCGTCCGCCATCTTCCCTCCTGCTGCAGCGCCTGCTCCGCCCCCGCCGCACCGCCTCTACCACCCGCGCCCGCCCACCACCGCCGCCTATTGGCTAGTAGCGCTTAGAACAGAAGCCTGGTAACGACACTCATTGGGCACCTTAACTGGGATTTTGGTTTTCTATTGGGCAGAAGCGAGAGTAGGCGTATCCCCGCCTTTTTTTTTTAACCTGAGCCACGCCTTTCTCCTCTCTTCGGCCCCTTTAGTGGTGAGGAAGGGATACATTCCCACCTTCTCAAGGCCCTTTGGCGAGCTTCAGAGAAGTCTCGACCCCTTTCTACACGTCCTTAGCCACAGAACCCATCCGATTGGCTACTGCAGCAGCAATTCCCTTCTTCCTAAACCATTTCCGGACGTCCGCAGACCCCCATGCGGAAGTGTCTGGCTGGTGTGGAGGTAACAGCAGTCGATGGGGTAGTTGGAAGATGCGGTACTGCCTTTGCTGTTGCCGTAGCAACACAGTTGCCGTGGTGATGAGCAGCCAATAACCAGAAACCTGAATTTGGCTGCTCCATCCTCCGTCTTCCCACCTCTTTCCTCTAGTTTTCTCTCAGACTATCCCACCCCTTTTTATATTTTGTGCAACACTAACCCTTTCCCTATGCCACCGACCCAGATACTTTGGTATTTTGGAACCTACTCACTTCACTATTTTTCTCTCACACTGACTTTTGCCTCCATCCTGATGACTGGTGGTTGTTGGCACTGCCACTCAGATGGTGACATGGGAGGAAGCGCAGGTGGGAGGAGGATGAATTCAGTTCGAGTCAATTTAAAATGGAGTCTGCAGCTCCCATGGGATACTGAGGAGGTGGTTGGGGGCCCAAGGATGGAGATACGTATGGAAGTTAGACACTAATGGGGAAGAGTTCAATACAGTTTATCTATAGCATGGACCCTCATGTCACCTTAAAAAGAATGAGGCGCAGTGACATGAAACACAGGGAAACTTGTTCACAAGAAAGTAGAGACAGGATGCAGTAGAAGGTTAACAGTGCTCAAGAGCCAGATTGCTTGAGTTCAGGCCTGGCTCCACCAGTTGCTATGACCTTGAACAAATTACTTACTTAACCTCTGCATTTCAGCTTTCCCATCTGTGAAATGAGGATAAGAAATAAAATATATTTCATACATACCTTTGATGTAAAGATTAAATGAGTTAATTTATAACACTCAAAACAGTGCCTGGCCTATACATAGCAAGGATGTATTTGCTGGGTGAAAAAAAGCAAATTATAGTACAGCACAGCAATTATAGTGTGTAGAAAAGCATAACAAATTAACAAATAGTTACTTAAAATAATGACATCACCCTTGGCTGCTGCAGCTCAGTGAACTGAGTGCCAGCCTGCGAACCGAAAGGTTGCCAGTTCAGTTCCCAGTCAGGGCACACGCCTCGGTTGTGGGCCAGGTCCCCAGTAGGGGGCGAGTGAGAGGCAACCAATGTCTCTCTCACACATTGATGTTTCTCTTCTCCTCTTTCTCCCTGCCTTCCCTTCTCTCTAAAAAGTAAATACTAAAAAAAAAAAAGGTGCAGGCCAATGACCCTTGAGGCACAATTCCTTTAAAGAATGACATCATTTATGGAAAGATATCAAGCATTAAAAAAGCATAAAAAAGCAAGCTGCTGAACAGTATCAATATTAGAATATGTATAATTGTCTCAACTGTGTAAAAACTATAGGCTTATATCACAGAAAATTTCTGGATTCAATCAAATGTTAATGACTACCACTGGTGATGCTGGTAAAGGAAGAAACAAGCAACTTAAATATAACATTTTGATTTTTTACAGGCATGTGTTAGCATAATAATCTTTTTTAAAAAGAGAAATTTAGACGTAGGGCAGAGTTGCAAAAGTGGTATAGAGTTTATATGTAATATAGACCTTCACCCAGCCTTCCCTTGTATTAGCATTTAATAACAGATGCTAATAACAGAACAGAGGTTCTTAACCAGAGATGATTTTGTTCCCCAGGGGACATTTGACAATGTATTTTTTAAAAAGATTCTATTTATTTATTTTAGGGGGAGGAGGAAGGGGGGAGAGAGACGGAGAAAAACATTGATCAGTTGCCTCTCATATGCTCCCCAACCCAAGACCAAACACACAGCATAGGCATATGCCCTGACCAAGAATTGAACCAGTGACCTTTTGCTAGCAGAAGGAGGCCCAAAAAACTGAGCCACACCTGTCAGGGATTGACAATGTCTTGACATTTTTGGTTGTCACAAAAGAAGGGAGGGAAATGTTACTGGCATTTAGTGGGTAGAGGACAAGGATGCTGCTAAATAACCTATAATGCACAGCCTCCACAACAAAGAATTATCCAGCCCCAAATGTCAACAGTGCCAGAGCTGACAAACTCTGCCATAGAATATCAAAGTAAAGAAGTCAACATTGGTACAATACTATTAGCTAAACTAGACTTGAATCCACATTGTCACATCTCCTTAGTCTCTTCCGATATGTGATAATTTTTAGGTCTGCCTTGTCTCGCATGATCTTGATGCTTTTGAATAGTAGAATGGCCCTGATATTGATGTTTTGTCATGATGGGGTTTGTTGGGTATTTTCTCATGATTAGATTGAGATTATACATTATTGGGAAGGATATCATAGAGATGATACAACCTCAGTGCATCATACCTAGTATGCGATGTAGATGTATTCCTGGTTGTAATAAGGTATTTGTTGCTGCAATAACAAATTACCCCACAATTTAGTGGCTTGACATTTATTTTCTCACAGCTTCTGTGGCTCAGGAATCTAGGCACAGGTTAGCTGGTGTCAGCAAGGGTGGCTGTGGTCTAATCTGAAGGCTTGAGTGAGGCAGGATCTGCTTCTAAGCTCTTTCCTGTGTCTGCTGGCAGGATTCAGTTGCTAACAGGATATTTGTCTGAAGACTGAAGTTCTTCGCTGGCTACTATTTGGGGGCCTCCCTATAAGGCAGCTCACAACATTAGCATCTGGCTTTTATCAGTGAACAAGTGAAAGAGCAAGACAGAAGCCAGTTTCCTTGCATCTTCATCTCAGAGGTGATATGCCATCACTTTTGCCATGTTCTATTTGTTTGAAGCTAGGTCTAGCCAATAGTCAAGAGGAAGGGATTACACAAGGGTGTGAATACACAGGGACAAGGGGATCATTAGGCACCACTTCAGAGTATGCATACCACACCTGCAACGTTAACTTTGATCATTTGGTTAAGGCAGTGTCCGAACTTACTATTGTAATGAATAAGTACTGTCACACAGTAAGACTGTGACCTTTCAATATGTCTTCATCCTTTTTGTTTGGGCATTTCTTACTTCTTGACATCACAGGAAGCTCGTATCTTCCCTGCCCCTAGCTCTGGAAACAATCACTTCTCCAAGAATCCCTGGCTTCTTTCATTGGAGAATGTTATTTAGACCCCAAGACCTGGGTGTTGGGCATGCTCATTGCTAGTGGGGTGTCACTGCTTCTGGTCCCTCTAGGTGGAAAAAGGAAATAAATGTATACAACATATCTGCATTGTCCGTATACATAGTAAATAAAAACCATGTCCACAGGGATGCCTCCAGGTCTAATCCAGTCCTACAGGTTTCGTTCTAACCACACCCTTCCACCCACTGATCCTCATTTTATTTGTAACTTCTTCCTCCAGCAGTGAGAAACCTGGTTCATATTATATTATATTATATTACAATATATTATATTATAATTACAATATATTTACCCATTTGTTCAACTGTATGGACATATGTGTACAAAATTTCAGAACTGCTAAATCATACCCCTGTGAGGAACATAGTTACCAACTACAGTACAGTGTTTTTGCACACTTTTTGTCCATAACCTTCTAGTACCCCATCATATACTACTTAAAAATTTTTCTAAGATTTTATTTATTTATTTTTAGAGAGGGGGAAGGGAAGGAGAGAGGGAGAGAAACATGTGCAAAACCCATCAATTGCTTCTCACACACCCCCAATGGGGGACCTGGCCCGCAACTCAGGCATGTGCCCTAACCAGGAATTGAGTCCACAACCCTCTAGTTCACAGACCAACGCTCAGTCCCCTGAGCCACACCAGCCAGGGCCCCCATCATACACTTTTCCCAAACTTAGGTCAGCTTTCGTCCTCAGCTTCTTCAGTGTAGTCACGTGATTCATCTGTAATACAGGCAGATTCATTTGATGGCCTGCATTCCGCCTTTCTTCCTACATCCTTCTTGACAAATGAAGAGTTCTGCATCTACCACCATAGTGCCCTCCATACTGCCCTTTTATGTTTAAAAAAAACCCCAAAAATCAATAAAAATACTAATTAAAAAGAATGGGATACATAATTTACATGGAAAGATGTCAAAAGTATAAAACAGCAAACTGCATGGTATGTGAATATTACAGAATGTATAATTATCCCAATTATATAAAAACTATAGGTTGTGTTTCAGAAAATGTCTGCATTCACTCAAATATGTTAATGACTTCCCCTGGTGGGAGGGGTGGTTTAATATAAAACAATTTTTAACATAACATCTGGACTTTTTTTACAAGCAGATATTAGCATAGTTATGTTAAAAATAAAACTGAAGTTTATACCAATGCACTGAAAAAGTCCTGACGTAGGAGACTAGAGTGAGGAAAGGGGTTTCACTTTTAGTGTGCACTTTTCTATGCTGATTTGAATTTATAAGGAATCACCTTGTAAAGGCTTTCACATAGTTTATTATTACATCTTTTTTTTGCTTTACTTCAGGTTTTATATTTGTAAATTTCTTACATATGTATTTTTTATCAAATTTATTGGGGTGATACTGGTTAATAAAAGGCTGTCATGGAGCTAAAAAATTTTGGTGTGGGGTTGTATTTTAATAGACAGGTAAAGGGGAGATTGAGCTCTAAGTGTAAGAAAAGGAAGGGTACCTGGAAACAGATATCTCTTAGGGACAGGAGGGAAGCCAAGAGGGGGATAGAGATGTGACTAATGGAGATGAAAGAGAAACATTCTCAACTGACTACAGGCCAGTAGCATCCCAGGCAGCTGGCAGGTTCACCTCCCAAGAAGCTTGGTGGTGAAGGGAAGGCAGAGGCTGGGAGGAGCTTGGGGGGAAGGGAAGGAGCACTGGGCTAGACTTGACTGTGTTTGTGTACTGAAGTAGGATAGGGTAGGTCAGTGCAAGAGAGGGGAGAAAGAATGGAGCTAGGTTTTGGGTGAAGCTCTTGAGAAGGGCTCCAGTGTACAGGTCTGGGAAAGGACAAGGCCAAGGTCGACCCTAGGATCTATGGCTAGGGGAACAGAGATGGGGTGTTTGGCGTCTTGTCTATTCACATCTTGGAGAAGGGTGGAGACATCTAATAAAACCACACAGCAGACATCCTGCTGTTTTAACTGCACTATCTCACTGAGATATGAGTGTCATCATGGTACCCCATTTCAAGGAGGAAACTGAGGATCAAAGAAGCTGACTTCCCCAAATCCCACTACTAAGGATCAGTCAAAATTCAGCCTATGCCACACTGTCTTGCTCTGTCCACTAGGACTTCATAAGTGCCAGGAACTGTAGATGCTTAACCATGTTTTGTCTCATCTATACTTCAAAACATGACAATGAACTATCAGTTCCAGTTTGGAAAAGGAGGTGAAGGCTTAGGGAGTTTAAGTAACTTGCCCAGGGTTACTGTTGGTATCAGAGCTGGGATTCTATCCATAGTCTGTCTGAATCCAGAACCTGTATTCCTAAGTACTACATCTACTGTTCCTACCCAGAGGCTCCTTGGTCTATCAGGATGAAAATCATCTCAGGATCTCTCGCCCTTCAGAAACCCATGGAAAGCCCCAGAGCGCTGGGCTTCCACACAGGCTTCCAGTCTACTGGCTTGCTCTTCCCTCACTGATCCAGTCAATCTTGAGCCCTTACTGAGTAGCTGTGCGCTGAGGGTACAGTGACAAGATGCCAACCTCCCCTCCTCAAATAGCGTTCATTCAAAGATGACAACAATGAAGCAAGCTGCTTCTAAGTTTTTATTAACATGACTTTTTAAAAACAAGCATCCATACCAGTGTGGGGATTGAGGGTGGGAGAAGAGGGGAGAGTTAGGGAGGGCAGAGTGTAGAGAAGAAATTCTGCTTTATTGGTAATAAAGCTCCAGGTTCATCCCATCGTGGATTTCATCTGAAGTAAAGGTGTTAAGGAATCCTTACTATGGGTTTAGTCCCCACCCTTTCACCTCTCACAACTGGGACAGGGCAGCTTGAGGGCTCAGCCCAGAGCCAAGGAAGCCATTTTGGACTGGGTCATTTTGATATGAAAAGAATCCAAACTATAAAAAGAAAAAGTTCATGCTCCTTTTGCACATCTGACTCACTCCACCCTGATCTCCTGTCCACATTAGGTGGAGCTCAGTAATAAATATTTTGACCTTAAAGTGTCTTCTAAGCCTCAAAACATTTAACAAGGAAACCACACTCCTCCTCCAACAAAATAATCACGTGACTCCCATTTTCTAAATGCTACATACTAAGTTAAACTTTTTATTGTATAATGTCAGACTCAGTATTGAACAAAGAGAACCAGGACAAAGTGTGTGGACCCTTCCTCAAGAAATCACACAAAGGATACAGTCCCCCAGAGAAACGTGGTCCTTAAAAATCGTGTACCTGAAAGACAAATACCATATGATTTCACCTATAAGAGGAATCTAATGAACAAAATAAACTAATGAACAAAATAGAACCACAGGTGTGGAAACATGGAACAGAATGAAAGTGACCAGAGGGGAGGGGGAGGAAGATACTGATGGAAAGAAGGGGAAGGGACTAGACAAAGAACATGTATGAATGACCCACAGACATGGACAAGTGTGGGGACTGACTGGGGGGGGGCGGTGGGCTGGGCAGAGGGGGAAAATTGGGCCAACCATAATAGAGTAACAATAAAAAATGATTTGAAAAAAGTAAAAAACAAAACAAAACAAAAAAGGTGTACCTATGGGACAGCAGCCTTTCAGAAAGAAACCTGAGGTGGCTTTTCACCCTGGAGGTAAGCTAAGGAAGCCCTGCCTAAGCAAAGGGCTGTCTGCAGCACTCCCCCAGCCCAAACCTTCTGATGTAGTCCTGTCCAGTCCGTCCCCCAGCTCTGTCACTGCACTCACCACTTCTTTAATACAATCTTGTTCCAACGGGTACCCGTCTGGGCTGCGATCAGCTTCTTAAGGTCCCCGATGGTGTCATCGGTGCTGGGCGCAGAAGAGTTAAGGAAAATGGTACGGAGTAGTAGAACGAAGAAGAGGACATTGCAGGGCTAAATGCACTTTGCCAAGACCCCATCCTCCCCCTCTGCAACACAGACTGAGTTGTCTCATTCCAAGCACCCCCAGGGACCACTGTCACTCCGCCACCAGTGGATACTTGCACTTTACGCGGACCTTCTTCCCCAGACGGTCGTTGCAAACAACCTCGATCATCCTGTCTGGAACTACAGAGGGCAGTAGTTGGGAAGCAGCAGAGGCGGGACGTCAAAGTCTCCCAGGCCCCAAAACCTCCGGTTTAGACTTACGTTCACTTCCCAACCCCCCAGACGCGAGTCCTCCGGAACCCCAAGTTCCGTGTCCCAGGACCGCGGATTCCACCTAGCTGCGCCTCCCCCCCTTCAGTTCGCCTCTCTCGGGACCGTAGACCGTCGATGGCCGGGTCCCGACAGCTTCCTCCGACGCCAGACCGCTCCACCTGGCCCCTCACCTCGAATCGCCTAGAACCTGCCGACGACACAACCTAGTCGTGGGAGTGCGAAGCCAGGGCCAGAGCCGACGCTGAAAACCGGAAGCGGAAGTGCGCAGCTTAAAGCGCCCGCCCCTCCCCCGGTGCTAGTTAACACCCATCGCATTCTTTGCCCTACCAGCCCTGTTTAGGCTTGCGGTCCTCAGGCGCGGATTTGGAGTCCCCAGATTAGGCAGGGGAAACTTGCAATTGGTGCGTGGTGTCAAGTGGGGGTGCCAGCCTGTGGAGGGCCGGGGAAAGGGGCGTGGAGGGAGAGTCAGGGCCCAGCTGGTTAAGGCCTCATTCGCTGTGGGGAGACACCGTCAGTTGGTGGGGACCCTAGAGGGGCCCCTTAGAGGGGGCCTACTGTTCCTGAGCCTGCCATTGCCTCTTACTGCAACTACGGGGCCTACGGGAAGCCGAGTCGAGTCCCGCCCTCTGCCTTCATTCTGGGCTGGGCCTCCCCTCTGGGGTGCAGACTATAGTCGATAAGCGAACCGCCTGATCCTGGATCCTGGTCTGAATACCAGCACTTATTAGAATGGACGTTGCACGCTAAGAGCAACAGAAGCGAGGAAGGTGGAAACGGCACACATGCAAAATCTTCCAGGTTTTTATCTTCAACAAAGGTAGCTTCCGCCCTCAAGGAAGCACTTTGTAGATCTCAAACATACCTTGTAGCCCCTGTACTACACGCCGGTTCCCCAGGGCTGGTGCGACAGGGGGCGCCCCTCCCTATGTTATGTGGATGAAAGGGAGTTCTAAGGATAGTAACCTCACGGGTGATCTGATCATAAATTCTAAACTGGGAGGTCATAGTGGGTAGTCTCGTCCCAGGCATATAACGTTTTAGTAAAAGGTTTACTTTGCTTTAAGCAAGCCCTGTCCATTGTTTCTAAGAATCTATGTTAACACACCTTTGTAATAAACCTCACCACAATCAAGAGAGCACATAATCTTGTTAACTATCCTGTAATCCAATCCCTGCCTTTCTCTCCTTGCTGGTTCCCTCCTTAATTTCAAATGCATAAGAGCCACAAAACTTGCTCTGTGGAGCATTTGAGAACTTCCCAGCATGTCATCAGTTTGGCTCAGATAAAGTCTTATAAAAATTCTCTACAGGTTTGGATGTTTCTTACGTTGATACCACAAGATAAATTGCTGAGGCCTATTTTCCTTGGTGCTCTTTGGTATTTTCCCAGATTATCTACAATGAACATGTTACGTTTGTAATGGGGTGGGGGTGGGGTAGTAAATGTGAGTTGTTTTTTTTTTTTAGTCCTCACCTGAGGACATTTTTCATTGCTTTTAGAGAGAGAGAAAGGAGGGATGAAAGAGAGAAACATCGATTGGTAGCCTCCCTTACAAGCCCCCACCAGGGATCGAACCTGTAACCTAAGTACATGTCCTGACTGGAATCAAACCTGCAACCTTTTGGTGTACAGGAGGACGCTTCAACTAACTGAGCACACTGGCTAGGGCTCTTGGTTGTGTTTTTTTTTTTTTTAAAGGAAGTTCTAATTTCTCAACGTTAATCAAAGATAGCTCAAGCACAGGCTCATGGTGCTGAGTTATGGGCTGGGGGAGATTGGAAAGGGGTGGGAAGCGTTTTGGAAAGGGGAGGAAAATAAGTCCGAGGTTGCTGGGGGCTTGGGATCCATGGGGAGCTTTAGCTGGGCTAAGCCATCCTGAGGGGGGGGGCAGGCAATGGGAAGTCCCAGAACTAGACTGCCAATGTTACAGACACACCCCTGAACCTAGGTAAGAGGGGGAGGGGGCCTCAGGAGACAGGACATCACACCCAGGTAATGTTAATTTGGGGCTTCTTACCAAGGGGCTCAGTGACTGCACATTGAAGGGCCAGGGCAGCCCCATGCCCCTGCCTGGGAGGCAGTAGGATCTGCAGTCAGATTTGCTCCTTCTGGGGGAGGTAGGTGCTTCCTAGGAAGGAGAGTTCTGGGTCCTGACCCAAGGAGCAAGTTGGGCAAGCCCCTTCTGCTCCCTTGTTTCCTGGGTTTCTGGCCCAGAGGAAGGAGCTTTCTTATGGGGATCCCTTCTCTTCATTCTGCAGATGGGGCAGAAGTTGGTTCTTAGGAACCTCCTGTAACTGTGCTGATGGCAGAGATACCTGGGTTCTGAACTTAATGGCAACCTTCACACCCAGGGTTCACCAGAGGGGAAATCATCTTAGGGGTAGAGAGAGTTATTCAGGAGGTCCCTTTCCCTAAAATCTCAGCATGTCAGCAGGCCTTGAAGATACAGCAATGACCAGGGCTGACCTGCCACCTCAGAGTTCAGTCTGATAGAGGAGGAAGACAAGACAAATGAAGAGGTTTTTGCAACACACTGTGATAGGTGGTGTGAGTGGAAGCCCAGGCCTTGGGAGCCCAGAAGGCATTGCCTCTGCAAGATGATGTGGGTTTTCCAGAGGAAATTGCGACCATAGAGCAGAGTGAGGGAGGCCACGTTCTGGCATCAGAAAAATTTGAGATTGGGGTCCTGGCATATGACTTGACCTCTGTGCAATTCTTTTGATATTTTCTTTCAGTCACAAGATGACTGCCAGAGCTGGAAACATGTTTCCTGTGCTCTTGTTTAAGGAAAAATATCAAATGTTTTATTTATTAATAAATATTTGGGACATGTTTTTTACAGGTAATATGTACTTGCATATGGTAAAAATTCAATCAGTATAAAAGTATATATACATCACACAAAGTCAGCTTGCCTTCAGACCCCCGCCTCTCCCCAGGAACAACTACCCTTAAAAGTTTCCATTTTGTAGCTCTGGCCAGGAGGCTAGGTTGCAGCATTGGCCCATACACCAAAAGGTTGTGGGTTTGATCCCTGGCCCAGGTGCATACTGACTATATTCTTTATCAATTACTATTTTAAAAATGAGTGATATTTAGCCCTGGCTGGTGTGGCTCAGTGGGTTGAGTGCCGCCTGCGAACCAAAGCGTTACCAGTTCAATTCCCAGTCGGGGCACATGCCTGGGTTGCTGGCCAGGACCCTGGTTGGGGGCCTGAGAAGGTGGCCCATGGATTTATCTCCCGCACATCGATGTTTCCCTCCCTCTGCTTCTCCCATCTTTCTCCTCTCTCTAAAAATAAATAAAATCTTTTTAAAAATAAATAAAAGTGAGTGACATTTGATAGGATTGTCAACTCAGCCTCTATGGCAACAATGTCACTATCAATCAAAACGAAAAATTCAACATGCCCTTTGACAAATTATTTCATGTCTACAAATTATTCTCGTGCATATGCATAAAAAAACAGTGTTAAGTATTGAAAGGTAGAAGCCACGCACTCCACCAAGTTCTCTGCTCTTGGTCCCGCCCCCAACAGGAGCCCTCTGGGTCCATCACCGCCTCTGCTTCACCCTGCCGGCTCTGCCGTGGTCCCCAGCTCCGGCCCTCCCCGTCTGCTCCTGGCCCTGCACCCTGGCCTGTCACCACCCCAGCCACTCCTTTCGAGTTTGGTCCAGGTCTCGAATCCTAACCTCGGCTCCGTGGCTGGTCCCGGTCCCCACCTCTGACCCGGCGCTTCCTGTCACTTGGGAGGTTGGTTCTTGTCCCAAGCCCCGCCCCCGAGGAGCCTCACTGTCCTTAAGCCCGCCCCAACCCCTCCCCCCGCCCTTAACCACGCCCCCTGGGTCGTCAGCGCCCCAGCCAGGCCTTCCCGGCTTACTACTGGTTGGGAGCTGGTCTACGCGTCCCGTCGGTCGGAACCCTGGGAGGGGCTCAACC
>CM052545.1:39444313-39486010 GCA_028533065.1 Trachops cirrhosus | reverse complement strand
GCCACCCCGCACCACCCCGGTTGCCTTGCGCGTCCTGGTTGCCTTATGAGCATCCGGTCCCAACACTCTCTGCTCTCAGCTCCCTCACCAGAGCCTGGCTGCCCTACTCCGCCCCTCCTACCCGTCTGGATGAACGTGTCCAATTCAACTCCTTGGGTGCCCCACCTCCATACAGATCAATTTTCTGGCAGTTCTGGTTGTTATTTTGTTTCTAAATTGTTGTTGTCCCTATCTTGGTTGTGGGAGGGGGCACGGTGTGCGTCCACCTATGCCTCCATCTTGGCCGGATAGCTATTTTATTATTATAAGTTAATTGTTGTTAATCTCTTACTGCACCTAATTTATAAACTAAACCTTATCATAGGCAGGTATATATAGAAGAAAACATAGTATATGTATATATATACTATATATATACGCTATATATACACACTATATATATATAGTTCATTATAAACCACATAGTTCATACCATTTCATATATAGTTCACATATGTACATAGTTCAGTATGAATCATATATATATATGATTCGGTACTATTTGCAGTTTTAGGCATCCACTGGGAGTCTTGAACGTATCCCTGAGGATAAAGGGAAGCCCCTATAGTACGTCATATGGTATGGCACAATGTATATCCATTCATTGATGATAAATATGTATTTAAATATACACGTTTTTTGTTAAAAATAATTTTCCTGCTGTGAAAAATAATACATGCTTGTAAAGAATTTTTAACATTATGGAGAGTGAATCTCTTTCTAATCCCAGACCCTGGAGGAAATCATTGTGTGAAGTTTGATATAATATCTTCTAGAAGTTTGTCTATTATTAGGACTTTGGAGAAAATCAATGACATCTGAGTTTGGGACCAATCACAGGAATCAGAGGTGATTTATTCAGCTTTATGACTGATAAAAGCAGGCTTGGAGCATGTGGATTCACTATGAGGCCCCGGTGAGCTTTCTGATGATTTCACCCCTGAACTTGCCAACCTACTCGGGCATGGCACAGCTGCTCAACCACAAGGCTCCTCTGGATGATTACTGCCTGGCCTCAGCCTGATCAAAATACCTTCTCTCTGGGGTCCCACGGACTCCCAAAGGGAGAGAGAAAGGGCAAGAACCAAAGAAGCTCAGTTCCTTTTTCCAAACTGACTAGTCAGATAAAGTACGTGGGTGTGTATATGCAGAGTGGTCGCTTCAGCTGAAATTCCCCTACTTGGACACAGGAAGTCAGAGGACAGAGTTTCCTCCCTAACTCAGACTGCAGTAGATTGTGTACCTGTTTTGTGTAGGTTTCAGCCTACTGATAGTGATGCTATTGGCTAGGACCACCTACAACTTGTGATGAGAACCCCCAGACATTTCCGCAACCAAAGCTAATGTTGTGCCTCTACCTGCCCTTGTGGTTCCTATTATGATCGAAAGACACGCCTCAGCAACAACCACCAGGGAGCTTTGACATGACAGGGTTTATTACTCTCAGGCCCTGGAGTGCACACAGCATGCAAAGGCCATAGGACAAGGTCACAGGTAGAGTGAGAGGGAGAGAGAGCATAGACCTGAGGCTCTGCCTTTATTGGGGTCAAGGGTGGGGGCCTAGGGTTTCTTGGGTTCACACTATTGGTGAATTTAAAACATAAGAGCAGAAATTAAGGAGTGAGAAAGGAAAAGCAGGATCACTCAAGTGGTCAGTTATCTAGGTTACTTGGGGTTTTCCAAAAGGGAAACCATGGGTGGGGCAGCCTGCTTTCAGTCTGGTTGCTTAGCTAGTAACTGATTCATGCAGTGACAATATGTTTATGTGAGGTAGATGTCTTTGAGATGGATGCCTCAGCAATCAAAGCTTATTGTCAGGCACGCACACTGCAACCCCTTAAACACAGACATTCCCTGAGCTTTGCTTACTCCTCCCTACACAAGAAATTTTTTCTGTCTAATTTTTTAGATACTTGCAGAATCTTATGGTCTTATTGCAATAGGCCTTTTCTCCATCTTGCAATACTCTTTTGAATGAAGTTTCTTTACTGAGGTCTAGAATTATTTTTATTTGACACTGGGAAACAACAACAAAAAAGCAATCCTTGAAGTCATTCTCAACTCCTTACCCCAAACTACACATCAAATCCACCAGCAAATACCTACCTGCTCTGCCTTAATACTCAAATCCTATTCTTTCTGCCCTCCCCTGCCACCATTGTATAGCCACCTCCATCTTTCCTCCCTGATTCAATGTTTGCCTCCCTAGAATTGCAAAAAAGACAAAGGAGATCTTTTAAAAATACACAGCAGATAATGTTCCTGTAGCTCAAAACCCTTCATGGGCTCCCCATTTCACTCAGAGTCAAACCCAAGATTTTCACAGCTGTCCAGGTGGCCCAGTATAATCTGATACTGCTACTTTTCTGACTTCACTTCCTTCTAGTCTCTATCCTGTCAAACCCACTTCAACTCTTTCAGACATTTTGACTTCTGCTGTTTGTTAAAGAGACCAAAAACTCAGGGCCTTTTGCACATGCTGTTCACTCTTTCCACAGAAATCCACAGGCATTCCCTAAATTCCTTCAGCCTGATTTCTGGGGGTGAAGTGTGAGAACTTCAGTGTCCTGACAACTCTGGGCTTCAGTTCTCTCATCTGGCAAATTGTCATTCTTTTCCTCCCACTGCTCCTCTCCCTCCAGCCCAAACACTAGGTAGATGTTCTAACCCAAAGATATATTGGGACATAAAAGCACTTTTTAAAGATTTTATTTTTAAAAATGCTTTAAAAAATAGGAAGTTTCTAATAGAGAAGGAAGGAAGGTATGACTGGTTTCAAGAACAGCTGCTTGAGATAGTGGGTAATACCCACGACTCCCAGAAGATGGCAGTACATCACTGGATTTACAGGTAAATTATATCTTCATAACACGAATTGAGAAACTACCAATATCTATAGGCCTCTATACTTCAGAAGGGGGAAGGAGAAGAAAATGCATATTTGTTGGGCATCTACTGTATCAGCTGGATGCTCCAATTTCCATTTGTGGTTTTTCAGAGCATGTCCCTTATCCGTCAGAACTCCCCAAAAATAATAAAATGGGAAATGAAACAAAAAGTTAAATGTATGTACTTATAGTGTCTAGGAGTTGACCTAACTGAAAGACACAACCCATTGAAGAAGAAAATAAGACTTTCTTCAAAGGCGTGAAGAAGGAATGGGATGAATGGAAGTGTGATCCACTTTGTGGACTGGCAGATACCTTTGTAAGCCCGGTGTACTCTTGCATAGTCTCAGGATGTAGTTAATGAAGAGCAAGAAAAGCTTTTTTGGTATCCTTAGAACTGGGCAACTAGAAACGAGGTCCCGCCCAAGCCCGGCCCTCACACCTCATTCCCTCCCCTCAGGTTCCAGCCTCTGAAGGTGGAGCCCACTTTAGCCCCGCCCTTAGGTCTGGTAGGTTTTGGTCCCACGACGTAGGATAGGTCTTCATTCTAGGTCACGCCCTCCACGCACTGTTCCCGCCCCTATTCTCCTCACCCCAGCTGGACGGATTTCCGGCTTCTGACTGCCCCTCTGGCTTCCCTAGGCTCCTCCCTTCCCTCCCCTCTGCCTGGCCCACACCCTAGGGTAAGGCAGTGCCTCAGTGCACAAAACCGGAAGTCATTTCTACCCTTCCACTGACGGTCAAGGTTGATGTCCCTCAGTGGGAGCTCGGGCCTCGCGCCTTGCCCACCCAGCTCAAGTATACCCAGTAATATGCATCAATCTTACAATGTTGAGTGAAAGAAAGTCAAAGCGAAACAAAACAAAACCCTGTGTGATTCCATAAAACTCAGAAAGAGGCAAAATTAAACTGTGGTACAGGGAATGAATACTCAGGTGGTAAGAGTATAAAGACAATTAGTGTAAGATAGGCAAGATATTGCATCTTTTTGGGAGGGGAACCAGCTTTGTGATTGAGAAGGGACACAAGAAATTTATATGGTAGTGGATTTTAAAAGTATTCATCACACCATTTGTTTTCTTTTTTTGGTGTGTGTTTTATTTTTTGAAAAGGCTTTACAAAGAAACGATTGAATGAATCTCCGCAGAAATTTGGAAATGTTCTGGAAATATTCCGATGTGGCCTTGATAGGACATATTTTCGTGTATTTGTTCTACCATCTGCCCTCGTCGCCGTTTGAAATAAAATTCTGTGAAGGCAAGACTCAAGTATTTGTTGGATGAATGAAAGGAAAAACATTTTTTGAGCCTCTCTCCATCTGGCGGGTCTGGGGCAGTCGCGAGGCCTTGCCCAACCTGCCCGTAGGCCCGGAACTGTTCGGTCGGGTTCCCAGCCCGGTCCTCTCGCCTGGTTCAGCCCCCAAGGTCCCCAGTGGAGCCTGCGGGTGGGGGAGGACTGGAGGACTGCTGGGCGGCTACCTCTCCCGCCCTCAGGCGCTCCCACGCCGGCCAGAGCTTTCCAGCCTTTCAAACCCTGAGTCCGGAAGTGGAGCGCGGGTCGCTGGGGCAGTGCCGCCATCGCAGCAACGGCTCCACGGGCCGCCCCGTTCCCTGGAACTGCCCACCCGGCAGGCCAGGTGCCGTCCCACCACTTGGGAGGTGGGAGACGTGCTGAAGTGACTGGGTCCCCGAGTCCTTCTGTCCTGTGACCTGGGATTTCGTGGGTTTTGGAGATGAGGAGGCGCCGGAGAAATTTAATCGAGGAGGTCCGTTTCTGCCCGGCTTTGGAAAGAGAATTTTACCTGTGGCTTCCGCTTTTGCGAGCATCGTTAATGTGAGGCGATCGTAAAACTTTTTCTCAGTTATTTATGTTTGACAAATTCATTTGGGAAAATACTTTCTCAGGATTCTAGGGTGAGTGTAAATAAGTAAGTGTAATAAAAGAAAACTAAATAGAATAAGTGAACATGAAAAAAATTAAAGTAAGATTATTTAGCTGTGTACTTCTCACGTCAGCTCCACCTCTCCTCCAGAGGCTCTGAGCCCCGCAGAATTTGAAATCACAAGGATTTCCTAATACTCATACTATTAAAATGGATTTTGGTGGTATATACTTGTACCTAAAACTAACAGAAGTCTAAAGTCTAAGTGAAATACATGAAATTGTATGTATGAAAAATAGAGGGATCTCTAGGAAAAGGAGGAAGCAGCTTTCCTATGTTAGTAGCAGAAAACTGACTTTACTAACCTTAAAGAGAGATGTTCTGATCATTGTTTTTTTTTTTTTTTTTTTCCCCAAGAGGTTAAAAACTCAGGGATGAGAAGTTGGTGGAAAAATAATTCTGGAGGAAATTCAGCAACACAGTTCACTTCTTTCTAAAAATAATATTTCTCACCCCTTGCCTTTTTCTTAAGTTTCAGAAATATCACTGGTGGTTTATATTGTGCACAGGCATTTAACATAATTCCTGTGTTAATATTTGTACTGTATTTCTATTGGATGTGTGCACCTTCTCAATCCAGCTGTAGGGACATTTTCAGGGCACTCAGCAGAAACTCTCTGGGTGCTGGGTATGAGTCAGGCCTGGACTGGTGCGTGGGCACAGGGACAATAAAAAAGACACAGTGCTTTCCCCCCAGAATAGGCTGTTTAGAGCAGAAACAGATAAGAAACTGATGTGGGGTCTATGACCATCAGGAGAGCTTAATATGGACAGGCCCGAGACCTCCTAGGGGGAACTGATATTTGAGAATGAAAGATAAGTTGGACTGAGCTAGGCAGGGACTTGTGGAGGGAGGGGGTTTGAGAGATGGGAGAAACTTCATGTCGTGCAGAGTCCCAGGAGCAGGAAGAGTCTAGTGTGTTGCAGGAACTGAGGAAAGATAGGCCTGGCCAGAGATGTGGGGAGGATGGCGGAAGAGGAAAGCAGGACTCGGGAGGACTTTAAGGAAATTGGAGTTCACAGAAGAGTTTAAAACAGGGATGTGATGTGATTCAATCTGTGATTTAGTGAGAACATTCTAGCTCCTGGATGGGGATGGACTTCAGGAAGCACTTCAGAAGTCATGGTGGCAAGAAATATGTCTCAGAACAGGGTATTGGTAGCCTACACTTAGATGGTGGCTGTGGATAGGAAAGAAGAGGATTTGAAAGAGATGTAGACGTTTTGTTGAGAGTACTGGTTTGCTCCTTCATTCATTCAGTTGTTTATTTATTGAAGGATAAAAGAGCACTTAATGAATGCTTGTGCTAGGGCTATATATGGGGTCCAAGCAATAAACATATGTAAATAAAATATACAGCACTGTTCTCATAATCATAAGAACTACAAGTTCTAATCATTACAAGGGAGAGTAATGGGTGGTTTATATTGTGGGTGGGGAGGGGAGGACTCTGAGGGAGTGACTTTTGAATCTGAAACCTGAAAGACAGAGTAAGAGCGGTTTTGTCAGAAAGGGAGGGAAAAGAGGGGATGCAGGGGGAAAGTGCTCATGGATCCTTACCACCACCATCCTTTGAACAATTCTTTGATTCGATCCGTTAGTGAGCATACCCAAGTTTCTGTCCCAATTGGTCTTTTACTGGGATGAGGCCAAGTGCTATGGGAAGAATGAAGTAACAGGAAAAGTAACTGATGTCCATGAAAAGATGCGGACTAAGTCAAGGTGGGTGGAGGAGGGCGACCATATCTTACCACTGTTGTGCCCTGACTGGTGTGGCTCAGGGGATGGGCATTGTCCTACAAATCAAAAGGTCATGGGTTCAATTCCTGGTTGGGGCACATGCCTGGGTTGTGGGCCAGGTCCCCACTTTGGGACATGAGAGAGGCAACCAATCAATGTTTCTCTCATACATTGATGTTTCTCTTCCTCTCTTCCTCCTTCCCATCCCCTCTCTTTAAAAAATAAGGAAACAACCCTGGCTGGTGTAGCTTGGTGGATTAAGCGCGGGCCTGTGAACCAAGAGATCACGGTTCGATTCCCAGTCAGGGCACATGCCTGGGTTGCAGGCCAGTTCCCAGCAGGGAATGCACAGGAAGCAACCATACATTGATGTTTCTCTCCCTCTCTCCTTCCCTTCCCCTCTGAAGATAAATAAATAAAATCTTTAAAAAAAAATAAGGAAACAAAATTTAAAGGAAAAGAAAATTTACCACTGTTGTAATTGTGCTGTCTAGAAAACAAGTTGAGAAATTAGAGACTTAATGGCTCAGTGATAGGAAATAAATTCTTCATGAAAATTCCTCCATGGAAATTTATCAGTGTGTGTCTTTATAAAGAAAGGATCAATCAGTCTCTGGGTGATTTCACAGCCAGCCAGCCTCTGCAGCTTACCCAGTGCACCAGAGGAGGTTCTGTTCAAATAGACATCCACTCAACCCGATTTAGCCCTTAGGGCTCCAGCTTCCCTTCTTCATCTCCTCAGTGGCTGGGCTCTACTTAATGATGCAAATTGGGTCCCTCATGGGGGGAAATGAGGAAACTTTTGGGTGGAGAAGGTCACGTGGCTCAGAGACAATTGCGTAAGGCCTCCTAGAAGATTCCATGGGAGAACCCTGGCACAAAGTCAGGGAGGCTGGGCTCATGGACACCTGGGAATGGTGAGAAGGACCTTGGGGGTTGAGGAGGAGGTACTGCCAGCTGGGAGTTGTTTCTGGCTGGGAAAGGCTGGAGGAAGTTTTGAATTGACAAAAAAAGATGGCTTAGGGTTGGTTTGTCCCAGGGTTGGGGGAAGACACCAGAGTCCCGCTCCCTGCCTGATACTAGTTCCTTCCCCCAAAACCTTTGTTCCCTGGGGACTTGAAGAGACAAGGATTAGGGATTCTATAGGTGACTGATGCTCTGGAAAGGTCCCCACTGGCAACATCCATACTAATTGATGCTCCGCTAATGATCTTGTGTTGCTCTGTCTTGCTGATCCCACACTTGCTTTTACAGGATGATCTGATCATAAATTCCTTACTGGGCAGATCATAGTAGGTAGTCATACCCTACCTCTTTAGGAAAAGGTTTATCTTTGCCTTAAGCAAACCCTGTCCATTGTTTCTGTGCATGTAAATTAACATAGTTTTGAAATATACCATTACTGCCCTCAAAAAAGCCTATAATCTTGTTAACTATCCTGTAATCCAATCCCTGCCTTACTTATCCCTGTCCATGTAATTTTTCTTACAGTCCTTTCTTAATTTCAAATACATAAAAGAAGCTGTAAAACTATTATTCTTTGGAGCATTTGAGCTCTTGTTCCCTGGCATGTGTTGTCAATTTGGACCTGATAAACTCTGATAAAAATTCTCTATAGGTTTGGATGTTTTTGCATCAACAGAGTATATACATTTTGTTTATCCACTCATGTGTTGATAGGCACTGCTCAGAAAATGCTGTAGAGACTTGATGCTGGAGAACTACAGGAACCTGGCCTCAGCAGGTAAGGCCAGCCTTATGTCTTTATTGGTAGATTCTTGAAAAAGATTTTATTTATTTTTAGAAGGGAAGGGAGGGAGAAAGAGAGGGAGAGAAACATCAATATGTAGTTGCCTCTCATGCACCCCCCACTGGGGACCTGACCCACAACCAAGGCATATGCCCTGGCCTGGAATCGAACCAGTGACCCTGTGGTCCACAGGCTGGTGCTCAATCCACTGAGCCAAATCAACCAGGGCCTTTATTGGCAGATTTTTGATGCAAATGTTTCTGAAGTACCTGCTATGTTCCAGGAATCATTCTTGGTCTTGGGAAGAGAGTAGTGAAGAAAAGATGTGGCCCACACTTTGAGGAGTGACAGAGCACAGCAGGGGCAGGCACACTTTTTCTAAAGGGCCAGAGAAGAAATATTTTCAGCTTAATGGCCCATAGGGTCTCTTTTGCAAGTACTCAGTGCTGCCAGTGTAGTGCCAAAGTAGCCATAGATGGTATGTACAGAAATAGACAGGAATATATTCCAATAAAACTTTATTTACAAGAGTAGGTGACTAACCTTGAGGCTGTAGTCACCCCTTGAGAATGAAGATTCCTTCATTATACTGATTTTCTTTTCTTTTTTTTTTTTAAAGATTTTATTTATTTATTTTTGGAGAGGGGAAGGGAGGGAGAAGGAGAGAGAGAGAAACATCAATGTGTGGTTGCCTCTCATGTGGTCCCCACTGGGGACCTGGCCCGCAACGCAGGCATGTGCCCTGACTGGGAATCGAACCTGCGATGCTTTGATTCGCAGCCCGCGCTCAATCCACTGAGCTACGCCAGCCAGGGCTGATTTTATTTTCTTCATGGTTAGAACCTTGGTGTTCTGGAAATATGTCTGCGATTGGGTCTGAGGATCCCCAATTCCTGCAGTGCATGACATTAGGCAGTTTGAGTTTTGGGTCCTGAGTACCATCAAGTCACTGTTCATGGGGTCACACATGCCCCTCTGAAAGTTTTGGCCCCCATCTGGGGGGAGGAGTTTCCTTTTTATCCCTGCACATCCCTCCTACGGGTGCAGGTATCATCTCTGTAAGTCCAATGTGCTCACCTAGGTGGAGCAGGAGGAGTTGAGGACAGAAGAAGAGAAGAATTCTCCAACACACCAATGCAGGTGAGCCCTGGGTGAAATGAACCCCTTTAGAGAATTTCTAGGATGTTATTTTGTCTGAGAGATCATCTCAGCCCACTTGGAGTGTGTTTCCTCTGGAAGCTTCAGCTTTCCTCCCTCTCCTCTTTTTTTTTTAATCTCCTACTTTCTTTTGCTCTCAGTGAAAGCTCTGTCCTGTTTCCTCATTCCAGAACATTTCCACTTTTGTAAATGAAATGTTACTGGAACATGGCCCTACCTACTCATTTATTTATTTTCCCACTGTTTCCAGACTTTGCATGTCTGATAGTGCTCTCTCTCAGAATATAACCCCCCCTCTCATTTTTGACAGAATTATATCTTAGAAAGTCACCTGCCATTTTCCACCCCTCGTTTCTGCCATTGTGAAATTCTTCACAATCCTGAAATCCTCGAAATGTGTCTTTAACTGCTGATCTATTCTTACCTGTCATGTTGACTTCTCATGCTTAGGATCAGTATCTGAAAAAAAGTTTGTATGGGCCTGGCTTATTTTTTAAAAATTACCTTTTTTCATCATTTATTTCTCCAGGAATTTAGTTTTTTTTTTTTCTTTCTAGTCATTTCAGGCGAGAAGTCTTCACTTCAACTTAAAACCAGAGAGACCATTGCAAAGCAGAATAAAGTTTGGGAAAAACTGTCTACTGGCAGGAAAAGAGAAAGGCTGTCTAGGGCTCCTTGCTGGCTTCTGGAATGGAAGTCTGGGTTGCCTTGAGGTGGAAGAACAGTACAGCCACAAGGACAGGCAGCTGGGGCTTTCAGCCAAGAGAAGTCATTCATTGCTCAGGAGAGAGTCTCTGTGTATTATGAGTTTGAGGAACATTCTAAAGTGATTATTCATGTGAGAAGTCCCATGAGTAGGAATATCCAGAAATGTGACTCAGGTAGTGAATATTGACACATAATTCAGGTTTTGTTTCAAAAATTATCAGAACAAAGTCTGTACATAATAAGCCGTATGAGTGTCATGACTGACAGAACCTTGTGGCAGAGCATCCACCTCACTCAATTAGAAAGGACTCAAAGAGGGCAGGAGCAGGAAGCATGCTCTGGGAATGGTAGCAACTTCTAATGCAGGATTTTACTTTCTTCATACTGCAGATTTTTTCTAGGGGAGAATCCCTGTGAATGAAAGGAAAGTGAGAAAGCCTCCAGTTACCACTTATCCTTAATTAACAGGCACCAATGCATCCTGGAGAGAAACCCCATGAATGTAATCTATGTGGAAAAGTCATTAGAAGTTCTGACATTATTTTGCTCAAGAGAAATTACATAGGAGAGAAATGCAATGAATGTAAAGAATGTGGGCAACTGTTGTCATCCTTCATTCCATAAAATTCATGCTCAGTCTCATGCTGGCAAGAAAGCATCTGAATGTTTTCAGCATGGGAAATCTTTTAGTCACCACTAACCTCTTAGGACAGACACACTTGGGGACTTGCACTGTTGAGAAACTGTATGAGTGTGACCAGTGTGGGAAATTCTTCAGATCTAGCTCAAGCCTGGTCATACATGGGAGGATACATACACTTGGGAGAAACTGTATGAATGCTGTGGCTGTGAAAAGGCCTTTATCAGGAGCCGTGACCTGACTGGGGAATGCACACTGTGAAGCAACTATCTGTGCAGTGACAGCAGTGAAAACGTAAGCAAGAAGTTCCATCTGATGGTGCACATGAGAACCCATTCTGGGAGAAGCCCTACCAATGCTATGATTGTGGAAAAACCTTCAGTAGGGCCTCTAACCTGACTGCCCACAAGAGGGGATCTCCAGGGGTGATGGTGTCCCAATGCAATGACTGTGGGAAACTTTTCAGTAGTCACTCATTCCATAGGAGACATGTGAGAACTCATAGTGAAGAGAAGCCTTAGGAATGGAAGTATGTGGGAAAGCGCCATTGACCTCACAGGTGAATATCTTCGGTCTGGGGAAGACATCTGCTGGGCCTTCACCTTCTGCACAAGGAACTTCAGAGTGGGAGAGAAACTTTACAAATGTTGCAAATGTGGGATTACTTTTTGTTGTTTTTTTTTTAAATCAAATCAGTGTCATATCCTTAAGTTGGAGATCTAATTCATTAATTTTCAGTCTGTGTTTTTTAGTAAAAGCATTTAAGGCCATATATAGCCCTTTAAATACCCTTTTAGCAACATTACATGGGTTTTAAAAATAATTTTAATTAATTTTTGGTGTCCTTCAGTTTTTATAAATGCACTAGACACTTAGGCACAGTGTAAGAATGGTTTATGTTTCATTTTCCAGCTTTTCTTTGAGGATGTTCAGAGTTAATAAACCAAGCAATGCTGCTTCTAGGAATGAAGAAAAAGGACCCAGTGTGTCCTGTGGATTTTCTCTGTGACCACCATCCTAATGGCAAGTTTACCCCAAATCACAAGCAGTGCAGAGCTGTGGGGTTGAACTGACTGCAGTTCAGCAAACTGCACAACAGCCTTGGTTGGCTCTGGACCAAGGAGACATGCTCCTAGACTCCAGTGAGAGAGGCTTCACCGATACACCAGTCACATTCATATATTAGCTGCAATGCACAGTTTACAAAGACCTGGTGCTTCCAGAACAGGAGTGGTATAGGCCAGCTTGAGGCACTGCGTGTTGAAGCTGTTCCCTTCTTTGCTGGCAACTTCCTGGAGCCAGGCCTGCTTGCTCTGGGTGTGCTGGGAAGACTCTAGCTGGTGCGTGTTGGTCAGATTGAGTTGCACACCCTTGCACATACTGCTTGGGGTCCTGTTGCACCAGGACCTGAAGCTGCTGCAGGAAGATGTTAAGATTGCCCAGGTAGAGCAGACCCATGGTGGCATTGCTTTTGGCCACTGCATTTGTTGAGTTACTCCTTAAAATTTCTGTAGAGAATCTGTGGGCTTCTGCAAAGTTATTCTGACTGAAAGCTCTGAAGGAAAGCTCTGTTTTTTAAGTCATACAGCCCATCCAGTTTCTGTTACTTTCTTCATGTCTTGAAGATAATTTTCAGCCGTTTTTATGTCTCCAATCTGAAGGAAAATGCAGCGATGCACTGAGCAACCACAGCTCCTGCTCAGGGCGGTCCTGGATGACAGAGTAGCACCATCCGTGGCCATCACATTGTCTCCGGGAGTGCACGCCTCGCCCCACACGCACTGCCGCACAGCGGATCTGGACCTGAGGTCTGTTCCTACACGGAGTCGGTGAACATCCTCCTGTCATGAAGGCTATTTGAGGAACTGTGGTAGTTATTTAGGCCTGAGGGTCTCTCTGGTTCCACTTTGTAAGTAGCAATTAGTATTCCACCTGGACTTTCTCTATAATGCTTTTTTTCTTCATCAGAAACAGGCAGTTTACCATGGAGCATGTCCCTTGGCCCAGGCCAGGCCTCCACAGCTGCATGGAGGCTTAATCTGACCTGTCCACTTACTGAATGTGCTTTCTTCCACTGCCAAGACTAATGGTCAATTTTGATGATCCCCTAGAAATTATGCTTATTCTTTGATTGATTCCTGGAGTTATCTGGGGCAGGCGGGTCTTCTCTACCAGGCTTTGTTTATAGGCAAAATTCATGTCCTCAACTGTAATTATGTCCTTGAAGAGCTGGTAATTGTCCACCATCCATTTGGCCTGATTGTCCCAAAACTTGTACCAAGAATAATGGCTCTCAAAACAATTTGTTTCCAGTTAGTGGGACAAATGTTGATCTCGGCATAAGTCGAAAGCCCTTCTAAGTAAACAAAGTTACTATTGCAGTTAGCTATTAGCTGTGTAGCTCTGAAAATAATATGAAAAAAAATATGTGTATAAATTTGGGTTTAGAATCTTGCTTAAAGTATTCCTCTGGAACTATTTCTTATATGAGTAGATATAATCTTTCATCAAAAATACTGTACAATCCATTTCCAACTCTTTTCTTTTCCTTTTTTTCCTTTTTTCTCTTTTTGTCCATGTGGGGGTGTACTGTTCCGGAGGTACTGCAATACTGGGCCAATGTACTTACAGCATGGATGGTGCAAGCTCCTATTCCATCTCCCTGCTCAAAAATCCATTTAATATGTTGTCCTCAGAGAGAGGATGTATCAGATGTTAAACTGGCAAGAACAGATATCTACCCTTGATCTTAGCCGAAAGGCTGAGAAGTGATCTATCTATGTTCTTCATGAGGAAATATTTCTAAGATCACATATTGGACTGTGATTCTAAGAATAGGCTGGCTGGCTGACTCTGCTAGGAATACAGGTGAGCATGAGGTATACTTTTTAGTAGGGCACGCTGGGAATACGTGGTTTAAGTAGTTGTTCCTCTGTTTCAGAATTGTTCAGAGAAATTGTATTTGCCCTTGGATGGTCAGAAGGGTTTGAGTCTCAAGGCAATACTTTGGGCATCTACCATTTGTTCATATGCGGAGCATGGTTGTCTTCGCAGGCTCCAAAATCCAACCCAGCAGGCTCCAGGGCAGCTGGGCGGGTGAAACTGTCACATAGTCCCTGGCCCCTGCCTCACAGATCTCACAGTCATTGTCAGCCTTCACTTAGCTGGATTGCTGGCCCAACTTGGGGCTGGCCTTGGGCTTCAGGTGACGAGTCAGTTTGTTCCCCATGAGGAGCCTCCTCTCCTTAGTGCTGTCATCAGCTTCACTCCCCCTTTTCCCAACAATGCCGAAACCCTGTGCCAAGCAGGGACCCATGAGCTGCCGGGTCCTGGACAGGGCTCAGTGCCTGGCTGCACCCCTGCTGCCACTCTGCTGCTGCCTCCCTTGAGTTGGCTGGTCTGTAGTTAATTAAAAATTTGAGGTAACATTGGTTAATAACATTATATAAATTTCAGGTGTACAACCTTATAATTTGATATCTGTGTACCCTATTGCGTGCTGACCACCAAAAATCTAGTTTCCACCCATTACAATGTATGGACCCCCTATTTCTACTTCCCCCTCTTGACCTCATGGTCTAAGATTTTTAAAATTTTGATTTAGTTCTAAGTATTGTCTGATATCTCTTAGATGTAGTTTAACTCAGAGTGTCATTTTACTTTGAGCTAATCAAAATACAACTTCATTTAAATTTTATCTGAACTCTCTCCTCTGCCAAATTCTATAATATTCATATATCTTCCTTTGTTTGGTGAGACACCCCATGATTCCTCAGGTGTGTGGTATCTCTCACAGTAATGAGCCAGTAAACTTTGTCACACTATAGGTTTTGTCCTTTGTAGTCTGTGGCTGATTGTGTTGGGACAATAATGTGCTGTTATAAATATGTTCTACTCTGTTGACTTCTAAAATGTTTACAAAATTCTTCTAAAATAGCTTCAAAAATATTTTTTTATCCTTTATTGATATTTTACATAGGGGGTCACACGAGATCCAATTCAATTTCTTCTCTGGTAGATTTTCCTAGAACTCTAATTGAAAAGTCAGTTCCCATAAGTTGTTTCTGTGTGCATGCTTTTGTTTCTGGGCTTTGCATTCTGTTCTAATCCATTTGTTAGTCCCTGCATTAGTACAGAACCATCTTTAATAATTATATACTATTTCACAGTATCCGAGGGGCAGGTTCCTACAACATGTTTATCTTCAAGAGTGACTTGTCCTTTCTGTGCCTTTTATTTCTTCATATGCATTTAACAATAAGCTTGCAGAGTTCCACAAAAAATCATACTGGTATCATGTCTACATTTAATTGAATCAGTACCAGTAGAATCAACATGTTTACGTTATTAAATCTTTCAGACCATGAACTCAGTATCTGCATTTATTTAGGCATTCTTTAATATATTTCAGTAAAGTTTTATATCTTTTCCTATGAGGGTCTGGCACATTTACTGTCAGATATCCTCTGAGGAACTCCATATTTTTTCATGTTTTTCCTAAAATTATTTTTTCTAAATGCTATACAGTTGACCCTTGAACAATGAGGGTGTTAGGGGCACTGACACCTACCCTGTGGGTGAAAAATCTAGGTAAAGTTAGCCTGACAAACTTCATATAACTCTGGACTTCCCCAAACTGAACTCCAGTCATACCTCAGTATCTGTAGGAGATTGGTTCCAGGACCATGTGGATACCCAAATCCACAGAGGCTCAAGTTCCTTATAAAAAATGACATAGATGCATATGATTGGCCCTCCATATCCATGGATTCCCTACTGTGGGCTGAAAACTGTATTTTAGTTGAATCTGTGGTTGTAAAGTTGGGATATAGAGGGTTGACTGTGTACTTACTGAAAAAAATCTGCTAAAATGGTCAAACTCATAGAAGCATGGGGTACAATAATGGTTTCCAGGGGTGAGGAGGTGAGGAAAATGGGGGGTTATTGTTCAATGGGCAGTTTAGTTATTGGAGATGACTACTTTCTGGGGATCTGCTTTACAACACAGTGCCTATATTAACAGTACAGGATTGTCCATTTCAGAGTTGGTTAAGAAGGTGAATCTCACATTAAGTGCTCTTAATACACACACACACACACACACGAGACACAGAGAATTCTGGGAGGTGTCTCTTACCTTGATTATGGCAATAGTTTCCTTGACGTTTTCATATGTCCAAGCCCATCAAATTGTATACATTAAATATTTGCAGTTTTAATATATTCATTTTACCTCAACAAAGTTGTTTAAAAAAACCCTGTATATAAGTGGAAACTAGAGTACAAAACAGTGTTGTTCAAAGGTCAACTGTATATTAAAAATGTAACTTTTCTTTGTACAAATATATTCTTAGTGTTTTTTGGATGCTAGAGATGAATGTCTATTAAAAATTTACTAAACATTGTTGATACAAATTTGTAAACATTCCTTTTTAATGAGTAGCACTTTGAAGACAGATATGGTAAAATCTTTTCATCTTTGACCATATAATTTATGTTCAAAGTCAATTGATGAACTCCATGAAATGGAAGTTTGTGCTAATTGATGAATCACAATATTTTATAGTTAAATATATCTGTTCTTTTTATATTCCATATTTCTAAGATGACCAAAAAGTCTTTAAATGTATATTTCATGTAGGTAATAATGTCTTTCACTATCTCTTAAAAACTATGTTTAATTTTATAATTTTGTGTCAAAACTTAATTTACACATAAAAATGCACCATTTTATTTTATTTATTGTTTTACTTTATTTTTATTGTTTACACTATTACAGGTGTCCCCATTTTCCTTGCCCTTTGCCCACCTCCCCCTCACCCTCCCTGCCCTCTGGCCATCACCACACCGTTGTCTGTGTCTGTGGGTTAAGCATGTATGTAAAACGTACCATTTTAAATATGCACCCCTATAATCATCACTGAAATTCAGATGCAAAACATATCTCTCATCCCAGAAAACATAAGCGGATTGATTTTGTCTGATGTTAACAAAGCTGTAGTTTCAATCCTGTACTTTCTAATTTGGTTCTTTTTCCTTGTGTGCTTTAAAAGTCCTTTTGGACTTTTTGTGAAACATCGAATGGTTTTCTTTCATAGGGTTGGCTACTTCAAAGTAAATGAGGCTATACATTTCTGGAGAAGGACTAGAAGTGTATGTATTTTTCTGGTTCTCATAGATATTTCTCTTTGTTTAAGGAGTTCAACTTGTAGCAAACTTGCTTCACTCTTAGTAACTCATAAATAGACCTTTGGGTGTTTTCTACAGGTAATCATATCTACAAGTGCAGATTTTATTTGATCTGTTTAGAATCCTTGTACCTTTCTCATGCTTTTGTTGCCTAACTGTCCCTGGCTGTGGCTTAAACCCTATCAACCTGAAGTGGTATCAGGCACTCTTCTTCCTGACTTAAGGGGCGTTCTTTCCATATTTCACCTTTCAGTTTGGTGTCTGCTGTAATGTTTTTGTGGACAACTTTATCAGGATAAGAAGGTTCCCTTCTCTGCCTAAGGTGTTAGTGTTCTTTCTCGTGAACAGATGTTGGGTTTTATCAAATGTTTGTTCTGCATCTCCTGAAATGATAATATTTGTTCACTGGTGTATTTCGAAACCCCAAGAACAATGGTAGAAAACATTGCAGGCACTCAATATGTATTTGTAGAATGAACGAATGAATGAATACATATAACTTTTATTCTTTAACATTTTTGTGTGACAAGTTACTTTCATGGACTTTCCACTGTGAAATTAGACTTGCATTCCTGGATAACTTGGCCGTCATGTATCTATTACACATCATTACTCCTAGTTTGCTAATATGGTAGGATTTTTGCATCTTTGAGTGAGATTGGCCTACAATTTCCCCCTCCTCGTGCTGTCCTTTTTTTATTGTTTCAAGAATATTCTAGTCTTATCCTGACTGCTGTGGCTCAGTGGGTTGGGCATTGTTCCACAAACAGAAAATTCACCAGTTGGATTCCAGGGCACATGTTTTGGTTGTGGCTGAGTGGGGGCGTGTGAGAGGCAACCGATTGATGTTTGTCTCACACATCAGTGTTTCTCTCCCTCTCTTTCTTCCTCTCTTCCCCTCTCTCTAAAAATAAATAAAATCTTTAAAAAAAGAATATGCTAGTTGTATAAAAATTATTTGGGGGAATTTTCCCAAATTCCATGACTTCATCTGGATTCACCAGTTGTCAATATTTTTGACAGTTTTATATCTTTCTTTGCTTGTGTATAACTTTCTTTTATAATGGCCATTACAGATATGTGACATCTTTAGTGTTTCTCTCGCTTCCTTTAGTATTCATCATCCTTCTTTAGCATTTATCCTGAGAACAAAGCCATTGTCAGGAACTGGAAGATCTGAGATTTTCCCCTACTTATAAGCTAACATTTCATGGATGTTGACCAAAGACACTAGACGTCTGGGTCAGACCAAGGACTTTATTGGAAACATTACATGTTTGCAGCAGCAAACATTAGCTTCCGGTTCTTGTCAGTTTCTCTTGCCTCCCAAGTCCCACAGGGGTGATGTGAATCAATTCTGGTGGCTGCTCCACATGCAGGGAGTTTGTGTCACAGCTGAGGAACCCCAGGCCTTTCTAAGGTGCTGCAAACAAACCTGCCCGATCTTTGCCCTAGAGGGGGCATCATTATACTGAGCAGCAAACAAACCTGCCCCCTGCTGTGAGGATGTTTGCTATATGAACATCCTTGAAGACACAGTCCAGAACACAGTAAGACATGTGGACGTGTGAACTGCCCATGAAGAACTGTGTCCCAGCAGACACTTTTTCTCTATAATCAAACTATGAAATTTGACATTAATAAAAGAATGTTACTAGCACACAACCTATTCCATTTTCTCCCCTCCCACAAACATCCTATTTGGAGGACTGGAAATATAATTTATTAAAAAAATTTTTATTGATTGATTTTCTTTTATTGTTTTGTTTTTCCATAAGATAAGATTTATTGGTTTTAAAAAATAAGGTAAAATAATGAATTCCACTTTTTGAAGGAAAGACGATGCTGAATTCAAACAGGTTTACTCATGATGAAGAAAAATCATGTCGCATTTGAGGGTTTTTTTTTTTGCATTTTCCATTGTATTGAATATGAACAGTGAGATTCAAAGCTGTATTAACAAAGCACTAGATGCAGAAATTTGGATTTGTAACATTAGAGGCACATAGTGAGCTGACCCTGTGGAGCATATTTGTTTTCATTGTATAGATTTCTTTTGATAATAACAGCACATAATATCTTTATGTGACATTTTACCAAAATATACAAGAAACAGTCGCCAAGATGACAACCAAGAAAGTTTTTATCTTTTCCATAAGGAACAATTCGACTCATCCACCCGAGTCCCTGTAGTCAAGAGTTTCCTAGCAGGTCCTTTCAGGCTCAGTTCTGTTCATGATCTGGTGCTTTCAAGCTAGCTGGGGTCCACACTGGCCCTCCGTCTGTTATTTGTGTTTGGGAGGGAGGAAGAATTATGACCAATGCTTCCTGTGGCCCCCACTGCCACTGCTGACTGATTTCAGAGAGAGAAAGGGAAAGAGAGAGAGAGAAACATCTATGTGAGAGAGAAACATTGACCAGTTGCTTCCCATAAATACCCCAATGAGGGATCAAACCCACAACCTAGGCTGCTCAGAAATCAAACCGTCAACATTTTGGTTCACAGAACGCTCCAACCAACTGAGCCATGTAGCCAGGGCTATAATTTAATTTTTCAAAATTATTTTTTAAAAATGTTGTGTAAGAAGCTCTGGGAAAATAGTCACTTAAAATTGAGACTTCTAGCATAAGTCACTTAATTCAACTTAAAACAATCAGGTCAGGAACTGTATACCTGCACAGAAAATAATGTTTTTCATAGAAAGAGATGTGAAAGCCATCACAAGCACTCATCCTTATAGGGCACAGGTGAGGACACACTGGGGGGGACCTCCTGTTAGTACAATGAATGTAGAAGGCCTCCAGGTGTGACTCTTCACTCACTGTTCACAAGAGGACTCATTCTGAGAGAGGCCATGTCTGTGTTGTGAATATGGATTTGCCTCTGTGCTGCATCCTTAAGGTGGACCCCTAGGTCATTACTTCCTGTTTTTGCTTTCACAATCTAAACACTCGAGTCCACACATATCCCTCTAAATGCTCTGTAAGTTATTGAACAAGTTGCGATAGGCAATATATTTATTATGGCTCAGTTCTAAATGAGAACTCTTTAACTTTTTGACAACTTCTTGAATTCATGGGTTATTCAGGAATGTGTTTTCAAGGTGCTATGCTAGGGGTTCTTCTCTACCTTGTTTTTCATTTCCAATCTAGTTGCTGTGTGGTTAGAATTGCTGATCTATAGGATGTGACTTCTCTGGCATTTGCTGGAACTTTTTCTCTGGTTCAATGTAGCCAACACTGCCGGCTGCCTCTATATTCATTCTCCTCATTCTTCTCATTGTCAGAATCTAGATTTTGTTCAACTTGTTAATGTTTACTTTTAAACAAACAAACAAACAACATGCTTTACCTACATTTTTTTCTTTTAATATATTTTACTGATTATGCTATTACAGTTGTCCCATTCTCCCTCCCCTTTATTCCCCTCCACCCTGCACCCACCTCTCACCAGCATTTCCCCACATTAGTTCATATCCATGGGTTGTACATATAAGGTTTTTGGTGTCTCCATTTCCCATGCTATTCTTAACCTCCTCCTGTCTATTTTGTACATACAATTTGTGTTCTTATTCCCTGTACATTTTCTCCCATTCTCCCCGTTCCCGCTCCCTGCTGATAACCCTCCATGTGATCTCCATTTCTGTGATTCTGTTCCTATTCTAGTTGTTTGCTTAGTTTGATTTTGTTTTTGTTTTTTCAGTTGTTGATAGTTGTGAGTTTGTTGTAATTTTATTGTTCATATTTTTTATCTTCTTTTCCTTAGATAAGTCCCTTTAACATGTCATATAATAAGGGCTTGATGATGATGATTCCTTTAACTTTACCTGGGAAGCACTTTATCTGCCCTTCCATTTTAAATGAAAGCTTTGCTGGATAGAGTAATCTTGAATGTAAGTCCTTGCCTTTCATGACTTGGAATACTTCTTTCTAGCCCCTTCTTGCCTTCAAGATTTCTTTTGAGAAATCAGCTCATACTCTTATGGGATCTCCTTTGTAGGTAACTTTCTCCTTTTCTTTTACTGCTTTTAAGATTCTCTCCTTATCTTTAATCTCAGGTAATGTAATTATGATGTGCTTTGGTGTGTGCTTCCTTGGGTCCAGCTGCTTTGGGACTCTCTGGGATTCCTGGACTTCCTGGAAGCCTATTTCCTTTGCCAGATTGGGGAAGTTCTCTTTCATTATTTGTTCAATTAAGTTTTTCAATTTCTTGCTCTTCCTCTACTCCTTTTGGCACTCCTATGATTTGGATGTTGGAACATTTAAAGTAGTCCCAGAGGTTCCTCAGCTTCTTCTCATTTTTTTGAATTCTAGTTTCTTCATTCTGTCCTAGTCAAATGTTTATTTCTTCCTTCTGGTCCAAACCATTGATTTGAGTCCCAGTTTCCTGCCTATCACTGTTGGTTCCTTGTACATTTTCCTTTATTTCACTTTGCATAGCCTTCACTTCTTCCTCTATTTTGAGACCATACTCAACTATTTCTGTGAGTATCCTGATTACCAGTGTTTTGAACTTTGCATTTGATAGGTTTGCTGTGTCTTCATTGCTTAGTTCTATTTTGGGAGCTTTGATCTGTTCTTTCATTTGGGCTGTATTTTTTTTTTTGTCTCAGGGGCTCCTGTTACGTAGTAGGGGGCAGAGCCTTAGGTATTCACCAGGGTGGGGCAACCCTAGTTTCTGTGTTGTGGCCTGTATGTGGGGGAGGGGTCCCTGAGGGAACAATGCCACTTGCTCAGGTCTCTGCAGGCTTTCAGTCATTTTTCCCGATACCCACAAGCAAATTGAGCCAAGAGTGCTGATTCCTGGGTGGGTGGGTTTGTGTATGTTCTAGAACGTTATGGTTCTCTCCAATGAACTCTCCTGTGAGGCTGGGCGTTACTCCTGCCACTGTAACCCCCACAGATTTTTACAGCCAGAGGTTTTAGGCTTTATTTCCCCATGCTGGAACCCTGGGTTGCATGGTCTGTATTGTTCCCCAGTTGTTTCTCCCAGTTTTCCACATGCAAATGGGTGCCGCCTGGTCTGCCAGCTGCCACCTCACCCACTGGGTTCCTCCAGCTGCCACTCCGCCCTGGCTGCCCATCTCCGCCCCTCCTACCTGTCTGGATGAATGTGTCTTCTCTAACTTCTTGGTTGTCTGACTTCCATACAGTTTGATTTTCTGGCAGTTCTGGTTATTTTTTGTTTTTAAATTTGTTGTTGTCCTTCTTTTGGTTGTGTGAGGAGGCAAACTGTAGTGCCTCCTTTTGGCTGGAAGTCCCTATCTTCATCTTTCTTGAGGGAATGGTCATGTCCCAAGTCCAGGCCCATGATAGGTAGGCAGAGTTGCTGGTATGGCCTCTGGGAAAGCTCTTGAACAGGGAACAGGTCTTTAACTCTTTTTACTCTTTGTCATTCATCCTCCTTTGTGCCTAAAAATTGGATACAAAAGTTTAAGCGGGAAGGAAGCCACCTTGTGACCATTAGGTAGAAGCCTCAGGCAAAGATGGTACAGCCAGAACGCAATGCTCTTTGCTCCCAGAGTTTTCTCTGGTTACACCAGTTCTGCACCACTCATTTCTCCATTCGTGTTACATGAGATAAAGAAACATTCTTTTTAAAAATCCTCTTTGTAGTTTCACAGTGGGGAGTTATCAGAATTTCTTTTCTTACTCTCAGGAAATTTTTATTATTTCCAGTTGAGGACATTTTCTGCTAGTATGGTGGCCATGAGAACCCACCTTTGGTATCCTGCTTGGGATATTAGTAGGCTGATGGCCCTGGTTGCTGCCTGTCCTGAGACCCGCCCTGTAGTTGTGCTAAGACTACTTCTAGCAGTGACTAAGCGCAGCAGGAGTAATAGTGAAAGCCCAGTGCCCCTCTAGTGATGGTTTGGCTCAAGAACCCCCAGTGGCCTGGCCCGAACTTGGCTAGACTGTGCTGATGTCTGAGACTCCCTGTGCAGCCATCCTTGGCCCTTTTCCCTCCCTTCTACCTAGATTTGATAATAAATATCAAAATACCAGTAGAAGTCATTGATGACCTAGTCAAAGTTGATTCTGTGACTTACTACCCACAAACACATGATTTTTTTCTTAATTTTTTAAAAAATTTATCAATTTGAGAAAGAGAGAGACATCAATTTGTTGTTTCTCCTTATGTGTTCATTGATTGATTCTTGTATGTACCAGGGATAGAACCCACAACCTTGATGTATGGAAAACATGCTCTAATCAACTGAACTACCTGGCCAGGGCCACAAACACATGATTGAAATGGGTTCAGGAGAAAGTAGGAGAAAAATTGGAGATATAGAGAAATATTTTTAAAAGATCTATTTTGTTTAATATTAATAAAACTACTCATTTTCTTCTGCTACTATTTGTTATATATATTTTTCATCCTCATTTTAATCTTCTGTGTACTTAAGTTTTATTTTTTTTAAATCTTCACCTGAGGATTTGTTTATTGATTTCTTTTAGAGAGAGAGGAAGAGAGAGAGAAACATCAGTGTGAGAGAGGAACATCAATCAGTTGCCCCCGGCAGGCACCCCAACTGAGATGAATTGGCAACCTTTTGGTGTACAGGATGACACTTCACCTGAGCCACCTGGCCAGGGATGCACACTTAAGTTTTAGGTGTGTATCTTGTAAATAGGATGTAGCTGAATCCAAAAAAATTCCAATCTGAGAATGTCTTTTAATTTGTAAACCATTCTAGTTTTTTATTGTGATTCCTAATATATTATATCAATGTCTACTATCTTAATAGTTATGATTTCTTCAAGTATTTTTATTTACTATTAAGCAAAGTTACACTTACAAAAGTGCACTGTCTCCAACCAATCTCATCATTGTTTAACAATCCACCAAACCCAAGAGCCCTTCTCATCATATTTATTGTCCCTTATTCTTCAGAGTACTTGACAATTCTCAACTAGTGCTATTTCTTGAAGAACAATAGCACTCCACCTAGTGAATTTCACTCCACAATTTTAGTAATTTTGTTGTTTTAGTATTATTTTTGTTTTCCTGCTTTGTCCTAAAGCTTTTAACCATGAGTAACTTTGACATACTTCAAAACTCCTTTTGTTCTTTCAGGGAGCTTTTGGAGAGGGTACGACTTCACAATGTCCCACCTCCTATGAGAGGTAATGAGCCTAGCTTGTTGCTAAAGCGGGGTGTAGAGAGAACTGGTCTGATGCTGGGACTGGGCGGCTGCTATGTGATTCTGAGACTGAATGGTGTGAAGCCTCTTATTCTCCTGGTGCAGGCTCTCATTCTTCTGCTGCAGCTTCTTAGTCTCCTTCTGCACCCCCCTATTCTCTTCCTGCAGCTCTCTCCTTAGCTTCAGTCTTCTTAAAGTTTGTTTATTTACCCCTTCCATTCTGTGTCCTGACGCTGCCACTGCTTCTCCCTCAGGGTATCCAGCTCCTCTTGGGTTGACTTACATTTGGCTTGTAGCTCTTCAAACACCCCCCTCCATTGACTGTTCTGCAACTTCTCTTTTTCTGTGGGGTCTAAGGGTCCTCAGAACTAGGAGAGTGGTAATAGTTATGATTTCCATTCTGCATTTTTCTTTAAAAATTGGAAACAAAGAAAAAATAGAAGAAAATGTATACATACAGTTAAGAACAATAAACTTGTACCCATCAACTAAGACAAGAGACTGAAGATGGCTCTACCTCAGAATCCCATGTGTGTACCTTTATGATTATTCTCAGGAAACAATTGTTGTGATATTTAAATGTATCAATATTGTTGTCCTTGCATAACAACATACTATCAAGGGTTGGAGGAAGGCTAACACAAGGGAGTATCTTTGTGATGATGGGAACAGTTCTGTATCCCAATTGTGAGAATGGTTACTTGAATGTACACATGATAAAATGTTATAGAAATTTACTGCTCATATATTAAACCTCATAACTATATTATTTCACCTCCCCACCCCCCAAAAAGAGTGCAAGAAACCACTGGTGAATCCCTGTAAGGCCTGTACCTGAGTTACCAGCATTACAGCAATGTCAGTGCCTGGTATTGAGAATATACCATGTGCTTATGTAAGATATGATCATTAGGGGAAGCTGGTGAAGAGTACATGGGAACTTTGTATTATTTTTTGCGATTTCTGGTGATTTTAAGTTATTTCAAAAAAGAGTACTAAAAATCAAGAAGAAAAAAACTACATAATAGTGTTACGGGTGGAAGTGGGGCTCTTGTGGTGTCTAAAGGAAAAGAATTTCCCGATACCCACACAGGAGGATGTGGCTCTGTGGTATGGTTTATTGATGATGTAAAATTAAGGGGGTTCCGTCTTGACTCCCCAACATTCCGTCTCTGTCTCAACATGGAAAAAGTCCAATCTTGTCTTTAGTAAGGTCAGGATGAAGGTCACTCTACACCACTTATGCTCCATATTATAGTTCAGTCCTGCATCTGACTAGCTTAGCCTGTGTTTTTTCTAGTTGTAGCCCATTTCAGGCTCGCTCCTAAAGCATGCATGTGGAATTGTCACAGGTTCTTGGTGATTGGGACAAAGAATTGAACCAAACACCCAGAGTTTACAGCAGAGAACATGGGAGCAGGCCAACTCCTAGCAGAGATTGACCTCATGGGCTGGAGGGACTCTATTCTTATAGGGTGGATCCTTCCTGGCTAGTTTTGGTGGGCTTTTACTGTGCATGTACAAGTAGTTGTATTACTTTAAAGCTACTGCACATGTGGTCTCCCATGATTTTCCCTGATTAGCCACCAGGGAAGGGGGTCCCACAATGTTACCAAATTGACCCCCACTTCTCCTGGGGTCCCCCTGTACTAGGTTCGCCTTGCCCATTGCCACAGAATTTTAGCTCTTCACGTTAGAGATTGGTGAAAAGGAAAGGAACTATTTATTCAAAAGTTATATAGACTTAAGAGTAATGACTTAATGTCTTCATCAAAATCCCAAAGACCCTTAAAACACCCACAAACACACACAGTCCTTCCTTCCTCCCTTTTCCAGGTCTGGGGTACCATATCTCAGGAAAAGAAACAGAAGTCCTTGGCTCAGGCAGCCCCTGGTTCTTCCCAGTAATCTGTGATCCGCTAGTAGGCCTCTTTCAGTTCCCGGCACCATCAGCTGTGTCGCTGGGATGTTCAGTTCTTAATCCAAAACCACATGGCACCTTCTCATGGCCCACCAGCAAGAGTCCTTTCGCCCCTTTCCTTCCTGCAGCATTTCTCCTGCATTTTTCCGAACTGCTAAGACAAAGCTCTGCATTGCTGCTACATCTTGCTTTCCAGCTTCCTAAGCTGTGTGGCAAAGGGAGACCCTTTGTGTGATTCTCCCGTGCCAAAGCTGCCTGGTGATTCTTGTCACCACGCGGCTGCCACACCTGGGTTTAAATCTCAGCTCTAATCTTCCTCTGCAGCCCCATTTTTGACTCCTCCCACAATTGGCTACACTTGCCAGCACTCCCATATTTTCCAGCTTTTCTGGGCTGCCACAATAAGTCTGGGCAGGCGTGGTCCTGTGGTGTGGAGCCAATCATCTCCAAGCTCTCAAACAGGCTCTGTAACCAGGGGAAGTTGCCTCCCAGTTACATCTTGGGTGGAAGTCACTCCCTTCTCCCTGGCTCAAAGCATGGCCACAGCTATTTAACATATCTATGAAACCAGTTAAGGGTTATAGATATGTTAAATGACCGTTCTAGAGGTCATCTGCAAAACTGTTGCTATGCAAAACAACTCAATGCCCCTGCTGCATGTGTCCCATCCCCCAGCTCAGACTTGTGGGGGTGAGAACATCCCATATTTTTAATATTTCCTGGATGCCCTGAGTTCTGGATCCCACTACAAATCTTTCTTTTGGGGGCTCCCCATCTGCACTCTTACAGAATTGCACGGCCTTGGGCTATGTAGTTGCTAAGGCAGCATGGCTATGGAGAGAGGATGTGCAAACACACAGGGTGAGGGCAGTTTACTGGGGCAGGAGAGAGAGAGCTTCTTTGTTCTTCTGGGACTGTATTAGCTTGGGTGTGGGATGGACTAGGTGCCTTTTTAGAACAACCAATGAGCTTCCCAAGCTTCCTCAGGCTTTGGATGGGCATACCTCCCAACCAATCTCCTCTTTCCCCAGGCTAGACTGACAGGCCTCTTTGGTCAGCATCTCCCCCTGTGCCATTTTGATTTCTATTGCACATGTGCCTGCCTTCCCCTGCTTTCACCTGGCAATCTGGTACCAGAGGAGGAGAAGGGAAGAGTGTTAATCTTTTGGAGAAATGCTGTAATTCCCCGGAGTGTGAAGCTGCAGCTTCCTGGCTAGCTCATAGGTTTATGTTTCCCAGTTTATTAAAGTAAATGTCTAGTTTCCTTTGCTCCCCTTTTCTAGCTAAATGCTGACAGTAACAATAGCATGCTAATATATTCCTACATGACAAGCTTTTGTTCACATATTTATTTGTCGCTTGTATCTGTAGTTTATTTAATTGCTGCATAGGGATCTTTTGCAAAAACATCACAATTTACTTAGTCTGTAGTGAATGGACCTCTTTGGGTTGTTTGCAGCTTTTTCTCATTATAAATAATGATACCATCCACACTTGCATACCTCTCCCGTTGCACATATGTAGGAGTTACTCTAAAAATGGGCTCTGGGTGTAAAATCTGTATGTTCAAATTTGTTTTGTATTTTATGTTTTTGTATTTTTTAGAGTAGTTAAAATGTTTATTTTAATTTGTATTTTTTAATTACTAATATGAATGGGCATCCTTTTAATATTTATTGGCCATTTTGAGTTTCCCCTTGAGAATTACCTATATGTGTTTTTGCTGCTTTTTCTTTGTGTTGTCATTTCTCCAGAGTATGATATCTTTGGTACAGTTTCAGTTTTTTTGGTTGTAAATATCCCCCTCTTTCTATAGTCTCTTTATGGACAGAGATTCTTAATTTTAGTTTAGCCAACTTTATTAGTGAGTTTTTGTGTCTTGTTGAAGAAATCCTTCCCAAGCCTCAGATTATAAATATGCTTGGCTTCATTGTCCTGCTCATTTTTTGAAGTTTGGTTTCACATTTAAATTCTCAATCAACCTGAAATTGATTTTTATTTGTGACAGAGTGTGACAAGTTTACTGATATGGTTTCAGATTCCACATAGAAACAAATCTTTAAGAAATGATCACTTGTTAATTTTGCTGCAGTATCAAAGATTATCTTTGTCTACAATTATCTCAAGAGGCTGTAAAATCACAGCCCTTTTCCATCTGTGTAACTGTGTGAAGCTGAATTTATTCACATACTTCAATCAAAACAACACATCACATCTTTTGGCTATTGAGAATAATGCTGAAGTGAACGTAGGGATACATCTATCTTTACAAATAAATGATTTCAATTTTTTTTCTGGTAGATACCCCAAAGAGGGACTGCTGGGTCATATGGCAGCTCTATTCTTAATTGTTCAAGGAACTGCTATGCTGTTTTCCATAGTGGCTGCACCAGTTTACATTCCCAGCAGCAGCGTACAAGGTTTCTTTTTCTCCATCCTCTCCAAACTTGTTATTTCTTGCCTTACTGGCAATAGCCATTCTAACAGTTGTAAAGTGCTGTCTCATTATGGTTTTGATTTGCATTTCACTTATAGCTGGTGAAGTTGAGTATCTTTTCATATATCTCTTAGCCATTTGTATGTCTTCTTGGGAGAAGTGTCTGTTCAGGTCCTCTGCCCATTTTTAAATTGGATTGTTTGTTTTTTGTTGTTGTTGAGTTGTATGAGTACTTTATAGAATATGTGGTACCACTCAGCCATAAAAAGATGAAATATTACCATTTGTGAAAACATGGATAGATGCTAAATGAAATAAGTCAGATAGAAAATGACAAGAACCATATGATTTCACTCATATATGGGATATAAAACAGAAATCAACAAATGAACATTCAAAAAAACTAATTCATAGGCACAGACAACAATATGGTGGTTACCAGAAGGAAGGGAAGTGGGGGGAGGATGAAGAGGATAAAGGGGGTCAAGTAGATGGTGATGGAAGGACACCAGACTTCGGGTGGTGAGTACCCAGGGAAATATACAAGTGATGTATTATAAAATTATATACTTGAAACTTATATTATAATATTAATCAATGTTACATCAATAAATTTAAGTTAAAATATAAAATCCCACTGTACACTGGGAAAAAAATCACAATGTATTGATTATAGAAGCAGATATAAGAATCCAGCTGTTACTTATTAAGCAAATATTAAAGAGATATGCAAATATGTAAAATAATGCCACTCTAAGTTTTTTGTTTTGAAAATATTCTTATTTTTAAATAAAATATGTTATTTGTGTTTACATTTAGTGGTTTATTATTTTTAACTGTGGGTAACAGTAATAAATTAAAAAAAAATACTCAGTTTTAACTGAGTATTGAAGTTTAATACCATTTAAAAAGTTCTGAGTAGAGCAGAGCCTTAAAACATTTTGCAGAAACAAAAGAAACCTATTTGAGAAGAATCGGTAGAGATCAAGGTAAGATTGTATGTCTAAGAAACAACTAAAACAATCTTAAATAATAAATAAAATCCATATGTAAAAAAGTAAATAAAAAAAGAATTCTATTACCCAATATAATCAGTTGGATATGTTAAAAATAACAGAAGAAACAAAATTGGTAATTTTGAGCCCGGTCTGATAAGGCTGTGCCAAGCATTCTGAACAACACAAGTAAACTATGATCGTGTTGTGGGGAGCCCTTGAAAATCTGTGTGTATCATCCCCACTAGCTGGGAAAAGGAAAGCGTTGAGACTGTGTATTCATCCCAAGGCCTGGAGGGAGATAAAGGTGAAACTACAGTACCCAGAGAAAAAGCCCATGAAAAACTTTGGTTAATTGCCTGCCCCCTGTCATGCAAAATGGACAAATAGAGTCTGGAGCAAGATAAGGATTTGGGCTAACAGACCACCATAACATATCTATGTTTGGGTAGTCACATCTCCCCTGGGTGGGGGGCGGCGAGCTGGCACCACATGTACCTGTCAATATGTAGTTCCCTCGTCCCCATCCCACCAACTTTATAAGTCCTCAGAACAAAGGACTTGCTCTTTTTTTGGTCACCTGGCTTCTGGCCACCTGGCCTTTGGCCATCCGGGTGCTGGTCATCTGGCCTCTAGCCACCCTTGCTTTTGCTTTCCCACTAGAACTTAGCACTAGTCAACTGCGTGCACACTAGTAGGCTCACTGATCTGCAATTCTTTACTGCATCAGTGAGAAGAAATGAGTTTCTGGAGCTTCTCCCCTAACAATTGTAGAAAACAAAGACACCAAAAGGGAGAAATAACCCTAAATTCCATTAACTACATAAAACAACTATTAATAATTTACCAGTGCACATACTTTGTAATAAAATAAGATCATATATAATGTTTTGTAATGTGGTTTTAAAACTCAGCCAGATGTTCATATATTTAAATATTTTTTTCATGACATTTTAGTAGTCATGCTGTACTTGTTCACATTAGCAAGTTATATTTTAACCAATGCCCTGTTGTTAGAAACTTGTTTTTGGCCTTTCTTGTTATTGTTACAATACTATAGTGAATATGCTTGTAATGAAACCTACTTCTATTGTATTTCTTCATAATATACATACATAAAAGTGGCATTGTGGAGTCAGGTATTCACATTTTAGGATTTTCTTGTTTGAATTGCCAAATATACTTCAAAAAATAGCAATTTATATTGCAATAAGTATAAAAACTGGTAATAACAAACCCTAGCATCACTGCATGTAAAAAAATGTCTTGGAACAAACAAAAATGAAAATACAACATATCAAAACTTATGAGATGCAGCAAAAGCAGTTATAAGAGGAGAGTTTATAGTAATAAATGCCTACATTAAGAAAAAAAGAAGCTCTTTCATAACAACCTAAGTTTGCATCTCAAGGTGGTAGAGAAAAAAAACCAAACTAAACCCAAAGTTAGAAGGAAGGACATAAAAAGCAGAGCAGAAATAAATGACATAGAGAATAGGAAAACAATAGAAAAGATCGGTGACACTGAGAGTTGGGTTTTTTTGGGGGGGAGAGATAAACAAAATTGACAAATTTTTAGCTAGACTTACCAATAAAAAGAGACAGGATTCAAATAAGTAAAATTCTAAATGAAAGAGGAGACATTACTACTGACATCACAGAAATACAATGCATGGGAAGAGATTAAACAATTATATGCCAATAAATTGTACAACCCAGAAGAAAAGTTTAAATTCTTAGAAACATACAACCTACCAAGACTAAATCATGAAGAAATAGAAATTCTGAACAGATCAATAATAAGCAGATTAAATCAGTAATCAAAAACCTTCCAACAAAGAAAAGCTTAGGACCAGATGGCTTCATAAGTGAATTCTACCAAACATTTCACAAAGAATTAACGCCAGACATTCTTGAACCTTCAAATATAGAAGAGGAAAGAACACTTCCAAATTCATATTATGAGGCCAGCATTATGCTGATACCAAAGTCAAGCAAACAGCACATAGCAGCAGAGGTCAAAGTGCGATTGCTCTAGCAGGCCATGGTGTCTTCCAAGCGTCCTCTGCCATCTAGTGAATCCAGTTAGTAAACCAAGAGCAGTCCAATAGCATCTCTTTCTCGTTTGGGCCCAAACAATCCTGCTCACCGTCCCAGTTATTTTAATTACATTACTTGGTGTGAGGTATGGTGAAGCCAGATACAGGTCAAGAGAGACATGAGAAAGTTTCACAATTTTGTTATATTCACAGTTCCCTGGGGAAAACATAACACTCCATGCAGCACCACTTAGGGGAAGCACTGGAGTTGGTCATAAGACAGAGGAAGGGAGTAGAACTGTGGGCAAGCACCATCCTCTGGTTTCCACAGGAATGGGCAAGATAGAGTAAGCATATTTAGGACTGTTAGAGATTATGGTTCTGGGCCATCTAAAATCTCCAGATGTTCTTATGTGAGCCATGGTTTACTTGAGAACTAATAGCTAGGCCATTTTGTAGCTGCTAAAGCATCAATTTTCAGGAAGTAAAAAGTATGGTTATTAAAACATACTGGCTGAAAATACACAGAAACCAATGCAAAAGAGTTGAGAGGTCAGAATACACCTAACACCTGTGGTGAACAGATTTTTGAGAAGGGTGTCAAGTCCACTCAATGGGGGAAGAATAAGCTCTTCAAAAGATGGTGCTGAAACAATTGGATTTTCCAATTCAAAAGAATGAAATTGGACCCCTCCCTCATACCACATACAAAAATAAACTCAAAATGGATAAAAAACCTAAATGTAAGAGCTAAAACTTTAAGACTCTTAGAAGAAAACATAGTGGAAAATCCTCACAATATCTGATTTAACAGTGTTTTCTTGTCTATGACATTTAAATCACAGGCAACAAAATATGATAAACTAAATGTTATAAAAATTACAAACTTTTGTGCATCACAGGATAATAACAAGAAAGTGAATACACAACCCACAAAATGGGAGAAAATATAAGGTATTAATATCATATATCTGATAAGGTATTAATATCCAGAATCTCTGAGGAACTCCCAGAACTCAACAACAACAAAAAAACAATAACCCAATTAAAAAATGTACAAATTTTTAAATACATTCTAAAAACAAGATATACAGATGGCCAATGAGCACATGAAAAGTTGTTCATCACTAATCATTAGGGAAATGCAAATAAAACACCACAATGAGATGCCACTTCACATCTATTAGGATGGCTATTATCCAAGAGATAGAAAATAACACATGCTGGTGAGGATGTGAAGAAATTGGAACTCTCATATTGCTGGTGGGAATGTGAAAATGTGACTACTGTGGAAAATTGTTTCTCAAATAATTCAGCAGAGAAATAGCATAAAATCCAGCAATTGCACTTTTGGGTGTATATCTAAAAGAACTGAAAGCAGAGACTCAAGTAGACATTTTTTCCCTTTGTGTCGAGGGCTGACTTTCAGTAAGTCGCAGCGAGGGAGCAGCTCTGCTACCGATGAAACCCCACCAAGAAGCAGGTCGTCTATGTATGGTTTAGCACCAGGTTCCCCACTAATAATCCTTGTTGCATGACCGGTGAGGGGGCAGCCCCCTGCAAAGACATTGTTTCACACCATTGTGCACAGCAGAATTAGGCATAGTTCGCCACATAGTTCACCACTGCTAAACTCAAAATTTTACACGCTTAATTGTTTTAAATGTAGCCAAAACATGAATATTTCATAGCATTATTCACAATGGTCAAAAAGTGGAATCAACCCAAATGAGTATCAACTGATAGGAATATTATACCAAATGAAAGTAATAAAGTACTAATTCACACTACAACATAGACGAACCTTGAAAAATTTGTTACATGAAAGAAACCAGTCACAGAAGGCCATATAGTATTTTTCCTTTAACTTATATAAAATGGTCGGAATAGACACATGCATAGAGACAAATAGATTAGTGGCAGTTTAGGACTAAAATGAGGAGCTGGGGGTAATGAAATTGTGATGGTTTCACAACTCTGAATATAAAAACACTGAATGTGCATTTTAGATGGGTTTACTGTATAGTATGTGAATTATATTTTAAGTGTTACCAAACAAACAAAAATCTCCCCCCACCAACCCCAAACCCTAGAACCAGAATTAACCCATCTAGGTTTGATGCCTTTTTTGTAGTGTAATGTCTTATATAAACTTTTATATCTTGGTTTGTATTGATATTGTATTTCAAGGTTTTTGTGGGGTTTTTTTGAGCTTGGACTTTAGTTTTTATTTTCTCATTTGCATTGCTTAAAAAGCATCCCATACTATTTGTAACAACCCCCAAAGTGGAAACAACCCAATGTCCATCAACAGATGAATGGATAAATGTTGATATATCCATACAATGTAGTATTATTAAGTTATAAAAAGAGATGAAGTAGCCCTGGCAGTATGGCTCAGTTGGTTGGGCATGTCCTGCAAACCAAAATGTGGCTGGTTTGATTCCTGGTTGGGCACATGCCTGGGTTGCGGGCTCCATCCTGGCCGGGGTAGGTTGATGGATGCTTCTCTCCCTCTCCTCCTTCTCTCCCCCTCTCTCTAAAACCAAAAATAAATATAAATATAAAAAAAGAGATGAAGTACAACTTCATGCTAGAACACTAACGAACCTTTAAAATATATGTAAATGAAAGAAGCCAAAGATTACATATTTTAAGATTCCACTAATATGAAATGTGAGGACTAGACAAATCCAGAGACAAAAGGTAGATTAGTAGTTGCCTTGGGCTGGAGAGTGAGGTAGGGGATTATGGCTAAGAGGGTACTGGGTTTCTTTTTGTGATAATGAAAATGTACCAAAATTGACTGGGGTGGTGGATACACAACTCTGTGAATCTACTAAAAGCCATTTAATGGTACACTTTAAATGGGTTAATTGTATGCTATGAGAAGTGTATCTCAAAACTAAAGGTCTAAAGAAAGAACTGGGTGAATTTGAAGGGATAGACCATTTTATGGATTAGCAGGTTTCTCTTTGTAAATATGCACACATCCTTGCATACTGTTGAAGAAACATGGGGAAAGGCCTACAGAAGAGTATTGAATGAGTTTCCAGCAGCCTTAGCTCTAGCTCGGCAATAGGAACCACAGCCACGACGTAAACAAATTACTGCGCGTTTGTCGTTCCACTGCGCTCCGCTCGGGCTTCCGGCCAGACTCTGCCCTCCACGACTGGAGAATACGGACAGCCTGCTCTCCATTCTGGTCCTACCACTTCCCCTCACATCGAGAAAAAGCCGACGCCACCTAAGTACTGTAGGTCCCTATCCCTGCCTTAGGTCTTCGGATCTCGGAGTTCCTAAGGCTCCGCCCCTTACACTGATAGCAGTACTGACCGGAAGCGGAAGTTCTGGGGGGGGTCACTCCGCGTCCCTCTGGGTATCTGAAATAGGTTTTCTCACCTGTCGGCGTCAGGACTCGGCGCTTCGGCCCAGCCACTCCCGCTGCCCAGGATTCACCGAGCCTCCTCCTCGCTAGTACCCCGTGCCCGAGGAGTCCCGTGGGCTCCACTGTTTCTCTAAGAGCGGTGCCCGCTCTGCCCACAGGATCCGATTTGTGGCACCGAGTCTTGGTTGGAGGCAGGGCTTTTCTCCATCCGCCATACGTCTCTTCTCAAAAGCTGCTAAATCAACCTTTCTGTCTTTTCTCCAGAGGGGAAAGCATTTACGCTGTTCTGGGAAATGGCCCCAACGTCGTCTTCTCCTGACCGACCCGGCGATGCAGTGCGTTCCGGTGAGCACTGGCCAGCAATGCCTGGGCTGTGGGCATCCGTTATTGAAGTTTGATGAGTTATTTAGGTGTTACCTGGTCGTCCATTGATCACTTGTTAACATTTTGCATATCTACTGTATTTCTGCGTCTCTCTCCATGTGTGTTTATACATTCTTTGAGAGTAAAGTGATTGAAATAAGTTGCAGAAATATTTGGCCTTTAATAACTGTGGTTAATTGCCTCACGTGTAACAACAAAGAGTAATGTAATAACCCCTACAGATTAATACCCAAAATGAAAACGCAAGGGAAAAATGAGCAAGAGGTTTAGATGGGCTCTTTGGTAAAGATAATATATAAATGGACAACAAATATGTGAACAGGTGCTTGATATCATCAGCAACCAGGAAAACACAAATTAAAACCCGGTGTGGCTCTGACCGGTGTGGCCCAGTGGATTGGGCGTCGTCCTGCAAACCGAAAGGTCGCGTTGATTGCCAGTCAGGGCACATGCCTGGGTTGCAGGCCAGGTCCCTGGTGGGGGGTGAGCGAGAGGCAACCAGGGGATGTTTCTCTCCTTCTCTTCCTCCCTCCCTTCCCTTTTCTCTAAAAATAAGTAAATAAAATCTTTGAAAACAACCCCACAGTATGGTAAATACTACACACTGAATGGTTAAAAGTAAAACTAAAAAGAGTGACCTATGCATACACTTAGCGGAAACACATTTAAAGAGTATGAACTAAATATCTGTTGGTGACAAACCAGTAAGGCATGCACATGTGCAGTTAAACAAAGTCTATCATCATGATTTGGGACATCCTGAAGTGGAAGTAACTCAGAGTGTATCAAGAAGCTCTGGTCGGGTGTTCAGTTGGTTGGGGCTTTGTGGGGATATGCCAAGGTTGCAGTGCGATCCCACTCTGGGCACATACAGGAATCAACCGGTGAGTGCATGAAAGGGTAGAACAACAAATCAGTGTCAAATCAGTAAATACAAATTTTTTAAAAAGTGGATCAAGAGAAGATGGATGAACTGTGGCATACATTTGCTGTGGTATAAACTTCAGCAAAGAAAAGGACCAAACCACAGGTAGATAGATGAAATAATGAGAACCTCACAAATATGGTGAATGAAAGTAACCAGACACACACACACACAAAATGCATGCTGTTTGGTACTGTTTCTTTAAAATTCAAAAACATGCAGAATGGCCTCACGTGTTAACTATCAGGATAGTGGTTGTGATTGGGGGGCATGGAGTGAGTAATTTGGGAAAAAATCAGGGAGTATGTCTGAAATGCTGAATATGGGTATGTTCTACTTCTTGGCCTGAATGCTGCAAACCTGGGCCTTATCATTTCTCGAGTTCACAGATTTTTTTTCATGATTGCCTCCCTTAATTGTATGTATGCTGTAATTCAGTAAAATAATTTCAAGAAATGGAACTAAGCACACTACCTCAAGGCTGAGTGAGAAATACACAAGTAGAATAAAATACTGAAAGGATGAGCAAAAATAAAATCAGTACTTAATGGGAAAAAGAACTGATCAGTAATATGAAAAGGTGACACATATATAATAATTTTTTTAATTTTTAAGATTTTATTTATTTATTTTTAGAGAGGGGAAGAGGGGGAGAAGGAGAGAGGGAGAAACATCAATGTGTGGTTGCCTCTCATGTGGTCCCCACTGGGGACCTGGCCTGCAACCCAGGCATGTGCCCTGACTGGAAATTGAACCTGCGATGCTTTGGTTCGCAGCCCATGCTCAATCCACTGAGCTACACCAGCCAGGGCCACATATATAATAATTTTTGTAGTTAACTATGAGTAACATGGAGGACTTGAATTTCAACGTAAAAGAAAAATGATTCAGACCCCATTGGAGTGGCTAACATTAGATATGCATTTTGAGTTTTTTCCTAAAATCCTGATATTCAAGTTTGGGTGTCTTTCAGTCAAAATTGGAACCTTAATTTTGTAAGTGAGATATCAATTACCAGTCTTCTGAAGTTCTATGTTTATCTTACCCTCAACTAGTCCTATCTCTGTATCAGGATTATATTTTTGTCTGTGTGGTACTCCTTATACTTTAATGGGATTGATTCTGTCTTCAATGATACTGCTCATCACCAACTGATATCAATTATATGCTGATTACCTGCATTGCCCAGTTGAACTATGAGATGGTTGTTTCCTCCTCAGTGCCTAGCGCCTGGCCTGGCATAAGAAAAGTCCTTATTAAATATTTGCTGAGTGAACGAAGAAATGAGACGGAGGGAGGCAAAGGTTCCAAGTCCAATCAAGCTCCAGCAGGGGTACTCAGGGAGACTTCTGATTTCATAAAACTGTTTGTACTTCTCTTCATGATGCGTAGCAGAGGGTCTAGAGTGGATTCTGGTCATGTCAGGAATTACAACCACAGGAGATCTGGTGCTTGACACACTAACCTGTGTCTACTCTTGGCTCACATTTCCTAATTGGTGATTTTGGGTCAGTTACTAATCATATGTGAGCCTTAGTTTTCTCATTTATTAAATGATAGTATTAGTACCCAACTTGGAGGGTTGTTTGGACAACTAAAGGAATTTATATATGTAGAACCACTTAACATGTGCTCAGTAAATGGCAGCTATTAATATTTGCATAGTAAAGTATGTCTTTAATTTTTTTATGTATTGACTTTAGAGAGAGAGGAAGGGGGTAGGGAGAGAGAGAAAGAGAGAGAGAAACATCAGTTTGTTGTTCCACTTATTTATGCATTCATTGGTTGATTCTTGGATGCACCCAGACCAGGTTGATCGAACCTGCAACCTTGGCATATTGAGAAGATGCTCTAACCAACTGAGCTACCTGGCAAGGGCAGTATTAGCTTTTAATGACTGTCGCATGTTTCATCTGCAGAGCGATGGCTAAAAAGTAGTGTTTGACAATTGAAAAGTCTCTGTTGCTTGATGATTGACATTGCAAACCAGTTACCTAGACACTCTAGTATATGAGGAGAAACTGAGATCAACCTTTAATTTAAATTCAAAAGCTTCTGCTGATGAAGAAATGGAATGTTCTGGGAAACCTCACTGTTATTCCCAGTGTGCCAGCCATTGATCTGACTTGTGAGTGGTGAGTTCTTTTTGATGCTCTCAAACTGTCTATATAGTTTCCTCACAAATGGCCCATCAGTGCTCAGGGGCTGAGGGGTCATGCAGTGGGCCATGTAAGCAGGATTGAAATGGCCAGGTGTGTATAAGTCAGGTTCCTGGAATTGGGATGCAAGAAGGTGAGTGTGTGTTTTTTTGGGGAAAAATATTTATGACTCTTACCATGTCTGTCAAAGAGCTCTGCCTTTCTGTACTTCATGTGTATACTCTAAGGTGAAATTTTTAACCTGTTCCTCATGGGTAGCAAAATACTGCAAACTATTTTCTCCAGGTAGCTCAAAGGTGCTTTGTCATATTATGGAAGTAGTGTTCATGGTGTGTTATATGCATGGCCTGGGACAGCTTAGAGGCATGCGATTGTTGGAACTGGACTGGCCTTGAAGTCCATGCCCTTCTTCTCTGTGAGGTCATCTTCCTTGGGGTCCTTTCTGTTTCCATGAGAGGAAAATTGAGGCAAGGATGGTACCTGGGTTACCAATGGATTTTTCTCATGTGAGTAGAAAGTTGACCTTTCTTCAAAATGTCATGCTTGTTTCTATCAGGTCGCCCTGACCCGAAGTTGCTTAACGCAGTATGACCCTGCTTAAAGAATGACTCTCGGTGAATTTCTGTAGGAACGCTGCTATCTCAGTTCATACGTGCTGGAAATGATTTTTTAATTTCAAATAATTTAGTGATTCTTTCTGATCCTCCCTCAATCATGCTTATTGTTTTAACCAGTGTTATGACAGATCTTGTGTAAGGAAATGAAGATATCTAATCTTTTGAAGTTTGTGTCTCTGTGGCAATTTTTGTTACTAGATTTTACAAAGTGTTGCATTGTGTTCAGTGCTAACAGCAACCTATAAGTAAAGGAGGAATAAAGCATGAAGAGCCCATGGTAAGGTTGTGGTAAGAGAAGTTCAGTCCATGCCAGTGATACTGGTAAATCCGTGTGACTGGGTGTAATCACCAGACAGTATCTAAAGCTAGAGAGAAGAGGTCTGGGCCCAGGAATACTGTAGGCCTCTGGTCTACCTTCCTCAGTCCCTCATACATCTTTCTGAGGACATCAGTGAAGATGGTACTCAGCTAAAGCTAGTGTGTGTTTGATGGTTTAGCACTTACTGACCTTTGAGGATGTGGCTGTGGACTTCACCTACGAGGAGTGGACGTTATTGGATCAAATGCAGAGAGATCTCTTCAGAGATGTGATGTTGGAGAACTATAAGAATCTCATTACTCTAGGTGTGGCTGGCATTGTTTCTTTACTGAGTCCTTTATGAAATGAAAGTTTCTGAAGTATCTTTGCTGTCAAATTGGAAAACTGTGGTAAACAAGATGGACATAGTCCCTGGATTCATGGTCCTTTACTGTCTAGAGGATTTGCCATGAAAATGAAGTTCTATGTAAATAAATGACTTTATTTCCTTTAGGGACTAAGAATCTTAAGACTTTAAACATGTGTGAGGTTGGACATGGTTTTTAGGTCTTAAGAGACCTACAGGCATTTGAGGGTAGAGAGAATGTGCTTGGATTTCTGTTTCTTTTAAAACAGTTTTATTGGATTTATTCAAAAATTTGCTTGATTCTTTTGTTCTTTGTAAAGTGAGACTTTGCTGTATTGAGAAACCCTGAAGGCTAAGGGGTTGGTTCTCAGTTCAAGGACATGTTTTTCACTTGTTGCAAGATCCTCTGGATATTTTTCCCTTAAGCAGGGTATGAGTCATGCAAACCTGGTATCAACTCTGGGTTGGAAGGAGCGGCAGAACTGAGGACAGGAACTGGAGTTCTGCAGGGTGAATTCACAAGCAGACAGCTTGTGAAGGGCAGTGCTAGCCTGGGAAAGGTCCAGTGCCTTTGCAAATGCCACTTTGCAAACTTTTAAAGGTATATATACTCTTTTTCTGAGAAGGTTGAGGCTATCTGGTTTCTGAATTTCTCAGGAATCTTCAACTTCCCTTTACCCTTAATTTCCACTGATCTCAGCATTTTTGTGTTTTCGCAGAAAGATCTGTTTGGCTTATTTGAAAATGTCATTTCTTGCAGGTAGCTCTTTTCCTAGTACCTTCCTATCTTGTCCTGATTCTATCACCTTTTTTGTTTACTGACAGACTGAATTTTGCCTTAAGCTTTGTAAATTGCATACAGTTTTGACAGCATACCCTTATTATTACCAAACTCCTAACACAGCCAAACTCTTTGTGGTCCATTTCTCTTTTTGTTTCACCTTTTTTTTTTATTATGTTTCATTCGTATTTAGACATACCCATGTGCTGTATACTTTATTTTGAGGTACAACATGCATGCATAAACCATTTTAGTTAGTATAATTCATTGATATTGAGTACATTCACAGTGCTAGGCACCCATGAGTTCTTTTTAGTTTCAAGATATTTTTATCACCTCAAAAGGAAACCATGTCTCATTAAGCAGTCATCCCCATTTTGACCTCTCCTGCCAGTCCCTGCAACCACTCATCTGCCTTCTGTCTCTGTGGGTTTACCTGTTCAGTGTATATCTTATAAATGGAATTATACAACATGTTAGCTTTTGTGTCTGGCTTCTTTCACTTAGCACAGTGTTTTCAAGGTTCATCCATGTTGTGGTGTGTATCAGCACTTCATTCCTTTTAATGGCTGAATAGTGCTCAGTTTTGTGACTACATCACATTTTGTTTATCTGGTTATCCTTTGATGGACTTTTTTCCCCACCTTTGTCAGTTGTGCTATGAACATTGTGTACAAATATTTGAATACGTGTTTTCAGCTCTTTTAGGTACATAACTAGGAGTGGAATTACTGGGTCATGTGGTTATTTTATGTTTAACTTGTTAAGGATTACCAAACTATTTTACACAGAGGCTGTACCATGTTACACTCTCACCAGCAATTTAGTGACTTTCATCCATTATGTTTTGTATGTTCTACATATTTTTTTAGTGTAGCCCCTGAAATATATGTTCTGTTACCTTAGTCATCACTTTACAATGACAGAAATTCCTTAAATGCCATAAGTCAAGAAAAGAAAACTAAAAATTCTCTTTTAATTTTTGTTGATTGTTTCTGGGTTGAGCCACTTCTTCAGTGCTTAGCCAGGTCCTTTGCAACTCTTCCTTAGCCTTCCTTTCTTGCTTAAGGGCATTCTTAAGGTCATTTGGAGGTGGAAGCTTTTGGTCCTCTCCAGCCTTTTGGAGCAGGCACCCCACCTTGGGTGTGCTCACAGACTTCTTGATTCCCTTGGAAACACTCAAG